>JANIWA010000008.1:0-351729 GCA_030556025.1 Pichia sp. NRRL YB-4149 | reverse complement strand
CAGTACGGTGTGCCTACGAATGTCTTTCGTCCTGTATTGCCGTTCAGCTGTCCGCTGACTACAGTTTTGTGAATAAACAGGAAGGTGTTTCGACACGGTTCAGAATGATACACAGCGAGTAGAAAGGGTGGGTACACAGTTGGTCAGAATAGTTTGATTTTCCAGCCCTTAGCGTTGCAGAGGAACGCAAAGGACACGAGAGCGGTATCGAAGGCGATTGTAAGCAGCAGCTGCGTCACCGCTGGTCGGAAGAACCTGTCCAGGAAGGCTTGGGCAGCCGTCCACAGGGACCTCCCAGTAGCGAACTCGTACTTGAGCGCCAGCAGCGAGATCTCACCGAGGAAATACGTCTCGAGGTTGTATTTCCCGACGACGGAGAGAGTGTCGGCAACGGCGCTAGGCAGCCGTGGCAGCGAGAGCTTGACAAGCAGGTACTTGAGGATGGACCAGCCGTTTGAGACGAGGACGAATGTCGGGGTCCACAACGGCTTGGAGATGGGCGCATACGCAGGGGAGAGCTTCGCCAGCAGCGTTCCAGCGCCAATAAGACCGGTGCCGAGCAGCAGCGTTTGCAGATCCGAGAAACTGCCGCTGTGGAGCATGAACTGCGAGCCGGACCAGATTGTCACCGCGGTCATGAGAGCCCCAAGAAGGCCCTCTGGGTCGAAGTCCTTCTCGTACTGGCGGCCGCTGAAGAAGACGGCGTCAAACCGCTGCTGGGCCGTGTCTGCCTGCACGCCGAAGGGGTCCCTCCTGTTCTTGGCAAAGTACACCGAGAAGAGATACCACAGACCGGTCAGGGCGACTGGGAATGCTGGCGAGTTGCGCCACGCCGTCGGAACGACGTTGTTCACCACGACGCTGCTCAATCCGTGCCGCTGCAACACCCCGAGCGGTCTGAACGTCCCCCACTCGAACAGCGTCGGGACAGTATTAAACGCCATTCCGAGGCCAACGAGCTGCACGCTCTTACGCAGTGGGATGACCTTTTCCGGCTTGAGCAGCATCCCGCTGATGAAGGAGAAGCAGGGGAAGATCGTGTCTGCGTAGTTCATACGTTTCTCCTCGTACCCGGCGTGGTCGAAGAAGGGCAGTCCGCACGACTCCGTGTTCTCCATCTCGAGCACCGTCAGGCCACGCAGCACGTCGATCGTTTGTAGTCTTTGCATCTTCGTCGCTGGTTGTAGTGGTTTCTTGACCGTCTATCTGCGTCTCTGTCTGCGTCTACGTCTCCGTCTCTGTCTGCGTTCCGTTTTCTTCGTCGGACACCCTGTCAACGTCTCGGAGTCGCACTTCAGCACACACCTCCTCAAGAGCACCCGTCACACGTCACCCGTCACCCGTCACCAGGACCCCGAAGCTCCTTGAGGCCCCCCCGCCGTTCCCCGCTGTGCAGTGCAACACAAGCCCGTTGCCGGCCCGCTAGTGTTGCAGCTCCAGCAGGACACCCTCGCTATCTCGGCTCCTCTGCGACAGCAACACTCCGAGCTGTTACATCAGGGCGTTCACGGACGAGCCAGGGTGTCATTCCGGCGGGGCCTGCTGCCGGTGTAGCACACGGGTGGCCATGGCTGCAATTGACCACACAAGAATCAGTCCCTCGGGCTGCCAGCCATCCCTGCCTGTCTCGTTGTGCTCTGCCCCGGGCCCCCGCCCACGCTAACGTTCCCATTCACGGTCCCATCCCATACGACACCACACCGACCGAACACAGGGCATCTCCAGACTTTACACGAGAGGGGGAATAAGGAACCTTGTATTTAGCCTGGACATCTGCCCTCCTGCGTGCTGTGTTCAGAATTTTGCCCGCAAGCTCTGCTCTGGCCTCAACTTTAGCAGCTGTTTGCGCCTCCGCCAGATCAGATACCCTTACGGCCACAACACACATGATCACGAAGTCTCTGCCAGGACTAACTAAGAGCCCTATTGCACACGCTACAGCAGAACGTCCAGTGACGGCGGCGACAGAGGTAGACGGGTTCTCCCCCGCAGCCTCGCTGGAACTCATCAAGGAGAGCTCGCTGATGATCTCCACAAAGCCTGTGCCGGACTCGTCATCCGAATCTCTCTCCAGCGAGGAGAACATCAACCTGGACGACTTACAGCAGTCGCTAAATGCCAATTTGAAGATTGAGCAGATTGAAAACGATTTTGACGTTATCACCACGCAGTTCGAGAAGTCCATCCACGAATCCCTCAAGAGGTCCAGCAATTGCATGCTGCCCTGCTTCAACGTCGTCTGGGACGATAGCGATTGCAAACCACAAGGATCATTTGCCGTTCTCGACATCGGCGGCTCCACTTTAAGAGTATCTGTCGTCAAATTTCTCGAGAACCACACCGCTGAGTGCGTCGTCAACAAATCGTGGTCCATCGACGACAACAACAAGCACCTAGACCGCTCCTTCTTCCAATGGGTGACGGAGAACTTCAAGTCACTCGTCGACGATACCACGAGCACCACCCTGAAGAACTCCAGGGGGAACATCAAGGTCGGCATCACGTGGAGTTTCCCCATCATCCAGAATATCGCATCCAACAAAGGCATTGTGTCCGACCTTGGCAAAGGCTTCTCCGTGTGCGAGGAGTTCAAGGGTAGGGACTTGAAGGACATCTTCGAGGAGTGTTTCACTGACTCCGGCATCCCCATTGAGATCTACTCGATTGTGAACGACTCCGTCTCCGTCTTAGTCACGGGCTCCTACTTCAACAATGCCAAGATCGGGTTGGTGCAGGGCACTGGCATAAACTCGTCCTTCCTGGTGGACCGCTCGCTCTGCGGAGACAGCAAGACGCAGTATTTGAGAAACACAGACAATGACAAAAAGATACTCATCAACACGGAGGCCTCCTTCTTGGGTTACCACCTCTACAAGTACGTCAGCGACGCCGACAGAGACATGAACGCCCTGTGGACGGTCATCGCCAACAGGGCCTATCCGCCTCCACACATGACCACCGACGTGTATGGCGTCTTCCAGCCCTTGGAGATGATCACCTCGGGCAGATATATTCCGGAAATAATCCGCCGCATCGTCATGGAATACTTTACAGAGTCCGCTGCCCTCGATAAGAGCTCCGAGTACACGCTCTCTGCCGAAATCCTCGCTGGCCTCTACCGCTGCACCGACTCCGAGACGTTTAAAAACGAGCTTAAGAAAACGATCTCCCTCGAAAACCTCAAGGACGACGACCTGATGGTGTTAAAAACCATCACCAAGACAGTGATCTACCGTGCATCGATTGTGCTTGCCTCCTACATCATCGCCATGGTTCGCGTCTCGAAGTTTACCCACCTCGACGAGTTGGAGATCTCTGTCGTCGGTTCCATGCTCCAGTACTTCCCTGAGTACAAGGAGACCGTGCTTGAGATCTTGGCTGCCAAGGCCCGCAGCTGCCGTATCCCGAAGATCTCTTTCGACTTCATCAAGGACAGCAGCATCTACGGCGCCAGCATCGCTGCGTACGTAAACCAGCAGAGAATGGCTCTCTGAGCCGGGCACCGGCCCGGACCGGACCGTGTGTGTGTAAGCACTGCATTTTTTCTACCTTTATAGATTACGACGAACCCCCCAATAAAAGCCCCATATTCCCCTGCCTATTTCTTATCCATTTCCCCACCCTCCGGTCTGTTCGCCGACTCCCCACGGAAAAACGAAAAAGTATAAATCAGGCGGTTGTTCCGCCCGGACTGTGTTGCGGCTGGCGTGGGGGAGCAGTGTGGAGAAGGAGACCCCGGAGAGACAGGCAGGAGCAAGGCACTATGGGCGACCACATTAGAGAGACCAGCGGTGACGGTGCCGCCACTAGCAACACAATCGACGACGAGTTTGCGTCGTTGTTCTTGCAGGAGCTCCAGAACACCCGGGCAGAGAGCCTAAAGAATGTTCCTGCCAGTGTCACCGACAGCACCAGGGTCGACACGGCGACAACGGCAGTGGCGACGGCCAGCCAGCCAGAGATCGACTACATGAACTCTATGGAGCTCACTGCGAGCCAGACTAACCTTGCCATGAAGGGTACTGCGAGCTATGCGATGTACTTGCCGCTGGAGACCACCTTCAACTCGAGCTTCCTTGACCTCAACGAGCTCTATTCGCCGGGGACGCAGCAAGTATCTCTGGAGTCGTTGATGAAGACAAGCAGTGGCGGCGGTGGCGGCGGCGGCGGTGTCGATGATGACAATAATAGTAACAGCACACACCCCCCCCACCACCACCAAGACACAGGTCTGCCCGCTGACATGATGGAGCAGCTCAAGACGAACAAGGCCGGCTTTTCGCACGCTGTCTACCACTCTGGATATCCACCGGCGACAGATCCTGATAAGAATGGAGAAGCGATAAATAATATCCTCGGTATGCCAGCAGGTCATGGTGAGGCGTCTAGGGAGGTCAAACAGGAACCAGTTTCGTCAGTCGTTGAGGATACACCCAAGGGGCAGACGCTGAAGGCTTGCAGGCCTGAGGCAGATCCAGAGTTGCATGTGGTCCAGTTCATATCGAACAACGTTCTGTCTCTTTTAGAGGTGGACGCAGAAGCACAGGCAAATACCACGGACACGATTTCCAAAATTCGGTTTGGAGGAAACATTGCCGGCAGACTCTACATCAATCCAGAGTCGTTTGTGAAACTATCACAGCTCCGCAATTATTTGACTTTGATGGAGGAGGCCAACTCCACACAGTTATTCTGCTACAGGAGGAACTGGATTTCGATCAACCTCGCCATGGACCTCAGCTTTCTAAAGCTTGTCAAGGACGAGAAACCATTTGACGAGATATCGGTCACTCTTTCCTCTAGCTTGAGGAAGCGTGACAGCACCGATCCCACGAAAGTCACCGTGATCAAGGAGAACGAAGAGTTCATGCTTCACAAGGCCGAAGCGAAGAGCGCCCAGAACATCATACAGGTTAGCGACACGAAGGTCACGGTGAAGTACGACGACCTCGTCAAAATGTCGGAGGAAAACGATGACGTCCACGTTGTATGGGACCAGATCAAATTCAAGTCGGCAACGGCCAACAACAGACACGACGCAGCAAATAAATACTACATCATCGTGCTGGAGGTAACATTCCATAAGTTCAATGACGACGGTGAGGACAATCCGCACACGAGAATATTCGAGTCACACCAGGTCATTGTCAGGGGAAGAAACCCCAGCTTCTATTCGAAAAAGGGCGACATTCTCATCGGCAAAATTAGAAAGCTGAGTGGAGCTAAACCAAGCAGTTTTGAAATGAGCTTTCGTGACAAATTCGATTCCTCCATATACCCTCTGGCCACACATAACATCGCTGGGCCAGCTGAAGGCCCGCCAATAGCTGCAGCCGCTGTTGGCAATGCTGTTCCCCTTATCGACAACGGCTACAGAGTGCCCCTTCACGCTGCTGTTGGAACCACTGCGCCAGGTGGACACGATATATCCATCCCCGGTCAACCACGGGATGCCCACGACTTACCTTCGCCCTTGAGCGAAGGCAAGGGGGGATCCAGCTACCAATACTTCAAAGTGACGGACAATTACTACCTCCCACCGGTAGACGTGGGCTATTTCCCGCACTACGTTCACCACAGCAAGCAGGTTCTCAAGACCAGTGTTGCCCCTTTGTCCCACGATCAGGAAATACGACAGCAGTACAACTACTATATCTAGTGGAGCTGGCTCTGCTTCCCCGTGCTGTCGCAGACAGCAGTGTAAACTTCTATGTATCTACTTTCTGTATAGTTGAGATGTCTTTTCATTGGACTCCTTTCGCGGACAGCTTTTTGGGAAGATCGATTCAGCAGAAGATATATTTGGCGAGTTGGGGGGAAGAGGGGCAGAGAGAGTAGTGCAGCTGTAGGTTTACCGAGATTTCACCACAGTACACACAGGACACAGCAGAATGACATCCATAGAAGATGCAAACACCACTCCTGTTTACTTGGACAGAATTGAGGTGACCGGTGCAGAGGGATACAAGAAAAAATATGTTGAAAGGGTTCTATCACCATTACTCTCCTCTTCGACCAAAACAATCGGCGAATTGGCCTCAGAGAGTGAAGAGGTCTTAACCAGTTTGAATTTCCTTGGTGGATTTGAGTCTGTCAACATTAATTTTGATATCGACAGCAAGTCCGGAAACACAAAGGTCGATGTGCTGGATCAACCATTGACAAGTGTGTTTGGCTCAATCACCGCTAGGCCTTTGAAGCCTACCACCTTCAGCATCAAATCTATTCACAATGACCTTGGCAATGCATTTCTATTGAGCTATCTCAATAGAAATATGTTTGGTAGTGGAGAACAATTCCAACTCAACACTTACTGGGGTCTTTTCGACGAATCGAAATCCGTCGACATTCTCTCTTCCACCCCAATCATCGATACTTCTCTTAGACTGTTCGGTCACTTGAACGTGTTGAAATCATCTAATAAATTGTATCAATCCAAACAACAGGCTGCAACTTCAGCAGAATTTGGTGTTTTCAAGCAAAAGGTTTGCAGTCGTTCGGGCGCCTTGTCGACTTTCTCCACCGGATTGAATCTCGTCAATAGAAATATTGGTCACATTGCCGACAGTGCAAACGATGAAGTCAAGACTTATGCTGGAGACAGCTTGAAAGAATCCATTTTTTTCAACTTCATATCAACAAACATGTCCTATTTGACCAAGTCTCGTCTCACCTTGCCACTTAATGGTTTCACAGTCTCAATGACTAATGAAATTGCTGGCTTTCCAGCTTTATTAGAAAAGTTACAGGACCATCACGAGGAAGACTCATTTTCTACAGACAGACATGATCAATTTTACAAGTTGGGATTGGGAGTTGACTATGCTAAGTCTGTGTTGAACAACCAGTTCACATTTTTATCCAACTTCAAGCTTGGTTCTATCATCAACTTCGCTTCCTCAACAGGTGGTACTGTCCATTTCCAAGATAAATTTTACCCTCTAGTATCGGGTTACAGCAAGCCGGTAATGCCATCGAAATCTGTTGGGTCTGGCTCTTTCTTGAGTTATAACTTGGGATTTAGCTCAAAAGTGGGAATCCTCAACGTAAATCAACCTCTACGTTTCTATTCATCAGTAAGTGGTGCAAGCGTATCTAATGAGTTGGCTGGTTTTGAAACATCCGAGTTGCAGGATTTATCCAAAAACTGGAAACATGGCTTGGACATTGGGTTGCTCTACTCCAACGGCGACGCTTCTGCCAAGCTGTTCTGGCACAAACCTATAGACTCCTCGAAAAATAATGTGGGGAAATTTGGCTTTGAGGTTGACATTGCCGGTGCATGGTGATTGCAATTCTGCTATAGAACTATCACCAGATATACTATTTATTATTTACCCCTTTATTTATTTATAAACTAAGCTTCTTTTCTGTTTTTTTATAAGCTAGATTATCTCTATTATATTATTACTCTATCATCATTACTATGATAGTATTAATTTTTGTAGATAGAAAAACTACGTACTATATCTTTTATATAACAAGAGTGTGCATTGGGCAGAAGTTATTTGTTCTGCAACAATCTTTCCACATCGGACAAGCCATTGACTTTGAGCTGGGAAAGCTTTTCGTGGATTGTATCAACCATGTCTTCGATCTTGACAATGTCTCCTTCGTTTTCTTCATTCTGTCCTAGCACCTTAACACGGACTTCTCCCTTAGGAAACTCTTCCTTACCTAAGATAACGGCAATTGGACATCCTGACTTTTCTGCCGCATCAAATTGTTTACGTGGGTTTGCCTTCTTCTTGTAGAGATATTCAGACTCAATTCCAGCATCCCATAATTTACCTGCAACTTGCATGCGCTCGTTGAGGAATCCATCCCAGCCTTCACCACCACCGAATGCCATGATGTAAACTTGGGTAGAGGTTGGGCGAATCTTTTCAACCAAATTTTGACGTTGCTTTATAAGAGAGAAGATTCTTTCGACACCAAAAGAGATACCGACACATGGAATGCTTGGAGCCTTCTTACCCTTGGAGTTCGAACCAAGAAACATACCAACCAAATTGTCGTAACGACCACCTGCTGCAATGGATCCAACACCAACGTACTCGGATGCATCATCATCTGCGTCTTTAGATTTCTTAGCTTTGGACTTTGCTTTTTCTTTCTTTTCATCAGCACCGGCAGGTGGAGCAGATTGTTCTGTGACTGCCTCATAGATCACACCAGTGTAATAATCCAAACCACGGGCAAGAGACATGTCGAAAGAAATGAAGTGGTCAACTTTGAAGGCTTCAAGATATCCAGCCATCGTGTCGATTTCTTCAATACCTGTCTTTGCAGATTCGTTTGCCATGAGAGTTTCATCAGCTTTCAATGTTTTCAAAACATCCTGGATGGTACCGTTGATCTTGACGTATTTGCCGATCCTATCAGCAACCTCCTCTGGCTGGCTTTTATCCACAACCATCTCCTTCTTGACTGTTTCCCATGGAGACTTGTCTAGTTTATCAACGGCAGAAGACACCTTACGAACATCCTGATCCTTAACACCACAGACTTGGAAAATACCGTCCAAGATTTTTCTGTGATTGAGCTTGACCTTGAAATCTTCGATACCCAGACCAACCAAACCAGAACATAAGATCTTCATCATCTCGGCATCTGGGACCATGGAGTCATACTGCCCGGCAACATCGAAATCACATTGATAAAACTCTCTCATTCTACCCTTAGTCATTGCAGGCTGGTCTCTTCTATACACTTTGGCAATGTGGTATCTCTTGATGTTAGAGATACCGTTCATGGCGACAAATCTAGCAAATGGAACAGTCAAATCGTATCTCAAGGAGGTGAGCTCACCACCTTGGTCCTCCAAGTTGTAGATAAGCTTCGAGTCCTCACCGTACTTCCCAGATAAGATCTCTCTGAGCTCGAAAACGGGAGTATCGATGGTGACACCACCATGGGATTTGAAAATGTTTGTCAAGTGATCGAAAATGGCAGATCTAACAATCATGTCCTTGTCGGCCCAATCCTTAGTACCTTTTGGAGTTTTAAGGGTGAACGCCTCCTGTTGCTTCTTCTTTGGTTTCTGTTCATTTTTCACGGCTGGTTCTGCATTTGCAACGGCAGCAGCAACAGTTTCCTTAGTAGCTTCGGTGGACATGTTTCGCAGAGCTGAGTACGAGTGGGGAAAACGAGAAAAAATGACCTTGTTGTGTGCAAGCCAAGACAGCCTCATCTGTTGTAGCCGGACCGCCTACATGGGGGTGTGCAGGCCTCCAACGGTGCCAACCAGGTATTGTTCCTCCTCCAGTTGCAGACCGGCCGGAAGAGATTGAGGGAGAGAAAATCGAAAAAAATGAAAAATGAAAAATGGAGAAAAGTGAAAAAAAAATGAGGGAAAAACCGGGACTGGGGTCACGTGCTGTGGGAAGGAGGGGCAGACGATGCTGAATACTGTTGGATACTGAAACAGACGTGAGGTAAGATCGATATAGAAGTACAGAGGAAAGAAGAGGGAGACTAAAGAGTACAGTGATGAAAGAGAGGGAGGGGCGCCTAGACGAAACGAGATGCCACCGAGTCGCTGCCGTTTTCGAGATAGCTCTGTCTGGAGAAGTAGAGGTCCTCGAATTTGCTCAAGATGTTGGCGCCGATCCAGGTCTCGATCCCTCTGTCCATGTTGTCCTGATTGAGGTAGCTGCTGATTTGATAGTCCTTGATGTACAATCTGAGATCGCCGAGAATGGCTTCCTCGAGCCCCGGGATGAACGACATGTCGCCCTGGATTATCAGGTTGTTCAATAGGTCGGAGTATATCTGGTTAGGGCCGCCAATGTTTTTCAAGGATTTGAAGATCAACTGGCCCAGACCCTCTGATTCTGGTGTTATAGAGGAGGGAATGGACGCAGACGCACCAAAGGTATTTATGTAGGCCTCGTAGGGCTTAAAGATTGGCTGGATGAACGAGTTGATTTGCTCGAGTCTTTCCACGGTGACAGATTTGGCGTTGCCTGGCGTTTTGAAGATTTTGCCGTCAATGGAGCTCGGGGAAATGTCGAGAATCGACTTCTTGAAGTCGTCTAAGGTCTGGGAAACGGCGAAATTTTTGAAACTCGACGAAATTTTGTCGATGTTCGAAAGCCTGGAGAAGTCGACAGGAAGTAGATCTGACTCCGTGATGCCCCTTTTCTGGAAGTAGTCGTTAGCAAACAAATTGAGATAGTTGCCAGCAAAAGGGGATTTGCAGATCCCTTTGCGAATTACTTTACCATTGGAAATCGGCGTCACAGAGAGGTAGTCATTTTCAAAGTCGACAATGATGCAGCTGTTTGGCTTGGACATAGCGTAGGCGGTGCACAACTGTCTCTCTAACATGGAAAAAATCGGCACTTCCAACTCCTCAAATACTATCTCCGAGAACGCAGCCAGTTGCTTCTTGTCGAACCAGGAGTTTTGAGCTATAGCGAGCGGTAGCTCTTTGAATGAGTCAGCTGTGAGATTTAAGGATTCGTAAACGTGGTTCAACAATGGAGCAGTTGCATTGTTGTTGTAGAAGATACCTTCTGAAAACAGGGTGTATATTTCGTCGTCCCCGCTCTGAGGCAGAGTCGGGTCAAACACGTAATTGCTCCCCTTTGCAGTACTGGAGCTTCCACCGGTCGAGTACACTGGAGCTATCGACACATCTGGCGTGTCCTTCGAAGAAAGTGACGCTTGGATGGAAGTGGAGTTGAGGTCAATGACCACTGCTGAATATTGGAACCTCGACATTCTCTACCGTGCTCTATTGTTTTGTGGCGATGCCAGAATTGCTCAAATTGCTCGCAGCACGAGGTATATGACGCTGACAACAGATATGTAACCATTCTTCCATCGATCAACAACCTCGAAAAAGAGAGCACAGCGGGAGTCTCAGCCGGAAAAAAAAGCTGGTGCGGGAGACGATGTTTACGCTGGTGTCTTTGCAGACGATGCTCAGCTCTTTACGCCAGGAGACAGCAACGGAATAGATACCAAGGCTGCAAACATACACAGACATGTCCTCTGCATCGAACGCCATAAACACTTCCTCTCCCTCCAAGGTGGGCAAATCTTCGTCGGCTGGCTCCTCCGCCAAGTACAAGCAGCTCGTCAAACAGTTAAAGCAAAACATCGCCAAACAGGAGAAGCTTGAGGACGAGATTGATGCAATTGAGCACGCCATCTACAGCAAGGAGTCCGTATATCTTGCATCTACAGCTAGCATCATCAGGGGTTTCGACTCGTACATGGGGTCGTCCAGCTCTCACGGACACAGCCATGCCCATGGTAGAGACCACGGTCGTGACAATTACAGCAGCTTGAACAACGGGACTGCCGACTCAAGCACGACGTCCGACGCCGTGTCCGTCGCCGCCGTCACAGCCGCCGCTGCTGCCAACATCAGTGTACTGGACAACAACCGTATCTTCTCTCTTTCAAGTGCCACCTTTGTGAAGCAAATCAACGACATGAACAAGGAAATCAACAGGGCGCGCGAGATGGAAGAGGCGGGTACAAAGTGAAAAGGTTTTCTTTCTCTGTGCTTCTTCCTTCTCCTCTGCTTACCTCTCCGTTTGGAATGCAACGTGAGACGCAGATCAGCAGAGCAGGATGAACATCACACAGAAGAAAATACACACCCTTCAGGAGAACACAGACTGCATCAGGAACATTTGCATATTAGCCCATGTCGACCACGGCAAAACGACTCTTTCCGACTCTCTCATCGCCTCAAATGGTATCATTTCCAGGAAGTTGGCAGGGAAGGTCAGATACCTAGACTCGCGACCAGATGAACAGTTAAGAGGAATCACGATGGAGTCGTCAGCCATCTCCTTATTTTTCAAGACAATCAATCGGAAGAAACAGATCTCCGAGTACTTGATCAATCTAATTGATTCACCTGGACACATCGATTTTTCTTCTGAGGTTTCGAGTGTTTCTCGGTTGTGCGATGGTGCTATAGTTTTGGTGGACGTTGTCGAAGGTGTCTGTTCCCAAACAATCACGGTTTTAAGACAGGCGTGGATAGATAACTTAAAGCCGATCTTGGTGTTGAACAAAATCGACAGACTCATTCTGGAACTACAGTTAACTCCAGAGGATGCCTTCGATCACCTCCAAAGACTAGTGGATCAAACGAATACAATCATGGCATCATTCTATAACGGTGAAATCATCGGCACCCATTCCAATTGGAATGGCGACGAAAATACATGGATCGAACATTCCGAGGAAGGAATCTACTTTGATCCAAATTTGAACAATGTCATTTTCACAAGCGCAATTGATGGATGGGGATTCAATCTTAACCAGTTTGCTTCTATTTTGTCAAAAAAAACGGGGATTGATATAGCTGAGTTCGATAACAAACTTTGGGGAAACTTCACTTTGGATATGAAGAACAAAAAGTTGGTTCCAATATTGAAAAAGTCGAAGGCAAAACCACTATTTGTTTCATTCATTTTGGACTCTATATGGAAAATTTATAACTCCATCAATGACAGGGATACAGATTCTATTTTGAAAATTACAAAGTCATTGAATTTGAGAGTTTCACCAAAGGAGCTTAATTCGAAAGATCTGAAAGGTCTCACCCAAACGATAATGTCTCAATTCCTTCCTGTTTCGAGCTCAATTCTTTCCTCAATAATAGACAAACTGCCTGCTCCAGACTCTGCTCAAAGTGTGAAAATAAAAAGTTTACTTAAATCAATCCCAAACTCAGAGTTCATTGATCAACAGCTTAAGAAAGATCTAATAAATTGTAACAAAAATGGTTCAATTTGCGGATATATTTCCAAAATGATATCCATACCAGAGGCAGATTTGCCTGAAAATCAGCCCGTGGCTGTGTCAAAGGACGAGTTATTTGAAAGGGGTCGAACCGCACGTTTGAAAGCTGCAAAGGCTGCCGAATTGGCAGCTAAGCTGGACACTACTCCAGAAGTTGAAGAATCGAGCGATGTTGAAAAATCTGTCAAACCACCGACTGAAACTATAGGTGAAATCGATTTAGGATTCGATTACGAAGTAGAAGATGGTGCAGAGGGTAATAGCTCGGACAGCGAAAATGACGATGATTCAAGCTCTGAAATTTTACTTGCTTTCTCTCGTGTCTACTCAGGCACATTAAAAATCAATAATAAAATTTCCATTCTGTCTCCGCTATATGATGTTTCAAAACCTTATGACGATGAGGAAAATGGTAAACATGTTCACGAAGTTATTGTGGATAAACTTTACGTCTTGATGGGTAAGGACTTGACGCCGATTCAGAGTGCGCCAGCGGGCACCATCGTGGGATTCATTTCTTCCTCATTCACAAACATTTCCTTAAAAAGTGGCACTATAATTGCTACTGATATTGTGAAGGAAAACAAGGGAATAAATTTCGCTCAATCGCTATCAATCATTGATGTTCCACCTATCGTACGTGTCACGTTAGAACCAAAACAATTGAGAAATATGGATAAACTTATCAACGGTATAAAGCAATTAAACCTCGCTGATCCTTGTGTTCGTGGGTACATGAGTGAAGGAGGCGAAGTTGTCCTCGAGACTGCAGGTGAGTTACATCTTGAGCGCTGTGTAAGGGATTTGGAGGAACGATTTGCCAAAGTTGACATAAGTGTTGGTAAACCAATTGTTCCTTTCAGGGAAACTATTATAGAAGCTACTGAAACAAGTCTTTTGATGGATGATTACAATATTACCCTTATTATTTCTCCTTGGGAAAAATGGAACAGTGATTCTGAAAGTATTGACGATGAAGCTGAGCAAATATTGCTACACGGTAAAAAGTATCATAATATTTTGACTAAGAGCAAGGAGATCAAAAATACCAACTTTGATGGGTACTTAAAAAGTGGCTTTTCACTTGCAATGAAGGAAGGCCCTGTGATAAAAGAGCCTGTTGAAGGTGTCAAGGTTTCAATCAAATCCATAGAAAAAGTTGATACATCAAATGATGAAGGTATAGCTAGTGTGACTGCAGATGAACCTTCGCAGAATATTAGTAGCAAAAGCGATCAGTACTTATCGAAGGTTCGTGATACCATCCAGTCCTCAATATTAAAAGCGTCTCCTCGTATCAAACTTGCCATGTATGTTGTGGATATTCAGACTTCTGCAGAGTTACTTGGAAAAGTTTACACAGTCATTCAAAAGCAACGGGGTAATATTTTGTCAGAAGAGATGAAAGAGGGTACTCCTTTCTTTACCGTGGAAGCGAAACTACCTGTTTTGACATCGTTTGGATTCAGTGAGGACATCAGAAAGAAAACTAGTGGAGGAGCCATTCCGCAACTTGTATTTGATGGTTTCGAGACTTGTGATCAAGATCCCTTTTGGGTTCCAACAACAGTGGAAGAATTAGAAGAGCTGGGAGAAAAGGGCGACAGAGATAATTGGATCAGAACCGTTATGAATGATATCAGAAGAGGTAAGGGTTTGTTTGTTGATGAAAAGGTTGTTGAAAACGCCGAAAAGCAACGTACTCTAAAAAAGGATTAATAGAACGTAATTACTGCTCCTTTTTAAAAATAATGAATTCATATAAAAGTTTAATTCTTATAAATATATTTTGTGTTTTCTTTATATACAGGTGTAAATGGTATCGTTTATTCGTTTGAGATGTTTTGGAGGGCAAATGTAGGATATCACGCTGAACAAGTTATCCATGCTTATTGTAGTCGCCAATTTGAGATAGTTGTTCATTTGTTATAGCCATCCATTTGAACAACCTCTTGCCCTTGCTGAGCTGCTTCCTTTAACAATCTCTCTTTCTTCAAGTCAAATGGACGTTTCTCTTTGAAGTACTTGACCCAGCTAGCAATGCAATCTCTTTGAAACTGTTTGTCTTCCCCGCCGCATTCTTTGCTTGCCAATTTCACCTTCGAAGGATCTAGGGGATTATCAATCTGATTTTTGTCTAAACACTTGAAATATATGTCCCGAGAAGCCCAGCATTGTTCACGCTTGCTACGGGACGGTGGTTCCAATTCTTCCTCCTTCTTAGTAAAAAACATTTGCTTAGGTAGCTTATTTGGTCAAAAGAGAAAATAAGAAACCAGGCTTGCAGGAATCGGATGTGGAATCGGGATGAACTTAGTGGTTCACTTCAAACGAAAAAGAGACGGGCTATTCGATAGACTTAATTTCGTTTTCGCTTACGTAAAAATACAATAAAATTTGACATGCTATCAACCATTAAAGCTGTTGATAAACATTTAATAAATTATTCCTGTCGTACTAAAATAAACAGGAATGAATATGAAGACAAGAAGGATGTTGAATGTACATTATAATTTAGAGCCATAGTTATAGTAGATACTCTTGACAACCGTGTATAAGTTAAAGGCCTCTTCACCTAACTCTCTGCCAATACCACTCATTTTCATACCACCGAAAGGAACCTTGACGTCTTCGTTGTTAGAACTGTTCAAGTATATACTACCAGCGTCAACCAAGTCTGCAACCCTGTTAGCACGTTCAAAGTTGGTTGTGAAGATCATCGCAGCCAAACCGTAAATTGTATCATTTGCCATTTTCACAGCTTCAGATTCTGTCGAGAATTTAGAAATTGTCACCACCGGACCGAAGATCTCTTCTTTGACAATTCTCATATTTTCCTTGACATTAGTGAAAACCGTTGGAGAGATGAAGTATCCCTTTGATGGTGTAGTGTCAGCCAATGGCTGGTGTAACGTAGCACCCTCTTGAACACCAATTTTAATATATGACTGAACACGGTCGTATTGTTGTTGACTGACAACAGGGCCCATTGTTGTTGATTTGTCAAAAACGTCGCCTAATTTCCAGTCCTTCTTGAGCTGCTCAAGGAAAGTTTCCAAGAATGAGTCGAAAACCTTTTCACTCACAATAATACGGGAGTTGGCAGTACAGTTTTGACCAGTGTTGTACATGACACCAAAACTTGCCCATTTTGCACACTCCTTTAAGTCAGCGTCGTCGAAAACAATCAATGGAGATTTACCACCACATTCCAAGGAAACGCTCTTTAAATTGGAGTTGGCAGCGTCAGCCATAACCTTCTGACCGGTGAGAGTAGAACCTGTGAATGCAACCTTTCCAAGACCTGGATGTCTTGAGATGGCTGAACCGGCATCCTTACCGTATCCAGAAAGGACGTTGAAGATTCCTGGTGGGAAACCGGCAAGCTTCACCAATTGGGCAAAATATAGTAAAGATAATGGGGTGATTTCACTGCTCTTCATGACAATAGTGCAACCTGCAGCAAGAGCTGGACAGAACTTCCAGGATGCCATACTGATTGGATAGTTCCAAGGAACAATACAACCAACAACTAGTGGCACTCTTTTGGTGATCGCCATACAGGTTGAGCTGATTGGAATTTGCTTACCGTGTAGTTTATCTGCCCAACCAGCACAATAACGCAAATAGTAGGAAACAGATTCCACGTCTGCAAGGGCATTGGAGTTAAGGGGCTTACCAGAGTCCAATGATTCGATTTCAGAAAGAATCTGCTTGTGCTCATCAACCAAATCTGCCAATTTGAGAAGCAATTCGACACGGACAGTCGGATCAACGCTTTTCCATGACTCCATCGCCTTGTTTGCCGCATTCACGGCAACATCCACGTCCTTCTCGCCTGCACGATACACCTCTGTGATAGCTTCTCCTGTAGAAGGATTTACAGTGACGAGTTTGTCACCATCGCCAGAGGTAGAGATAGGCTTGACAAACTCATTATTGATAAAGAGACCGAGAGGCTGTTCGTATTTCGAACCGGATGGAAGTTCAATTGACGTGACTAGAGGTAAGGTGGATGCCATCGTTTTTCGTCGTAGCTTTCACTGGAATATGAATATACGAAGAGGAGGCAATCTCATACCAACAAGATTACACCCCAGGAAGAGAAGAAAGTGAATAACGTGGAAATCCCGGCATTTGAATGGGAAGCCCTGCCTGCTGTTACCTCCGTCCAGGTCCCGCCAAGGGCTAGAGATAGAGAGACAGATACCGCTTTATCGACGGGTGGGTCCAGTTACCAAATCGGGCAGCCTAAGCGGCAAGGGTCACGTGCTCTGGAAAAACTGTGGAACTGGCTTGCCGCTCTGCTGACGTAGAGGGAGACACTCAGTTAGGGAGGGAAAGAGATGCAAAGATGGGAGCAGAATGCAGATCTTCTAGATTAACTAAGGAGTACACAATAACACTGGTGCAAGAGAAGGAAAAATAGAATACGGGGAAGACAAGAATGGGGCAGAAGTAAAAGGAATGGCTGAATGAGTGAAACGAGAGCAAAAGTAATGATAGTAGATTAGTAATAAAAAGGGTAGAGAAATAGAAGAATAAGAGGGGGTCCAGCGGTGGTGTGAATATATAGTGAGAGTTCAGACGGAGTAATGGGTGGTCAGCTCACGGTGTCCTCTTTCTTGACACCATCTCTTCTCTCCACAAAATTGAGATAATACTTTCTGGTCCACAAACGCATCTGTTTGCCCCAGATCAAAAAGGGGATGGCGCTGAAACAGGCCACCACCTGGATCCCGGTGAGAATGGCGTAGGTGTTGGTGTTGCCCATGGCATCCAACCACAAGCTGCAGACGAAGGTGAAGATGCATCCAATTGCGTTGTTGATCATCGAGACACCAATCATGCCCTCGATGACCATTTCTGGGTAGGCGCACATCAAATAGGACATGGCAATATCGCCGGAACAACCAAATGAGAAGCCTAAGAACGCCAAGCCGACACAGTAGGTTACTCTCCAACCCCATAGTTGATCAGTACCTGCTGCGAAAACCATCAAGCCGATTGGACAAGCTATGAAGACACCTATCAAGAAGTAGAGGTAGTCTTCTGCTTCCATGATACCGTTTCTTCTGCGAGCCATCCATGCAACAAAGTAGTCGGACAGGATACCAGCGTAGAAGCATCCAATGACAGCACCGATCAAACAAGGGATGTTCATCAAGGCAACCCCGGTGTCGGACATGTTGAAAGGAGGGTCGTAGTACTGGTCATCTTCGGTGGTCAAGTAGAAAGTCAAGAAGGCATCTTGCAACCCCCAAAGAATACCGGAAAGCACAACTGGAGGGAACCAGAACACACGCAACATTAGGAAGAGACGCTCAAAGTATTGCTTGATACCCCATCCTTTCAAATTGGTGGATGGTGTGATTAGGGCGATATTTTGCCAATAAGACTTTGGCTTCTCATCAGCACCGTTGTTGAGGATGTAAAAGCCTTCCACCCGTTCAGTCTGAGAGGCGTTCTGAGACTGTGCCTCTGCAGAGTGTGGGTTCTTCTCGTCAGTGGAGGAGCAGGAATTTGCATTGTCGTTGGTATCGGTGGTGTTTGGGTCTGCGCGTTTTTCGTCCTTGATGTCTACATCCTGGTTGCTGCCTGCGTCGAGCTTGACATCAATCTGGTGTTGAGGGATCTCGTTTAGCTCAGAAGCAGTAATCGAAGAAGGAACATATCTGGACCTGTCGAAGTAGGTTTCGTACTGTGTGAACACAATGACAGCCAAAAGGCCTCCGGAGATGATCACGGCGCACCAGCCAACCCATCTGAATGTGGCATATTGTACAATGAACCCGGCAATGAGCGGACCGAGGTAGGTGCCGACGGATGTGCCAATAATATAGGCGGTCAAGGTCCAGCCCAATTGATGGGTGTAGAACATGTCGGAGATGGACAACTGCACGTTGGCTTCAGCACAACCTTCAGAGGCACCGACAAAGAGCTGGGACCAGATGGTGTCGCTGGTGGATTTCACAGCACCGAACCAGCATGCACCGACCAAGCCAAGAAGGATGCACACCATGTAGGTGAGCTTTCTGCCGTACAAAGAAGACGTTGGTCCGAGAATGAGGGTGCACAAGCCGATGGAGGCGAACAAAACACCGGCACCAGTATTCATTGCGTCGTAAGAGACGTCGTAGATCTCGTTCATGGAGTCCTGGATGGCACCTGCGTCGTTGGACGTAGCAGCGGTGAAAGCCGTTATGAAGATCAAGAGGGCCAGTTGGTAGGCCTTTGTCCAGAAAGACCAGTTGAGCGGGTCATTGGGCGACTCCGTTGGCTGCGGGTTAAGAATGATGCCACTCTTGGTGGTCTTGAGGCCGGATGAAGCTGCATCTCCCCTCTCGTCCTTCTCGAGGAAGATGTTGTACGTCCCCGGGATGTAGTCTGGGTGATACTTGTTGATGTACTTGTCGTTGTCAATGAAGGTGGATACCTTGTTCATCAGCGATGAGCGGGGTAGCAAGTAGTCCTCAGCGTGGCTGTTCATGGTGGAGGTAAAGAGCAGGGGCAGGGAGCAACAGCTAGGTGGTGTGTCTGCGGGAGTCGGTAAGTCCTCAAGTACGTAGATAGTTCTGCGATCGTATCGATGAATATTTCCTCAATGCGGCGATTATCCGGCAAATTTTTTTCCTCCTCTTTTTCCTTTTTTCTTCCACTATGTTGGCGGATGCAGAGTTCACGGGTGCTGGACTAAAGCTGTATGTGGAGAGAGGGATTAACAGAGAGAAACAACGAAACGAAAAGAAAAGGCAGTCGAGCAACGGAGCAACTACAGGACAGGACAGCACCACTATTGCTGGCGAAGAAGGTCCGGCGATGGAAACCTCCTGCACCTTATAGCACCCCTCGACGACCCCGCTCCGCTGCTTCCCCTACAAGCACGCCAAGGACGGCACAACGTCCTTCCGGCCGCTCTGGGGGGCCCTGCCTGCTTATCAGCGTCCTCCGGGACTTCTCTTCCGCCCCAGCATCCTATCCGGGATGTACTGCCCGTTATCTCGTCCGGCGTCGCCTTCCCCGTCGCAGAGCCCATCCGGGCGTCCTCGTCCGTTTCGTTCTTTTCCGCCAGCACCCCTCACACCGCGGCTAGATACGAACGGCGCCGCACTATCTAGCCGCCGTCTGCGCCGATCGACGCGTCGATCGGCGCTGCGGTGGTTTTCACCAGAGTTCGATACTTGTTTGTTCGTACATTCATGATACATTCGTACAGTCAGTCAGTCATACACATAGAAAGGGGAATCCGTCATGGGGCCTGCTGCTTAGCGCCGTATTCCGCCAACACCGTCTGCAAACGGGCCCGAAAGACGTCGGCGATGCGGGTGCCGCATTCCGTGCCGTCCATGAACTCGTTGCCCCCGTACGCCCGCTGGACGAGGCCTGAGTCGACCTTGCTCCAGTCGTGCTGGCTGTAATAGCCGGCAAGGAACTCGTGAGCGTTCCACCCGTAGTCTCGGAGCTTGCGGTGACGGTAGCCCTTCTTCTTGCGTTCGTCGTTGTCGCCAAAGTGGTCACTGGTGTTGTCGTTGCTATTGGTATTGGTATCGTCGTCTTCATCACTCTCGCTGTCCGTGTCGAGGTCGTCGGCACCCTCAAGGCCGTCGAGACCAACCATGTCGTACATCCCGCCCTCGCTCTCGCCGGCAATTTGCTCCCCGACCTTGAACACCCTGTCGTGGATGGCGTCCCAGTTGCCGTCGACCTTGCGGTCACGGGCCATCTTCATCCAGTCCCGCTGTCTCTCCTCCTCGACCGTCTTCTTTTGCAGATCCCCGTCTGCCTCCATCTTCTCCAGCACGGCCCTCTTTTTCTCCGCCTTGAGAACAACCTCGCCAATCACCTTGAGGATATTCAGCTTGTCGCTCTTGCTCAGCTCGAGCCCGTTGAGCAGCTCGTTGAGATCGATCATCAAGTCGGGCCGCTCCTTCTTCACAAACCGCAGGAAGCTCACAATCCCGTTCAACCAGTTCACAATCCCTTCGAATAGCTCGCCGTCGCCGCTCTCCTCGCCACTCTTGATGTCGTTCAAGTACATATCCCGGATGAACCGGTACACTTCCTCCGAATACTTCTCAGCAAGGCCAACCAACGCCCCGACAACATCGCTTCGGCCAAACTGCCCGTAGTCGTTCGCATACACCTCGCACACCTCAATCAACTCTCCGATGTAGCGGGCCAGAACGGGAATGTACTTGTACACCTCGGCCTTCTTGAACAGGTCGATCAGCGGCGATAGAAACAACGAGATCACCTCCTTGATGACACTCATCAACTCGGGCTCGTTCCACAACTCCATGAGACTCTCCTTGTCGTACTTTCTGAGCTGCAAGAAAAAGTATCTCTTGGCCAAGTTGTACATCGAATTGATCTCGATCTCAGGAACCTGCTCTGCTTCCACCTCAGGTTGCTTCTCCTCTTCACCCTTCTTGGCCGCAGATTTGTGTCTCAGATCATGCTCGATTTCGACTTTCTTTACCTTTGCATAGTCTTCGAGGATCCTGCTGACGGTGTCAGAACCTAGATCGTCGCAGTCGGGCAACCCGTTGTTAGGCATTAGTATTGTAGTAGGAATGTCGATCCCAAGGGATTGACTCATATCCTTGATGTGCAAAACGATCAAGTCGTCACATACAAAGTACTTGTCGATCCGTTGCACTATAGTCTCACCCTCACCGTAGTTCTTGCCCGAGTTATTACAAGAGATCAACAAGTCACGCACTTCGACCAGTTCCTTCTCAAGTTTACGTAGATCTTCTCCAAGCATACCGGAGAAAATCAACTGGAGGAGGGATCTTCCCTTTTTGGATGAGGTATTATGGCTGGCCTCAATTTCGGCCATGGCATCCTTTTCGGTGTCCGCTTCTTTCTTCCATTTGCTCCAGCCTAGTCCCTGCATCATTCCGCCAATACCATTACCTATCGCAGTAACGCCCCCAGCCATTCCTGGCACGGTCGGCATCTGGTAGGTAAACACGTCAATCAGTCTTTTGACCATCATCAAAGGGTTCGTAAATCTCAAGATACCGGCAATTAGTCTATATGGGAAGACGGAGTGCAATCTTTTAATGGTCTTCAAAGTGCCCATAGCACTGTCACTGCCAATAAAGAGTTCATACTGCGTGCTGGCAATTTCGAGTAAGATAATCCGGACCAGACCACGCAAAGGAGCAGCAGCGTCGTTCGGGTTGGAAACCTGGATTTGTTCTTCGCTGGCCATTGTCGTGGAGCCGATCAAATTGGCAGTTTTGAGCCAGGATCCGGCGCCAACATTAGAATCATAACCGCACATTTCATGTAGAGTCTTGAATTGTTTGATTCTTTCGAAAATATACCCGAAACCTTCATTGTAAATTTGACTCTTCAAGTTTTCAACATCCTTTTCGAGGACTGTAACAATACCAACTAGGGCAGACTGGAACTTGTAGTGTTGGACTGTACGTAAATGATCAATGTTGACACGGTGCTGAATATCGCGAATGTCACTCTTGGTCAATTGCACAATACGTGACTCGTCCCCCAAGAACTTAGCCACCTCGGCAGATCTAGCGCATACGTTGATGTATAAGACGTACTTTAAGAATCCGCGGAGTGTTTGACGTAAGATTTCACGTGGGAATACAATCTTATCATCCTTGACGGTCATCTTGGATATCCCCACAGAAACATTCTCATTATCGGCAGTATGTGCCGAGTGGTAAGTTTTAGTCGACTCTGTAGATTCTATGGAGTCGTTCGATATGTCTGACGCATTGCTGTTCATCGAGCTACCACGTTTGTGGGATGGATGGTCTGACGACGACACAGAAATGCCCAAGCCATTGGAGAGGTCTTCAGAAGTTGAAGTTGGTGAGACCAACGAGGACGAAGAAGAAGTGGACGACCATGCGGATTTCTTGAACGAGTTGAAGAACGACTTCTCGATCTTGTTGATGTTCTTGGTTGAAAGATTGTTTGCTGTTTTTCTAGGGGATAGTAGAGGAGATGTGATTGGAGATTTCAAGAAGCTAGGCTTGGAAAAACCTGGAACTGAAATTTTTGATCCTTTCAGCAAGCCGTTGCTCGTGCTCGATGCGTTTGTATCCCCCGTGACCTCTGAGTTAATAGAATCCACATTTGAGTCACTGAAATAATCGCACGATTGTGAGCTCGGTGATAATGGCATCTTCGGAGAGTCGATGGAGTTTGCAAACAAAGAGTCAACACTGTCCTTGTCGATGTCCATCATTTCGGAGTCGAAGTTATGCATCACAGCACTGTTGATGGTATTCTTTAAGCTTGTGCCTGCGTTATGGTCATCATCTAAGTTCATCTCCACCTCGTGCTTATCCTTGGAAGGTAAGTCTGGGATGTGGGAGCCTGGGAACGACGCCTTCAAATCCTTGTAAAGCTGGGTGAACTCTGAGTACCTCCTCTTGATGAACCAACCGGGTCCTTCGGGCTTTTTCACATGGATGATGAAACTGTAGTACTTGCTCTCCTTGGAGCCCCAAAATGTGGACTTTGTTTCGGACTCAATGGAGACACCGACAACGTTGATGTAGTAGCCATTGATGTATTGGTCGCTGCCAATGTCGTCGAGATGCTTAAGGAGGCCCGCTGGGGAGATGTTCATGTCTAAAAGGTACGAGCCCTCCTTGCGGTCACTTTCGAGCTGAACGAGTGCCTCCTCTCTTTTCTTCTCATCCTTTGCCATGTTTTCCGATTCCGCCGAGTCGATGAACTTGCCCAACTTCTTGTAAGCTCCTCTTCTCTCCTTGTCCATCTCGAAGTACTGTGGGTCTTGGGAACAGTAGATCGACGAGTTGTAAAGGATAAGGAAGAGGCTCAGAAATTTGTACATGATCAACTTCCTTTTACTGGTGGAACCACGGTCGTTACTATTACTAATCTTCTTGCCCTTAAACAACTCGAAGAGGACCTGGATCTTCAACCAGAACTTGGACTGTTCTCTATAAGTAGGTCCGAGCTTGTTCAAATGGATCTTGATGAACGGGAACGTAGCGAGATAGTTGTCGAAGATGAACCGCAAGAGCGGGAACTGGTCTCTGAAGAGATCGATATTTGCCTCTGAAATGGCGTAGATCTGATCCAACGTCGGGTTGTCCGGGTTGCGCAAGAAGTTCTGGGGGTCTGCCGGAACGAAAGGTGGACCGAACCGCCGGAGCCCCGAGATGTCGTTGTAGTCGGGCGAAAGGGAATTCAGCTCCGAGATGAGCTCGTTCTTGATCAACGACTTCTTCAGGTAGTGTTCTTCCACGGGAGAAAGGTGGATCCTCCGTTCTTTCGTGTCGATGGCGTCGCCACTGCCGTTGCCGTGATGTCCAGCCATGAAGGCCTTGTACGGATGCGACATAATGCTTGCTAATTGCGTTGGTGGTGGCTATACACTAGTGTCTGTGCCCCTGGAGAATGCAAATTGCGTGTACGCCCTCTATATGCGTGTGTCTGCTGACAGGATCTATTTGTACACAGCAAGTGGACGTCTTGCAGAATTCAGAACCGAGGAGGAACAGCGTTTGTACAAGGGTCGCAAGCGTCACGTCAAGCCAGACCAGAATCGTCGAGAGAGACAACTCCAGGCCACCTGCCCCGAGCCGGGCATGCAACAGGCCAGAACGGCAGCACAACGGGCTCAACCGTCAAGAAAACACCGCAGGGCTTCTCCGACCGTACGAGCGTTCCGCACCCTCCGTTGCCAGAGGGGCTCTCGGCTATTCCTGCGACGGAGACGGCGGCCTGGCATGAACTGACTGGGGGGCTTTCCTCGGGAGAAGGCAGATGCAAGGAGCAGCCATCGTTGCTGTCGGGAAGAACAGAGCAGAGCAGAACAGAAAGCTGCCCGAGAGCCAATTGTCCACGAGCACTCAAGGGAGCCGTCGGCACAGCGCATCCACGGAGACCCGGACGTCGAGCACCATGACGTTGTCGCCCCCTTTAAACACGAGCACGAACGACACGAGTTTCGGCAGGCCCGTCCAACAGCAGCAGCAGCAGCAGCAATTCAAGATGTCGATCACAGAGGCGTCGCCACCCTCGGGAACGACAGATTCTGCGAGGTCGAGTCTCTCGAGCCAGGACGCCGTCGACTATCGGATCCGACAGGACCATAGGCACATGTGCAATCACGAATACAATCACGATGGCTGTCTGGAGGGGCTGGACGCACGAGAAGAGCACGTCAAGGTCAGAGCGGAAGCGAACACGTCTGCTGCTACTGACAAAGGCGCCTTAGAAGTGCCCCACCACCAGCAGTCGAAGATTTCTCTCAAGTTCAAGCACTCCGTGACGCCAAACTGGCTTCCGTCGATGCGGAAGAAGTACCCCATTTCAGCCACGGGGCCAGTGGAAAATATATTCATTGTGGAAACAGAGAAAAAACTCGACCAACCGTTTACACAGACGCCATTGAAGGCGGAAATTCCGTCTAAGCCTCCAGGATCAAAAGGTTTCTTATCCAAGAAGTCTGCCAAGCGCATATCTTTAGCCCCTACCTCGTTGATACCTAAAAGGTTCTCACTATCTCATCAATCACATTCCTCCATAGTGCCAGAGAACAATATAGTTGGCACGTCTCAGTCTTTGGCTACGATCGGCAGCAGCCAAAAGACAGGCTCGAACTCTCCAACATCTAAGGACATTGGCAACCTATCCACACACGTGGCCTCGATATCACCCCTTCCACTATCCCCAAGTCTTGCTGCAGTGGGAAACATGCCAAACATACAACCTTCCAGTCCAACTTCACTAACACAGCCTGCACCCTATCGGCAAGTCCTTAACAGAAACACAAGTTTTAGCTCATCCACTCCATCGGAGAAAAGCACTATTGGCAAGTCGCTTAACGCTTTCAAGCGTACTACAAAGTCCATTCTTTTTCTTGAGTCCAACTCGAATGGCTCAGTCTCGCAGACTTCCAGTAACAACAACAATAGCACATACAATTATAACTACTACAATTTTGTTGACTCTCCCCTAGTAAATAGAGGGAATAGCGAGGAAATGTCCGTCATACGCCGCTCTATATCTTATACAGATGCTGAAAGGAAACAGGCTATCTTTTTTGCGGACAGCTCCCGTGAAATCACTAGAAGAAACATTGTCTACGACTGCGAGAGCAAGACATGTTCCAAGAAGAGCTCTTATGAGAACAGCTATCGTGCCACTGATAGTGGCAGCGATAGTGACAGCATCGAAGGAAATGACAGTGACGACATCAAACCTTCTAATATAAGAAACTTCACAAAGCTGACCTCTAAGGAGAAACGTCTCACAAACAACACCATAACAAAAAATAGACAACGTTCCAAAACGATAGACAATTCCGAAAACCCCTTAGTGGAATTAGCAAACAATAACACAGGCCTTTTAAGTTCGATTACAAATTTTGTGAAAATCAACCGTAACTCACTGCCACCTTCTGTCTCTGCACTCAAGGTAAATCAAAACCTTCAGAAATTACCCAAACTCGATCATTTGGAAGTAATAGATGCAGAAACTCCCGCAGAATTCTTGTCCCGTTTACTGAATATATACCCAATAACCCATATATGCGAAATTCTAACCTCCGATGACAATGAAATGTTGAAACAAACTTTGCAAGAATATCTGCAAACATACTATGATTTCTCCAATGAGCCTTTGGACATTGCCTTGCGTACTTTTCTAATGCTAAATCACCTACCGAAAGAGACCCAACAAATAGACCGTTTCATATACCAATTTGCTAAATACTATCACAGCCAGCACCTCGAATTTGGCTTTGATCATGACACTGTTTATATTCTCACATACTCATTAATAATGGTCCACACAGATAAATTCAATCCAAATAATAAGAGAAAGATGACTAGGTTTGAATTTGTTCAAAAT
This sequence comes from Pichia sp. NRRL YB-4149, assembly GCA_030556025.1. NCBI lineage: Eukaryota > Fungi > Ascomycota > Pichiomycetes > Pichiales > Pichiaceae > Pichia > Pichia sp. NRRL YB-4149. The sequence continues at coordinate 325,083 of JANIWA010000008.1, read as the reverse complement.
GTGTTGAATGCCCTCGAAAACAATTTTAGCTCCTTTTCGAATTCAAACGAATTGACAAATTTAATTTTGAAAGAATTGCTAGGCTACTTCTTTGATAACATTACCTATTGTCCTTTGATCAAGATCTCACAAGACCAGAGCACATTTGCTCTAGAAGCGTTGACATCCAAGTCACTTCCATTTCCTTATCCGAATCTGTCATTTTTAAACGCGACCTCCACCGGTAAGGGGTTAGATCACGATTACAGGAAATCGTCTGTTTCATCTTCAACTATGAGTATCCCATCCTCTACATCAACGCATAAGTCAGGCTCACAGCAAGTTTTACAATCTCAACCTCCCCTGAGGAAAAAGAGCAGCTCATTTCTTTGGAGCTCTCCTTCAATCGTGGATCCTTACGACTACATTGTGAAGAATGACAGTAGTGTGCTGAATGACTTGAAACTATCGGCTAATGAGAAAGATATAAAGCTAAGTTGTCGAAATCCATTCATCTTGCCCACCACCTCTGAGATAGATGAAACTTCAGACGATGATTTCCCCAGTGAAGATATGGTAAACAAGCAATTAAACGATTATGCGTCTTTGGTGAATGAAGAGATAGACCCTGTTTTTTTGTGTCAAATCTGGAAATCATTGACTGAGAGTAGAATTAATTTTATTTTCAAAGTTCCCAAGGAGAAAGGCTCTTACTTAATGTCCAACAAAACTAAAGCCATCTCCTTGAATGATTCAGACGGAGAGCAAGTATATTTAACGCGCGTTATCAAAGTTGGCTTGATTGATCGACAAGAGGCATCATCCTCTCAAATTGATTCTACATTCACCCCAGTAATGACACAAGAGTTGTCGGACCTCTCTATCATTAACGATAATAAGAGTACCATTGCTACTTCTAGAAATCAGTTAGTCAACAGATACAAAAATACAATATGGAAAAAGTATTTTTGTGTTCTGACTGTTGTCGGTATTTTCTTTTTCAAAGATGTTTCCTCTTTCCGAATGAAATTTTGCGGTAGAAATGAATCGAATGGAACAAAGATGGTTATTATCGAAGAGGCAACAACAGCAAAATCCTTGAGCAACCTTACTGAATCTTCTAATTCTGCTACAAATGGACTCTCTAGCACGATCAATTCTGCACCTAACTCCAACTCTGATTCCACTGGTTTTATCTCTTTCTCACATTTTAGATCTGAAAGAGCTGATAGAATAGATAAAATTGAAAAGGAGAAACCTGTGTCGATTTTGCCTTCGTTTGTTATTAACAACGGCTCATTTGCAATCCGCAAGCTAGAAAATATTGAGTACGATGAGATTGTTAATGAAACGAATGCACCAAATTTTGTCAATCCCCATCAAAGTTGTATGCCTGAATCTTCTACCTTGAATAACGTTCCGTCTGTCTCGAGTGCGCTTGCAGCAGTAATTTCACCAAAACCTTCAACCACCCAATTGTCAGTTCTTGGAATATCTCAAGGTTCTACTCCGCTGGCATCAGACCAGCAGGCGTCAAAACCACGAAGTGATGCCGACATTCAAAAAAAATCTTCGAAGAGGAATGTTGCCAAACCAGAATCCTGGACTTATACTTTTTCTATCTATGGCAAGCTTTCAAGAAATATCTTCATGGTTTCTTCATTGACAGAACTCAAATCTTGGATGCACAGTATCAACGTTATGAGTGTTTTAAACGGCGTCAAAGTCGACTACAAACCCCTCGATTATACTATCATTCCAAAGGAGACTACAAAGCGTGCTAGTGGAGAAATAGTTGAGCCAAAGTATTATGAGGTTGTTCCTGATTGTAGTATTAGCATCGAAGAGAGATTTGTCCATAGAGCTTCTGACGAAATACTATCTGCTGACGAAAAAAGTAAGGGCTCGGATGAATTTGACAACGGAAAAAGGGAACAATTGATTGATTTCAAGAGCGAGCGGAGACGGAGTAGAAGTAGTACTACATTTCTGAGCAAACTTGCTCCTTCCATTCCTACACTAGGATTAGGATTGAGCAGCGGCTCGAGTAAGAATGACAGCGAGAGGAAATCAAAACTCACATCACTGGATGAGATAAGTGATCATATCAGTTGCGACATAGACAGTAACCAGGAATTTGCAACTGATAGCGTCAAACCCTTGTCTCTTTGTAAAGGTGATATTATGGAGAGCTGTGTGGCCGATGAGAGTGATGGTGGAATCAATAGTGAACGTGGAATTTTGGAACATCCTGAGTCAACTTCTAGCGATCAGAGGTTTGAGGAGGAAACAGCCCCAGATGTGAACACCACCAAAGTTTCGTCCACCAACAGTTCAACGAACTCTTCAAAGATTCACCAATATCTATTGGAACATCTATACAGTGTCAAACGTTTAGCCTCGACAATGCCTTTACAGAAAAAGACGAGGGAGGATTTATTGTCGACGGCAAAAATTCTTGGGATCAAACTAGAGTGGTTGTGGTATGAAAAGTGTCGTGCACAGATCATCTCAGTGATTTCTAAACGCATCATGGCTTTGAGCGGAGACTCTGACTACGATGGTAGCGAAGATGACGAAGGAGTATGAGCAATGATAGCATGTAAAGCTCAGTTCATTATTGGTGGCAATGATGAATTGACACTAGAGACAAGTTTTTTTTATCTGTAAATAAAAAGCTTTTCTTGAATTTTTTAAAGTTTATACTGGTATCTATTTAATGCAAAAAGTTTTCATATTTAAATGAATTTTCAGTTGCTGATTTCCTTCTTCTTCTGTTGATAAAAATTGTCGGATCTGGACACTCCAACGTTAAGGACCCTCGGACAACCGTCTCTATCTCGTTCGAGGAGACAGCATTGAGTGCAATAGTAGGCATCGTGCATGGTTTCTCCCGGCTTGGCGGAATTCCCACAGATTATACAGGATTCGGCCAGGGAGCCGAACGAGCAGTCGTCGCAGATGTGCACCACGTGTTGGGAGTTCACGTATGAGTCGCAAGTCGGACACCTGCCGTCGCATTTTGAACACAATACGCCGACCCGGGTTCCTGGAAGACGTGTACATATGACCAAGTCGAGCTGATGGCGGGACATGTTTGATTCGGTAGAGAATTAAAAGCTGAAACAAGACCCCTGCCAGACCCTCCATAGGTCAAGAAACCCCCCATGAACAGGTGTGCTTTTGAAGCTTTCTAGGTTGGGAAAAATTAATCAATGCCGAGCGCAGTTGTCTTTGCGGGCCCACGGCTCAGTTCCTTCTTCCTTATCGGCAGAAACAATCGCCATCTCTTGCCCATGTGAAGGCTTGGAATTATTGAAATAGCTTAATGCAATGAGAACTATATCCAAGGTAGATATAATACCGGTACTGTTTTCGATGTCAATGGCTACTCGCATGTGTCTCGTCCGAGAGTAAGTTACCGTCTTTTACTATGTTTCAAAAAGATGGGAGAGGAAATGGCTCTTCATGAGGGTTTATTGTCTCTGGATTGCCACCATCAGCGAAAGTAACTTGTACACAATCACAAAAGATGAATTAAATATTCATATCATTGCTGTTGAACAACCCCACCGCCATCTTCCCTCGATGGCGCTGAGCCGCCAATGATTGCGGGCATGTAGCAAAATTTTGTTGTACCTCCCCCCTTCCCCCAAGTTCGTTCTCTTGCAGTCAGACAAGTCAAGACAGGAATCTGTTACAGATACAGCATTCAGCTACCAGCCGAGAGTCATCTCCTTCCTGTGATCCCCCGGCCAGCAGCCAGTCGGCATTCTTCTTTTCAATTGTTCCACGATAGAATTTCCTCTGCATCAGGCGGAAAAGACGGACGGAAATGGAAAACAGAAAACAGACGAGGGAAAAAAAGTGCCTGGTTTGGTCGCGGCGGCCGGCGATCTGGTCTCACCGGCTGGAGATGAAGGGCCAGAAGGGGCAGATGGATGAGCTCGAGATGGGCAGACCAGAAAAAAGAGGGATCTTAAAGCAAAGACTCACAGACACCAACCTAGAGATACAGGATCCTGCAATGCGGGGTTACACACACTTTGCATCGATGGGGGCGACAGTGTTCGCCTTCCTGACCTTTGTGCACTTGGCCTCGGCCTCTCTGGGAGACGACTTGCCAGAGTTCAAGCGTTGTATCAAGTACTGCGACATACTTACGTGTGACAGCATTGAGCAATATCCAGACGTAATTCAGAGCACATATCTCAATCTTCTCAAGGATGAAAACTTGGTGAACCTCTTTGAGAAGACGCCGATAGCTTTCCACTTGACTCTCTTAGGGTGGGACTGCCAGTCAAACTGCGATTACCAATGTCAAAGACTGGTGACTGATGATAGGATTGCTGAGGGCCAGGAAATCTACCAATTTCATGGCAAATGGCCGTTTATTAGGGTGCTTGGCGTACAGGAGTTTTTCAGCACATTGTTCAGCATTGGAAACTGGATACCTAACTTCCTTGGATTCCGGCTGCTGTGGAAACAATACAACGTGGAGCTCAGAAAGAGGAACTTGGAATTTGCAAACCTTTACTGGACATACCTATTGATTGCTATTGTGTCGATGTGTGCATGGTTTTTCTCCACCATTTTCCACTTGAAAGACACGTGGGACAGAGAGAGACTCGACTACTTCTTTGCAGGGATGACCGTCTTGACGGGGTTTTACGCTATCAGCGTCCGCTTTTTTAAGCTCTACCGTCTTGAAAACGACTTCAAGAGGAGGTCACTTGCAACTGGCTGTATCTTGCTATACTTGGGTCACATCACTCGACTTTTTATTGACTGGTCTTACACTTACAACATGCAGGCCAACGTCGTCATTGGTCTCCTGCAAAATTTCCTGTGGGTGACTCTGGCCATCCAACAGTTCAGGCAAGCAAGCTCCAAAAAGATGAGTTTTTTCGAAAATATTACAAACAAGGAATACAACTGGACATTGACTCCCTTGCTCTTGGTTTTAAGCGTGCTCTTTGGAATGTCTTTCGAGCTGTTTGACTTCCCTCCAGTATACCAGCTTATCGACGCTCACGCCATGTGGCATTTTGTCACCATCTGGCCTACACTCTTCTGGTATCCATACCTTGTCAAAGACGCCCAGCAACTCATGGAGTGGAAATTTGACTGATCATTTTCAATTCTTTTCTTGATAGATAGAACTTTATATACCAACCTTCTCACTTTCTCACGTTTTATTAATATGTATGGTGGTGAAAAAAAAAAAAAATCTTCCCAAGATTATTTTTTTTGCTAATATTTTCCAAGATCATTATCTAGTCTGAAATAATGTGGTTCACAAGATTATTATCTCAGACCTCCTTTCCTAGAATCGGATATTGATCATGAGTGACGACTTGAAAAAGTTGTATACAGGCTTAATCCTTCAAAATGCATCTTTAGTGCCTGACAAATCACAAGACCTCGGAGAAATCATAGATCTCAGCAAAGCCTTGATCAATGGTCACTACTTGCCATTTATGGCCTCAAGTGTGATTTCCAAGTGCGTGTTCCAAAATGAAGATGTGAAACGTATAACTGAGGCGTTTGTGACAGATCCAGACGTATCACTCATGTCATACCTCAATCAATTGATCTTTGTCGTTGAAAATAACATAGGCGAACACTATTTTGCCGGAGAAATCAAGAAAACATATATTCTTTTCCTTGCAGTTCTGCTACTCCAATGCTTCGTTGTAACCAACTTTTCTGGTCCAAAATTACCATTTGATAATACATATGATGAAATTGGATTTCTTTCACTTCTTCTCCATACGAACGAAGAATTCCAGAGGAGAGTACAGGGGGAATCATTATCACTATTGACGATTGCAGGATGTGCACCTTACCGTTTAACTGAGGTGCCTATTCTTCTTGTGATAGCTTTGAGATTTTTTGAAAAATTGCAAGGTAGCCATATCTCCCTTCTCGATTCCAAAAATCTGAATTTGGAGTCTGATACCTTGGTCGAAAAATCTTTTGACATTGAATCGATCAAAAAAGACGATCCACACTCTTTTATCGTGGGTGCATCATATTGGTGGAGAGCTAGGGCTTTACAGGTTCACCAATCTCTTCTCCCAGATATATCCTCGGAACTCACCTCCCTTTCTCTGAATCTGCTTTGCAATAGGGTGGTCGACTCTTTAGTGGATCACTCGGAGCCTAACTCAGATATAAACCAAAATCTGCTAATATCATTTTATTTAGAGTCTACTAACATAGCCATTGCTGGGGATCTTGAAGTACAGACTTTGGATTCTATTCTGAATGCAAACAAGATATCGGGTCTTTCTTTAATTCTTACCGGATGTAAAGCTAGGCTGACTAAATTTCAACAAAAATCTACAGCAACCTTGACTGTTTTAGCCAAGTCTCGTGACTCTTTACTTATGTCAGAACAAAGTGAAAAAAGTTTTGATCCACAAGATGTGAAATTGAATGATGACCTCTTTTTAGAGAGACCCCAATTCGACTCTTTAGGAGATTCTGAGCTGCTAAGCCAGAAGGAAAACGAAGACGACGAGTTTGTCAAAAGAATAAAACTTGATTATTCCAAAATGGCTTGTTTTGAAAATTCAGCACCTCCCACAAAGGATAAACTTTTACCTACTGCAATCAATGAATCTGAAATACCAACCCAACTCTTAAATCTAGATTATAATCATCAACCACGCCTTGCTAATCTTGACTGTGTCCAGTTGATGCTCAGAATGCAAGCTATTTTAAACAACACCCCAGCAGATAATGCGCTTGTGAATGAAGAGTTAATTGCAATAATCCAAAGAGTTTTGTTTAATGATGAAAACACAGTGAACTGGTTGATATATTCCAGGGCTTTATGGTATCGTTCGTTGTTGGAAACAGCTAGACCTCGAACGGTTGAGAGAGGAATTTTGCAGTTGTATTCTTTGGTAGAAGAGTTGGGTGTTACAAGTGAGAAAACTGCTAGACTATTTCCTAAAACAGACGACGAAATCAAGTTCCCTGCTGATTTCAAGAACTTTTCGGACGTGGGAAAACCTCTCATCAATTCAATAAGATTGAGATATATTTTTCTGATTCCTTTGATGCCAAAATGGACATTAGATTCAAAACTTGCTGAAAAACTTATTGAATTGGGTGCCCTAAAAAGTGCCCTAGAAATATATGAAAGACTAGAAAAATGGACTGACGTTGCATTATGTTACGCATCAACTGGTGATAAACCCCGCAGTATTGAATTCATCAAGAAAGCAATAAAAGAAGATCCAAATGATGCAAGATCATGGTCTATTTTCGGAGATATTGAAGGAAACCCTGAGCACTGGAACAAAGCGTGGGAAGTTGGGAGATATGCAAACGCAAAAAGAAGTTTGGCAAAATACTATCATAATCCGCCAAAAAACTCTGGTGTTACGAAAGATTTGCAAAAAGCAATTGACAATATGTTTGATTGCCTCACATCTAGCCCTATCAGTTTTGACAACTGGTATTTCTATGGGTGTCTGGGTTTAGAAATTGGAAACTATGAACTGGCAGCGGAAGCCTTCACCAGATGTGTCTCGTTGGATGACACCAATTCCTATGCATGGTCAAACTTGGCATCTTCTCTTATACAGATAAACAAACTTCCGGAAGCTTTCACGGCATTACAGAAATCTGTCAACTCGGGCGATTCTGCGAAAAAGTCATGGAAGATTTGGGAAAACTACATGCTTGTGGCTGTCAAGTTGGGAAGGTGGGATGATGTACTATATGCTTCAATAATTCTTTTGAATCGTAAAAAAGAACTAGAACACAACGACTCTTCCATAGATTTACCAGTGTTAGAGAAATTGACAGAACTACTCGTAGCTGAACCTTATGATGAAAACAAACGAGAGACTTATTTTCAAAAAACATGCACACAGTTCATTTGTGAAATGGTTCCCTCTGTTGTGTTTCAAGATGCCAGAATCTGGAGAATTGTGGCTAAGGTCAATTTGTGGAGGAAGAAACCTTGGCTGGCATTAGAAGATTACGAAAAAGCGTACAGAGCTGTTACCAACAATCCTAACATTACCACCAGCGAAGATATTTGGAAAAGTGCAGTTGAAGCTTGCAAGGATCTGGTATCTGCATACGAAAATTTTGGTGAGTTAGAAGGAAGGCATGGTGCCGGGGATTTAGTTTGCAAAGATTGGAAGTTCAAAGCAAAAAGTGCTGTCCGAAGCTTGCTATCAAAAGGCAAGTCCACTTGGGAATTCACTGATGATTACGACAAGTTGCAGGAACTTAAAACGGAAATCATGAATCTCTAGCTTCGTTTCATTTTATATTTACACATAACATATATGTTTTATAAAACTTTTTGTTCAACTTTACCTTCCGCATCATCTGAATAAAAATCCTCGTCAGTTTTGAAACATTCTCTGGTCGATATCGATAGCAATTTGAAGATTCGTTGTTTCAAATAGTTCCAGTGATGACTAATTTTGTGAGGTACAAATCTGTGGCTGAAAACCAAATCAACCACTTTTACTATCTTATAGACAGCTATTCTACTCGCTTCCGAGTTATCCATTTTAAGTCCCCATATGAAGGTGTAGAGAAAGAAAACATAGTACGAGTTGTTGTGATATGACTCGTTCAAAAGCAATCCTATGACGAAAATGTCAACGAAAGCAGAAAAAATCAAACATGGACTCTTTATGTAACTGATAAATGGTGCTAATGAGATAGAAAGTGGAGCTTGAGGATAGGCTTCAAACACAAGAAAGCAGCTGATATTCAAAATGGAGTATATTGCAAAGGGTACCAATTTAAAAAAGGATTCGTTTGTAACAGTCCAAAGAAAAGCACAAATGATGAGTTGTACATTTTCCGTTTTCAAAATGTAGCTGATTAGAATTCTACCCCCTGCCTCATTTTGCTCAATATTCTCCTCACAGAGATATCGCTTGTATATAACTATAGTGTAAGTTAAAATACAGCTGTAATTAGTCAGTTTATACCATGGAATAATAGACAAGAAATGTTTTTCCGGATTGAAAACCCAAGCTGAGTACATAAAGAACCCTAATAGTGTGTTTATATGCGACAAAAACCATAACAACTGGTATTTATCCTGAAACAAAGTAAAAGTCAATAAAGACTTAGCATTTGGAGGAATTCCACTATATAAGCTCTGAATACTGCCAGTGGTAGGCGATTTCATTGTCGTTAAGTAGCAAGTATCTTGCAGAAAACGAAAGAAGAGGTAAAGTTCATCGAATTTATAAACAAAAGGGGAATGTCTTCAAAATTATGTACAAGTTTCCCAAACGGGGAGAAAAAGTAGAAAAAAACATGTTGCCTCTAATCAAACACTTTTATCAGACTTTTCGTCTGCCGGCTTGGTAGAAAGCTTAGGAGCCTCATCCGTTTGCTCATATTTTTTCTGATATTCAGTAGGTGCATCCTTGGCATGATGCCCTATCAGCTTTTTAAGGGAGTCAGGAATATCTTCGAAAACTAAATCTGTGGTATCGGTTTTTATGTTTTCTCCTTGAGCCTTCATTATATCCTCCAGTTTTATCCTGTGATCCGAAAAGATCTTCAAGTGGTCAGCTACTAAATGTCTAGATTTGCAACCTGGACATTGAACAAGGATTGTACCATGCTGGTAGGCTTGTTTTGACATCACGTGCGAAGATCTAGTATCACATTTCTTGCAAGTGAAAGCTAGCATAAGCATTGGTTTGTCTATTTTCAACGTATTTCTCTCTCCCACACCAGAATGATTATGAGAATGATTATGGCTATGTCCAGAGCATGACGCATCATTATGGGTATGACTGTGTCCCCCGTTTTGTGGATCATCTGCGTTATGGAGAGGAGAAAGGATAGAGAAGGATCTTGGTAATATACGTCTTCCCAAAGCTCGTGTGATGGGCTTGTTTGCTTTCAAAAGGTTTTTCAGCATTATATATTTTTGTGGACTGAGAAAGGGCTGTCAAACGCTTTTTTGTTTTTAGTGAATCAAAGCTTTATGTTTCAACATCTTATATCGTGTATTTTAGTTCTTTAGCTGAGTTTGCTCATCAGTTTTGCGAGCGAGGAATATGATGACATCAGTACACCTTTAGTACTGAACATGAATTTTTTTCAAAGTTAATCTCTTCGGCAGAATAGTTACAATATTAGGAAAGAATTATCAAGCCAGATAAAAGATACAACGACCGATAACTTTCATTCCTTTCTTACTATTAGCTTTTCGATGAATTCACAAAGTATGGGCAGCATTTTTTTGCGGCCCAAAATGCTGGTTTTTGTACGATCGTCTCGATTTCTTTCTTCAAAGCTTACATCAGATGAAAAAATTTTGCAAGGCATCTTAAGTGACGAACAAGTAGATGATGCAACTCAACAATCTCCTGCAACATACAGAACAAAGTCTTCACTGGCCAAATCTACAAAGCCTTTAAGTACGGATTTAGAACATACACAGAATGACAACAAACAACAAAATCCTCCACCGATAGGGCCCAAATATTGGAAGAACAAATATCGGAAATCGTATAGAAAGGTCGAAAAAGGACTCGTATCTCCATTAGAGGATTATGTTTCAAGGAACATTGATGTTATAGAGTCTTACAATAAAACGTTCAAACAATCTGTCGGAGAGCGCATAAAAGTGAACATAAATAAGGACTTACAATGGAAAGATGTAATACCCAGCTATACTCTACGCACTGCCATACTACGATATCTCTCATCTCAAAACAAGTCATCAACGAAAACTCCAAATCTAACTTCTTTTCAAAAGAGATTTTTTGCTCTGATGTCAGGCTTTGCAAGCACAGTAGCAAAAGGTTCATCTGGAAGTGGTAAGTCCTTTTCTCTTTTTATCTCTGCTCTTTCGAACAGTCGATCACATACTAGAGGAAAGGGGATAAATTCTTTGATTATAGTGAAGTCAAATGCATTAGTTCATCAATATTCACAAATGGCAAATGGCATCCTTTCTAGAATGGATAGCGGGCGAAAAGTAGATGTCAAAGATGTTTGTCAATTTCTATACAGAGGCACCCCAGAAGAAGAAATGAAACAAGATGACGAGTTGACAGACAACCAGACACCTCATATACTAGTGACCACTCCACAAAGACTACTAGACATTTTGAGCAGTAGGGGGATGGATTTTGTCAAGATCAACTCATTATCATATATCGGTGTTGATGATTTTACGTCGATGTTGGATGAAAATGAGCTCTTAGAGAGCCCGAAAAAGGCTCCTGTTGTCAGCCTTTTAGATTATGTTTTGAAATTGCAAGATTACAGGCGTCAGCATAATAATCCCCATCCACAAATTGTCCTTATAGCGGAAGAATCAACAACTGAAAATTTGATATCGCAATTGAAAGAATACACAAGGTGGATCGACTGGAAAAAATTTGCGCCAATTGGAAAATTTGGGGAAGACGAAGATGTTCCCTATTACAAGTATGTCTCTAATAAATCTGCTATCAGTACTGTATTGGTTTATCCAAGGTTTTCACAAGATAATATCAAAGAGAATTTTGGAAGTCGAAAATTCAAAGTAACCTTGTACGACATGAAGCCGTTTGAATATGGGAACACACCTAGTGTATGGTTAGATAGACTCTACAGGAAGTCATTTGGAAACTCTCTGGTTTACAAGAAACATAGGAATTCGAAGTGGACAAATGTTCCACAAGATGTGAAGAAAGGAGAGTTGGAGATACTTTGCTCAGGCTTGGGCAAACTTTTGAAGAAGAAGAACATCATGGATTGGGTTGGAGAGAAGCATGCATTAGTAGTACACCCTGATGAAGTTAATTCCAAGCAAGTTGTTGAATTATTATCGAGAAAAACAGGACGAAAAGTTAAGCCACTCGATATCACCAGGGATGCTGAAATTTTCCAATCAGATTTTTCGGCAACAAGTAATGACGATTATCAGTTGTTGGTGATAAACTCATCATCTCTTACCGGATTAAAATTAGCTGGTTTGGACACTCTTTTTGTTTTGGGTGTAAACTCAATTAAGTCTGAATACCATTTATCTACAATCATGGGAAGAACAAGATTACCAAACGGGCTAGTTCCGGAAAACGAATTTACTGTTTTTTCTGAAAGAGGTAATGCGGCTGCCGAAAGATTGAGATCACGAACGTTTATTATCACTGCAATGTTACCTGACTCAACAATCGACCCGTACGACAGGAACTTTTTAGAGCGTGCATATATTGTCAACGGATTGGTCAATCAACTGGACGCTGTTGGGGTTCAAGAAAAATGGACAGAAAAAGACAACGAAGAATATAAATCAGCTATAGAAGGTTCCGCATCAGCTTTTGGTAACGATGTAAATGTTGAATTCGGCGGATTGAGTACCCTTTTGAAAGCTGCTTCAGAAGATGTCTCTCCAGATAATAGGGAATAACTCGGCATTTCCAATCTCTAACCTGATTACTAGAAGCTAGCTTTCACACAGCATAATTGATACATGTACATACATTAATAGATTACTATACAAAGTTGTATTGATAGAAGAAATGAAATTCTATTCTCCGAGTTGTTTCAAAACGGCCTCTGCAGCTTCCTTTCGTAAGTCACCTGGAACATCGTGAACCTTTTGATCTGATGTTACTTGTTTCCCTTCACTTTGTCTGTGGGCATCTACTAGCTGTAATTGTTTTAAACGCTCCACAAGTGTGTTTAGCTTGATTTCAACGTTTGTACAAGTCGTTCGAATATGATGAATTTCATCTTGCGTCTCAACCAACTTTTTTTGCATGCTCAAAATGAGAGTTTCTCGACTTTGGTGAAGTCTATACGAGTTGAGTAAATGATGGATGTTGATCAATATTGTGCGTATGTTGTCTATCTTTTTTGTGGCTAGTTTTGGATTCGAAGAAAGTAAGCCAACGAGCTCAAGAAAATTGAGGAGAAGTGACTTTGTCATTTTTTTCAATTCATCAATACGTGCCTTTGTAAAAACTTCTTCTTCTTCTTCTTCTGATTCCGGGTGAACTTCTCCTGCTTTCGTTTCCCCCTGATTGAGCGATTCCCTTGTGACATCTGAGTCGCCATAAATCTGTTCAATCCCGCTTTCCTTCAATCCTACTTGCTTATCTTCAAACCACCACAAGTCGCCAAAACTTCGGTACTGCTCCTTTGCCGGGTGCTTCGGATGGACAAGGAATTTGAGATCCGGGATCTCACTTATTTTGTCATCGTCCTCACCCTCTTCTCGAAGTTTGTTGAATTTTTGAACATTTTCAGGTGTGAAAAGTTTGTAATAAGGTGGGGGCGGTGGATAAAGTGAAGATATTTCTGAGCTATCAGCCATTATGCTGTGAATTAAATTCACCTGTATATTTGTAAGCAAACCACATATATTACAAAGTGTTGAGTTCCATGCGAGGTTCGTGCTAAATATTTCCTTCAAGTAAGCTTACGATTAGAACCTCATTTTCAACGCGCCTATTCCTGTGTTGAGAATCTTTTTTGAACATGAAGAGTAACGGTGCGTGTACATCGTACTGCTTTCTTGCCCCCTCAACTGTGTTGCGAACCGTCTGATACAGAAACAACACAGCACTTCGTTTAGACGGACAGTTTTATAGTAAGATGTCAGAGCAAATGGATATTGAGAATGACCATGATGAGGCTAGTAGAAACGACGTGATAGAGGGACAAGGGCAGGCGAATCAAGGCGACGAAAACAAGAGCAATCAGAAAAAGAAGAGATTTGAAATAAAGAGATGGACAGCTGTCGCATTCTGGTCGTGGGACCAGACTAACGAGACATGTGCCATCTGTCGTAACCATTTAATGGAGCCATGTATCGAATGCCAGGGTAAGACTGAAGACCACGGGGTAGGTGACCATATTGAATGTCCACGGGCCATTGGCCGTTGCAATCACAGCTTCCACTTGCATTGTATATCCACGTGGATCCAGACGAGAAACTCGTGTCCTTTGGACAGTGCCGAGTGGTCTTTGAAGGAGGTTGTAAATAATTAGATTACCATTTTTGGGAGAACATCAGATGAAATTTTAATTTTATTCGGTCAACAGAGTGTGCTGTTAATAGCTGAAGAGGGCTATCAATATGGGCGTCAGCCTTCTTCTAGCATACGGCAAGCTAAGAGGGTATTGACGAAGGATCAAGCGCTGATTCTTGTGAGTAGTAAGTGTCCTGATTTTACCGTATAATTTACATAGCTAAAAAGTGACTTTCCACGGCTTGATGGTATATAAAACTCTGAGTTATGCTCCAGTGGGGGGGAGGGTTACCGTTCTACAGCTCTGATATTGTAAGATAGGGATCGAAAATGTCGTTTCTCCGCGTTTTGTTGTCCAGGGCAGAGATGCGTAACTTATCTGCGTCCATCTCCAGCGTGTGCGTGCTGTTCAGTATGTTGAGCACGGAAAGAATAATGGAAGCGACTGCCATGATTGTATTGGCCATGATCAGCAGCTTGTTGTCAAACAAGATGACAATTTTGCTCTGCGGCATAGAGGTGAACGGATGCTCGATCAGCAGAATAAATAGCCACGATATTCCCGACACGAGCGATTTGAACAGGTATAATGGGGAGGGCCGTGAAGAGAGGCCTAGTGTCACCAGGTTGATTGCCGTTGCAAGGAGGAAATTCAGAACCGATCCTGTGTCGTAGCTCTGGATTGCCGTGCCGCCCGAGCTTGTGATCGGGGCAGCGTTCGAGGGAGCCGGAGCAGACAACGCCAGCAATGTCGCCATGATAGGAGACGTCTTGGACGACTTCAGCAGAGGTACGACCACAGAGTCGGAGCCCGCGTTGAAAGAAGAGTTTGAGTCCTGAATAACGTTCTGCTCTCTGCTCCCGGCTGCCATCAGGACCGCGTTAGTCGGTCCCTTCTGCTGCTGGGAAGTTTGCAACCGTGGCGAGATGATGTCGTCGATTCTGAAAATCAGCAGGTCCGTGGACCTCTTTGAGAGTGTCGTTATAGCGGGTGACAGCGAAATGGAGTTTGTGAAGTTGTTGATCATGGACGAGTTCAGACTCGACTGCGAGCGGACAAACAGGTTGCTTGCCGACGACGACAGTCCGGCCTGGTATCCTGCGAGTCTTGTGTGTGGCGAACCGTTCCTGCAGAGGGAGAGTTGGATGACAAGCGAGGAGAAGTAGATGAGAAACGAGCAGCACGAGAGGAGGAACAGCGCTCTGTTGAGGGGCCGGTACCGGTGGATATAGAGCCACGACTGCAGCAGGCATAGTGTGTACGAGAGCACCAGCGAGTAGTCCACATTCGGTGTCGCCAGGGATATCGCCAGGTCCGAGAGCGGAAGCAACAATAGAAGCGACACTCTCACAACGAAAGCACACAATAGGCCCATTAAGAGATGCTCCGTCGAATCTGCGTCTGTTTGCTTTGTCGAAACAGGAGAACACAGTCATCCAACGGGTGTCTAAATTCTCAGCAAAGATGACGACAAGAAGAACACCAGACCTGCTACATGCTGGAGGGGGAAACAGCCCGACTGTGGCGACTGGGGCTGTCAATGTATTCAGATGGGCGGGAAAATAGCCGAGAGAAAGATAAGCAGAGATAGCATCGGGAGATAACACCAGCCGCTTATCTCTGCTATCTCGGGGTGTCGGGGCCCTTATCTACTCTGCCGCCACGACGGTGAGCCGGAACAGGCGACAGCGCGTGGGTGCCTGCGCCGATCGACGGGGGCCGTTTTAGCGAAGCCCCGTGAACGCGGTGGGCTTGCGGGCGTGCTGGTGAAGAGGGAGAAGGGGCAGCAGCATATGGCGAAGAGCAGGAGGAGAGAGGTAGAGATGGAGGGGGGAAGGAGGAGAGAGAAGCATACAGCAAACACGCCACACAGCAAACCATGGACGAGTCCTTGATAACCACCATCAACAAGCTCCAGGACGCGTTGGCGCCCTTGGGGGGCGGCTCGACGTCTCCGATCGACTTGCCACAAATCACCGTAGTGGGCTCGCAGTCCTCTGGGAAGTCCTCTGTGTTGGAGAACATCGTCGGAAGAGAATTTTTGCCTAGAGGAACGGGTATCGTTACGAGAAGACCTTTGATCTTGCAATTGATCAACAGACGGCCTGCAAAGCAGGCCGCCAGCGGAAACACAGACTTGCTCGACTTGCAGACGCACGACAGCAAGGGCAACAAGACGGAAAACAACGCCGACGAATGGGGCGAATTTTTGCATCTTCCGGGGAAGAAGTTCTACAACTTCGACGACATCCGCTACGAGATCATCAAGGCAACGGATTCCACCGCGGGGAAGAACGCCGGCATCTCGCCGGTGCCAATCAACTTGCGAATCTACTCCCCGCACGTCTTGACATTGACGTTGGTCGACTTGCCGGGCTTGACGAAGGTGCCCGTCGGCGACCAGCCGGTCGACATTGAGAAACAGATCCGCGAGATGATCCTCAAGTTCATCTCGAAGCCGAACGCGATCATCCTAGCCGTCAACGCGGCCAACCAGGACTTGGCGAACTCTGACGGGTTGAAGTTGGCCAGAGAGGTCGACCCGGAGGGCATGAGAACCATCGGTGTTTTGACTAAGGTTGACTTGATGGATCAGGGTACCGACGTGATCGACATCTTGGCCGGCAGAGTTATCCCCTTGAGGTCCGGATACGTCCCTGTCATCAACAGGGGCCAGAAGGACATTGAAAACCACAAGACCATTAGAGCAGCCTTGGAGGACGAGCGCAAGTTTTTCGAGAACCACCCCTCCTACAGCTCCAAAGCACAGTACTGCGGTACCCCATTTTTGGCCAAGAAGTTGAACAACATTCTTTTGAGCCACATTAGAGCAACTTTACCCGAGATCAAGGCCAAGATAGAGACCGCTTTAAAGAAGTATCAGAACGAGCTCTCTTCGTTGGGTCCTGAGACCGTCGAGTCGCCTTCCTCGACCGTTTTGAGCGTTATCACCGACTTCTGCAACGATTACAACGGCGTCTTGGACGGCCAGACGAAGGATATCTCCTCAAACGAGCTCAGCGGTGGTGCTCGTATCAGCTTCGTATTCCATGAGGTCTTCAAAAACGGTGTCTACGCGTTGGATCCGTTTGATCGTATCAAGGATGCAGACATCAGAACGATCATGTACAACTCTTCCGGTTCCTCCCCTTCGCTCTTTGTCGGCACTGCTGCATTTGAGGTGTTGGTGAAGCAGCAGATTAAGAGGTTCGAAGAGCCATCTCTTCGTTGCATCTCCTTGGTTTTCGACGAATTGGTCAGAATCTTGTCCCAGGTCCTTGCACAACCGGAATTCTCCAGATTCCCTGCCTTGAAAGAGCGCATATCACAAGTCTTCACCTTGTTCTTGCGGGAAATCATGACCCCGACAAATACTTTTGTGACAGATATAATCCACGCGGAAGAATGCTACATTAACACGGCACATCCAGATCTTTTAAAGGGTTCCGAAGCCGTTGCCATTGTCAACGAAAAGGTTCACCCTCGTGCTCCTGCCGTCCAAGTTGATCCGAAAACGGGCAAACCGCTTAAGAACAGTTCATCTTCTAGCAGTGCCAATGCCAGTGGCAATAGTGCCAACGCGGTGGTTGCCGAAGACGACAAGTCCGGCTTCTTTTCTGGCTTCTTCAGCTCGCGTAACAAAAAGAAGCTAGCCGCAATGGAGGCCCCTCCAGCTGTGTTAAAGGCCACCGGCGGTATGAGTGACAAGGAAGTGATTGAGACCGAGGTCATCAAGTTGCTCATCTCTAGCTACTTTGGAATCGTCAAGCGCACAGTTGCCGACGTAGTGCCGAAGGCGATCATGTTGAAGCTCATCCAGCAGAGCCGCTCGGACATCCAGAAAGTGTTGTTGGAGAAGCTGTATGCCGACAAAAACATCGAGAGTCTAGTCAAAGAGAACGATTTCACCGTTGCACGTAGAAAGGAGTGCAAGAAAATGGTGGAGGTTTTGCGTAATGCCTCCGAAATCGTCTCTAGCGTCTAAGATTATCGATCGAGTCGGATCACAATACTTTATAAAGCGACACTATATGCATCTTTGTAGATGTTTGTATGTGTATATCTTAATTTAAATGGCCATCTTGAAACCTCCAACTGCATCGCCTTGTGGAAAGCAGAAAACTGCCTCCCCGGCTTCTCGCCTGGAGCCCCCGAGCCCGAGCCCGAGCACTGCCTGGCGAGCACGCCTCAAAGCGGAGGAGCGAGGAATGAAGAGAAGGGCAAAACATGTTGCTTGCAGAGAGTATATAGAGGACGGGAAAAGAACACTTGGGATAGTCTCTATCCACACTGAGTCTTAGCAACCGCAGAAGGGTCATCATCATCATCACAAGAAGGGAGCCATGCTGCATTTGTTGAGGGGTTCCGGGCCGGCGCTGTCTGGCCAGGCGTTTCTCAAGACTGTGATATCGAGGACACCACGCAATAGAGGTGTCAAAAATGGACTATGCTCGTTGAGACTGTACAGCTCACTGAACACGTCCTCGTCACAGCAGAGGAAGAACGTGCTAAAATTCTCCAACTCCTACGGGTGTACCGTAGGTAGCTCAAATATTCATTTAGGTGCAGGAAGATGCATCGGCGTAAGGTTTAATTCTTCCGGGCCACAGCACCAGAAGTACAATTCACGTGGTGAAAGAGAGTATTCTGACGAGGAGGCAGAAGCGATTTTGAAAGAAATGAAGCGTATCTGGAAAGATCAGACTGTCTCTCAAAATGAGAAAATCATAGAGTTGTTCGACAAGTACGAAATGGGTGGTCTAATCTCACCAAGTGCAAGCAAGATAGTCTCGGCTATATTGAGAGACTCTGAAGCCACTGTGCCTGGCGAAAAAGTGGAAAACGTCCAAAAATTTCATCAGGCGTTGATGCATTTCCACATGCACAAACAAATGAAGGTCAACAACGAAGAAGATCCTGTGTTCAATCCGAAGAAGAGGGATCAAGAGGCAGACGGCAAGAAGAAGACTGAAAACGAAGGCGACGAGAAGGACACCAACTCAAAGGAAGAGAAACCTTTCGGTTTCAAAATCGAAGTTGAAAACCCTAAAGATGGCAAGCAGAAGCCTTTCGAATTCAGAAGCCGCCAGTCAAAGGACAACAAAACCAAGTTCCTGGAAATGGAAATAAGGCTCGACACGATTCTCTTATGGCTTATTGGTGGTAGTTTGTTGATTTACACGCTCTTAGCCGAAAGCTTCGATAAGGAGATCACTTTCCAAGAATTTGAGACTTCTCTCTTGGCTAAAGGCTACGTTGACAGATTAGTCGTCGTCAACAATGAAACAGTTCAAGTTATTCTAAATGATTTTGGTAAGAACCAACCTATACATGATCCAAACGTTGAGTACTACTTCACCATCGGTTCTATCGAAAAGTTCGAAGAGAAGTTAAAGAGATCACAAGAAGCGTACAACATTCCAGAAGACAAGAGAATACCAGTTATGTACATACGTTCAACAAACATCTGGAAGAGTTTGTGGAGTATTTTGCCAACAGTGCTGCTGTTCGGTTTCATATTCTGGTCAACCAAGAAATTGCTATCCAGTTCCGGTGGAATGGGAGGCGGTCTGTTTGGAAACAAGAAAACTTTCAAAAAATTCAATGCTGATGAAAATGTGAAAATCAAATTCACTGATGTTGCAGGTTGTAACGAAGCCAAGGAGGAAATTATGGAGTTTGTCAACTTTTTAAAACACCCCCAAAAGTACGAGAGACTTGGAGCCAAAATTCCAAGAGGTGCCATTTTGAACGGTCCTCCAGGTACCGGTAAGACCTTGCTTGCCAAGGCTACTGCAGGCGAAGCTGGGGTCCCATTTTACTCTGTCTCGGGTTCTGAGTTCGTTGAAATGTTTGTCGGTGTCGGTGCTTCTCGCGTTCGTGAATTATTCAAGACTGCTAGGGAAAACGCTCCTTCCATTGTTTTTGTTGATGAAATTGATGCTATTGGTAAATCCAGAGGTAAATCCAGGGGAATGGGCGGTAACGATGAAAGGGAGAACACCTTAAATCAATTGCTTGTTGAAATGGATGGTTTCAAGTCTGATGACCATGTTGTGGTCTTTGCAGGTACCAACCGTATCGATGTTTTGGATCCTGCTTTGTTAAGACCTGGTAGGTTTGACCGTAAGATCTACATTGGTAACCCTGAACTTGATGGTAGAAAGGACATCTTTGGTGTTCATTTGAAAGAAATCAAGTTGGACCCAGAATGCAACTTGGAAGACTTGAAAGGACGTTTGGCAACCTTGACTCCTGGATTTAGTGGTGCTGACATTGCCAACGTTTGTAACGAAGCAGCATTGATTGCCGCCAGAAAGAACGACCAATACGTCAGACTGCCACACTTTGAGCAAGCGATCGAACGTGTCATTGGTGGTATCGAAAGAAAGACGAAGCTTTTGTCACCAGAGGAGAAGCGTGTCGTCGCCTATCATGAAGCCGGTCATGCCATCTGCGGATGGTTCCTTGAATTTGCTGATCCTTTATTAAAGGTCTCGATTGTCCCAAGAGGTCAAGGTGCCCTTGGTTACGCACAGTATTTACCTCCAGACGTCTACTTATACACCACACACAAGTTACTTGACCGTATGACCATGACCCTGGGTGGGCGTGTTTCCGAAGAGCTACATTTTGATTCTGTTACGTCTGGTGCGGCTGACGATTTTGAAAAAGTCACGAGCATGGCCCAAAAGATGGTCCTCGCATGCGGATTGTCCCCAAAGGTAGGATTGGTCAGCTATGATATGGACAGAGGCAACGACTTTACCAAACCATTCAGCGATAAGACTGCTTCCGTTATCGATGATGAGATTCACCGTATTGTCAGTGATTGCCACGAGCGTTGTCGGAAGCTTTTGACCGAGAAGAGTGCAGAAGTGGAAAAGGTTGCACAAAGGCTTCTTGTCAAAGAAGTCATCACTAGAGAAGACATGATCGAGCTCCTCGGCAAGAGACCCTTCCCTAACAGGAACGACGCTTTCGACAAATATCTTGAGGGGAAGTTAACCGAGGAGGAGCCTAAGAAAGATGAAAACGATAAGAAGGAAGAGGGCGAGGAGAAGAAGGAGTAGAATGGACCAGCTGAGAAAGACAGCTGGAGGTTTTACACGAAGTAGGCACTCGCTCTTCTCCTCCTCGGGCCTCTACCATACTGTACATACTTTATAACATAGATAATAGAGCAAAATGACATTTTTTTCTGTACATTAGCAACAGAGCGGAGTGGAGTTGAGACTCCCGTTTTGGGGAATCCTCGCGGTTTCTGTGCAGAGGAAGACGGCCTGAGAAGGAACAAAGAGAGTGGGAAGGATACCCTGCACCGTTATTCGATTGGTTTCAAGGTGTGTTTCAGAAAAGGGGTCTCGGCTTTGCAGGATAGCCTCTACTCAGACAGAATACGCTGGACGGGATCAATTGTGATAAAGTGTGCCGGTTACATCTCGATTGGCCACTTCCCCTGCCTGAAATATGACTGCAGAAACAACGTTAACGTCACCAGTCAGCCAGAAAACGCAGCAGCTGACCCGGTCTTCAGAGCTATTGAGTCGGGTATCATCTTTACAGTCCCCGTCATTGTCTACACTGCCCACAGCGCCTACATCAGCCAATAGTACCGCCTCTGACAGAGCGGCGTATGCCTCGACTAGGAAAAGATCTGCAGCAGATTTCCAGTTTTTGGAATGCATTGGAGAAGGTTCATACTCGAAAGTCTATCGTGCGTTGTCGAAGAAAAATGTCCACACTTACGCCATAAAGATACTTAATAAACAGCACATACACAAAGAAAAGAAACGAAAGTATGTCACAATTGAGAAAAATACATTGAACGTATTGGGCAAACATCCCGGCATTGTGACATTGTACTACACCTTTCAAGACCCTAAAAGCTTATACTTCGTGATAGATTTTGCTCAGAACGGGGAATTGTTGAACCTTATACACAAGCTGGGAAGTCTTAGTGTGGAATTGTCGAGATACTATACTATCCAACTTATTGACACAATAGCTTTCATACACGGGAAGGGTATTATCCATAGAGATTTAAAACCAGAGAATATACTCCTGAACTCAGATTGGAAATTGATGATTACCGATTTTGGAGCAGCCAAGTTCCTAGACGAAACAGAAAAATCAATTGATAGACGTATAAGGCCAGAAGAGAATGAGGATTCGACTGATAGTCTTGGTTCCTTTGTTGGAACAGCAGAGTATATTTCTCCAGAACTATTGAAGTTCAACCATTCCAGTTTTGCCAGTGACTATTGGTCTCTCGGATGCATTGTATACCAAATGTTTGTTGGTATTCCGCCATTCAAAGCATCAAATGAATACGAAACTTTTGAAAGGATCGTTGAGTTGAAGTATTCTTTTCCTGATCCTCATAAATTTCCAATACCTTCATACGTGGTGGACCTGGTCCATCAATTATTAATTGAAGACCCGAACGACCGATTAGGTTCAGATGATATCAAGTCTCACTCATGGTTCAAAGACATCGACTGGAACGATAAGAGTAAAATATGGGGGCCGGTCCCCAAACTCGAACCCTACAAACCTGAAAAGTATTTCAGACTAAAAAGAACGCAACCTGGATCAGAACCCCAGCAAATGCAAAATATCAAAAGCACACAGAAGCTAACAAATTTTAGCGCAGCTCCTGGAGGGAAACCTACTGCGTGTGCTTTGAATGCAACACTTTTGAGGAGTCCCGTTAAACGTATTGATGTTGATTACGTCAATGACAAACCACGGACGGTTCTCAAGAAACAAATAATTAACGCCCAAAACAATACTCATCTTATGAATAAGGTCCTCAATAATAGACTCAATGAAAAAAGTACCGTTATCACTAAAAAATTGACCACGTCAAACGCAGACTCGCCAAATTTAGCTAGTACAGCTCCCATCCCAGTCCAAGCAGTGACCGACCCTATGGAATCTCTTCAGGTAAGCAAGAAACGTTTCTCAGGTAAAGCCTCTGTACCTCCATCACCAACACAAAAGAAGCAGACTTCTTCTTTGGCTCGTCAAAACTCATTGAGCTCTCTCCTTACCACCACCGACTCTTCCAAATCAGTCATTATAAATTCGAGAAAGGCAAGGACTCCTTCCACCACACCAACAATGCACCCTCTGACAACGTTTTCCAGTAATAATACTGTCAAAATTGATAGAAGAGTATCTACTGATAAGAAGATTATAAAAGTTAACGGAATCAACACTAGCACGAGGTCTACCGAGTCGCCGCTTTCCTCTCCTTATTCTGCCAGCCCTTCACCAAAACCAGCAATGTCACCTAAGGCAGGATACAATCAAATGCCATTATTTATTCAAAAACCAAGGGTAACATCTTCTGATGCTACTGCTGCAGCGGGTGCAATCGGTACCTTGCTAACGCATAAAAGGCATTTAAATTCTACCTCTAGTACTACTGCACAATACAAGCAACTGCACCATCATCAGAAGCAGTTGATAAACCCTGTCCTTTTAGATAGGCAAATTCCTGCCATTATTACATCGAAATTGATGCAACACGAAACTGTACTCAAGCTAGACAATATTTTCAAGAGTGAAATTAGTCACAAGCCTCATCAATTTACTGCACCAGGAGAGACATTGAACCACTCCGTTTTGGAAAATATAATACACAAGTATGATAGAGATCTTGAAAAAGATCTTAAAGCTTGTGTTATGGTAATAACCAGTTTTGCACGTTTGTTTGTTTATGAACTAAATGATGACTTTCGTTTACATAATCCTCAAAGTTCTACTCAAATGCAAGCGTTGGATTTTTATCTGAAAATTATTGAGATCAAGCTGACAAATAAAAATGTAAGTCTATATGATTATGAATTTGATGAGGAAATCCACGAAGGATACTTGATTTTAGAGTTGGCAAATGTGAATAAGTTGATTTTTTTGAGTGCCTGGGACAGAAGCAGGTTGGTGAAAGGTGGGCTAAATTCTAATGTTCGTGTTGGATTTCATGTTAATGAAAATGAGTCGTGGGTAAAATCGTTTCTGAAGGCGAAAAACTTGCTGAAAAAGAGGGAAGTTGTAACGCAGAACAATTTGAGTAAGATGAGCGATGGCCAACCGCCAAAAACTAAAACCAAAAGAGATGCCGATATACAGACAAAACACAGAAGTGGTTCCACCTCGAGTATGCACCAGTCGTTCAGAAAATTGAAAATAAACACTCACTCAAAAATTCGTTCACTCTCAACTTCTTCGGCAAAAGATGGCTCCAATCAATCGCACGTCTCATCATCACCCTCAAATCCATCTTTTCCTTCTTCCAATAATAGTGATGCAAGTGATCGTCGACAGAGCAGTGTGGGAAGTCATAGCGGAAGTATCATGAATGGCGTCAAAGAGCTTGCACTAGGAGTCAGATCTGGGTTTAAGGGGAAGGAATCCAACCTTAATACTGATAGCAAGCTGATCAAATTAGATTCGGACATAGCGAGAGCAACGACGAAGGAATTACCCCAAGAAGCGGTGGATTTTGGAAGCCATGTGACTCAAAATGGGAATCCCAGCAATGTGAACAGAACCTCGCATATTACTACAGGTAAGGTGTCGAATAGAAACGGGAACGCACAGCTATCAAATAAGAAAAGTATTTCAAACTTACAAACTTCCCTAGCAAGGGAGAAAGGATTGGATAAAGAGAAAGAGAACAATCAGAGAAAGAGCAAAGGTTTGCTTTCGGTTCAGCAACAGTCGAATGGTGAGCCAGGGGCTGCACTTGCTGCGGCGACTGCTGTTGGCAAAAAACATTGAAGGATAGCACTTACCAGATATTTGCTTCCGACCCCGTTTTTCTTTTTTTCACGCTTTATGCATGTGTATATTTTTCTATGTAAAGTTTAATTATTTATTTTATACATTTTATTTATTTGTCTAGCTGTTTCTAATATTTATAAAGTCCCAACGAAAACCTCGACCAAGCATTTCACGTCATCAGCGGCACTATTAGCGCTTTCAAGAACTTCTGCATGGCTGGCCATTCCTTTTGTCTGATCCACGGAGTTGAAATCTTTACCCTTCAAACATGCCTCCTTTGCACTTGCAGGTTTCACACCCAAAACGGAGTTGGTGATCAAACTCAACCCAATGACTTTCATACCGCAATGTCTTGCAACAATGACTTCAGGAACAGTACTCATACCGACGGCATCTGCTCCGAGAACCCTCAGCATGCGACATTCTGCTCTACTTTCGAATGTTGGGCCCGATGCATAAAAGTACGTTCCCTCGTGTATAGCCCTCTTAATCCCAAGCTTCTGGGCACATTCGAACAGAGTCAATCGCAGATCAAAATCGTAGGCATCAGACAACGGCAAGAATCTTGGACCGAACGTATCCAAATTCAAGCCCCTCAAAGGATGCTGTCCTGACAAGCCTGGGAGGTTGATGTGGTCGTTAATGACCATTATGTCCCCTGGTTTATATGACTCGTTCACACCGCCTGCTGCGTTGGTGACGACCAAGTACTCTACTCCTAGTAATTTGGCGACTCTAATTGGAAACGTGTTGGCGTAGAACGAGTGACCCTCGTAGTAGTGGAAACGGCCCACCATGCACATCACAGGTGTGGAGTTTACTCCTAAATGACCAAATATCAACTCGCCGGAGTGACCTGGAACGTGTGATTCTTTGAAACCAGGAATATCCGTATACTTGATAGACACTCTGTGGTACGTGTCGTCATCCTTTAGCAAGGAGGAGAGGCCTCCCAAGCCAGACCCGCATATGATTAACACCTTTGGTTTCTGTAGCTCTGGATACGGTTGCAGGTACGCCTTCAAACATGCTGCAGTGAGTTTGAACTCGTGCAATTGCTCCTCTGGCGATAGTTCAGACATGTTGTAAAGTAGATAAGATCGTGTAGTAAAGATTGATAAAATCGCTAGATAACTTTAAGAAGCTTTTCAGTTGCAACTGATTTTTATATATCTGGCTCCTGAAGACAACAATAGAAAATGAGTCCTGGTTTAGATCTATTCTATCTGACACTTACGCCCTCAATCCCTCCCTCCTCGTCTTGTTAGTTGCCGATAGGGAGATAGCAGAAGAGGCCCGTGTCTCTTTCTCTCGCCGCAGCGCAACTGCCGGGAAAGTGCAAAGCGAAGAAGGTTTTCCTCTATGTGGGCATATCGCTTGGGTCAATTGTGACATCGGGTAGAGCAGGGAAAGGCATTCCAGAAAACAAAGACTGCACCAGAGAGGACAGCACACGGCAGCATGACAGATGACTACACAGACCGCCAGAGAGACGTGTCCATGATGGATGTGACGGACCAAGAGGAACAGTTCATCGAGCACTCGGAACACCACTCAGACATCGAACAGACGCACGACCAGGGACATGAGAGAGAGTCCAGTTTGCGAAGAAAGTCATCGATCATCTTGTCGGATGACATGGGCACGAATAAGCTGCTGTCGGGTAGCAAGAGTGAGGACGTAGTGATGGATGAACAGTCCGATATCGGGCAGAACCCGACGTTTTCGCAGCAACAGCCTGTGCTGGTTCCTACGGTGTTTAAGTGGACGGAAGGGGGCGAGCGGGTGTTCGTTATGGGTACCTTCACTGGATGGAGGAAGATGATTGCATTGAACGGACCCGACCCGAAGGACGGTTCATTCCAGGTGCAGATTGCGTTGCCGCCAGGCACCCACCGGTTCAAGTTTGTAGTTGACAACGAGGTGAAGTGTTCTGGCTTCATCCCTACGGCCACTGACCATTCAGGCCACCTTGTCAACTATCTTGAGATCTTCCCTACCGAGCACGACTTTGCCCGGGACCCAAACAGCAAGTCTCGGACCTCTCTCAGAACGATGGACTCAAAGCTCGGCCTTACAAAGGACGATGACGACATGGGAGACGGGTACTCACGCTACTATGACGACCAGGAAACCAACGCCAACGCTCCTGCCGAGTACATCACATCGATTCCTTCGATCTTTACTGATCCGAAGGTTATGGAAGAGTATTACGTCACATTGGACAACAACGAGAAGAAAGGCAGCTACACCCAACAGTGGTTAATCCCGCCTCAGCTCCCGCCTCACCTCGAAAACGTCATCCTCAACAGCTACAATAGCAACGACAAGGCCAACACCAGCGGTGCCTTGAACATCCCAAACCACGTCGTGCTCAACCATCTTGCGACGACCTCCATCAAACACAACACCTTAGCCGTCGCCAGCGTGGTGAGGTATAAACGGAAGTACGTCACACAGATCTTGTACGCCCCGCTTCAGTAACCTCTGCGATCCTCTATAGATCAGTATCCCGTAATCTGCAATCTACCATCGTTTCCACCCCTATCGTGAAGAAAAACCATCCGGGCATGTCACAAAACAAGGCGCGTAGTTTCAAAAGGTAAACAAAACCCCTCCGGAGTCATGTTTGCTTAGTGTTTCCGTAGAGGGCGGCATTTCTCGAGAGAGGAGTACAAGCGAGTCAACAGAGAGACGACTGCAGCGCAGATGGCAGAACCCGGCAGCATGAAGGAGGCGTCGATCTCCGTTGCGGTGAGGATCCGTCCGCTGACGCCCGACGAAAAAGTGCATCTCCAAGAAGACGAAGACGACGAGTACCAGATCAGCGTCGCCGAAGAAGCGGATCGTTTCGACAGCCATGACAACAAAGAAAACGTGGTACTATCAGAAACACAACTGAGGAAACAAAAGAATGACAGAAGTCTGCCGAAACCACATACGATCAAGAAAATCTTGGATGTCATCGATGATAGAATGTTGGTGTTTGATCCGAAGCCATCGTCAGTGGACGACTACGACACCTCCGACAACCATATGTATGGTCTCGGTAGACGTCGTAGCAGTTCTGGAAGAGGGCTTGGTAATCACAACAGCAGGCATAAAGAGCACAAATTCATTTTCGACAAACTTTTTGACGAGAGCTCGACACAGAGTGAGATATACGAGAGCACGACAAAACCCTCGATAGAGGCAGTGCTAGACGGATACAACGCTACCGTTTTCGCATATGGTGCAACGGGATGCGGTAAAACATACACCATCTCTGGAACAGAAGATAATCCAGGTATAATATTTTTGGCGGTCCAAGAGCTGTTCAGTAAGATTGAAAACCAGGACGAAAAAGACGTCAGCGTGCAAGTCAGCTATTTGGAGATATACAATGAAACGATAAGGGATTTGCTGAACATAAAAACAAATCCTAGAAAATTGACACTTCTTGAGAATGAGGACAAGGAAATCATTGTGTCGAATTTGACTAAAATAGATGCTGCTAATGTGGAGGAAGTCATGGACGTCATTGTGAAAGGTAACTACAACAGAGCGGTGTCTCCCACTGAGGCCAATTTGACGTCTTCACGATCTCACGCAGTCATACAGGTGTACATTACTCAGATTCCGCACGTTACAGACATCTACGAAAAAAGCACAAAATCGGTCTTGTCGATAATAGATCTCGCAGGTTGTGAACGTGCAAGTGCTACCAGAAACAAAGGAGCAAGATTGCATGAGGGTGCAAATATTAACAAGTCACTTTTGGCATTGGGAAACTGCATTAATGCGCTTTGCGATCCAAGAAGATCAAAGCACATACCTTTCCGAGATTCGAAACTTACCAGGCTCTTAAAGTTTTCCTTGGGTGGAAATTGTAAAACTGTCATGATTGTGTGTGTTTCTCCCAGCTCGAGGCATTACGATGAAACATTGAATGCTTTAAAGTTTGCCAACAGAGCTAAGGAGATCAAAACAAAAGTAGTGAGGAACAGAACTACCATCATGAAGCATGTTGGATCCTATATGAAGATAATCGCTGATCAGAAGAGAAGGATTTACGAACTAGAGACATTGATGGACAACACTGTTAAGCGGGAGATCTCTAAATATACTGAACACCGCGCAAATGTTAGATCACAATTTAGCATCATGGTGGGAAGACTTTGGAGCAATGTCAACAAGTGTGAACATTTGAAATCGAACAAAATATATATTGTTGCCAGAAGGAAACTTTTTTTGATATACGCTAAACAACTGGGCGATTTCAATGAGAATCTCGAGAAATTTGACGTTGAAAATAAAACCTTAATCTTAAGGCAAAGCTTGTCCCAAGTAATAGATAGTATCAGATCACAGATTGCCTCTTTGGAGGACGAATATAATCAAAGAACAGAACTAGACATCGTTTTATTGGACACTTCAGAGGCTTTCTTGAAAAAGCTCAGAGAATTAGATGGTTGGTGTGAGGAGGACGAAGTGCTGTATACAAAGGAGATTGAGAATTTGAAAACAGATATTGAAAAGCAGATATTCTATGAGTCTTCCGTTTTATTCGATTCATGGATCTCTGAATCGAGTGCAGTGAGTAACCTTGATTCAATACCTAGTATACTGGCACAGTTTTTATGTATGATTGAGAACATTGCAAATAACATTCAAAGCGTGGAAGACGCTAGAATGCAATGTTACCAGCTATCAGATAATTTGATACAAAGTTGTCTTCAACAATTGGGAGCTGAAATAGAAGCGTTTCCGCAGGGTACCACTGAAATGAATCACAGAAAGCGTAAAAACAGTGGTAATAACGGAATGTCAAAACTCGACGATTCCCCTGACTCTTCCTTTGTCAGGCAAGGAAATAGGATAAATTCAATAAATAACAAGTTGATGAGGGTCAACTTGAATTCAATGAAGGACAACTACGATTTCAAAAACTCAAACATTGATTCTCTTTCGGAAATCGAGTCGTCGTTAATCTTGGAAAATGATAATAAGCCTTCTAGGATTTCATCAAGAATACGTTCCTCCTCTCATTCTCTCCTTTTGCAGTCTGAATCGACTCCACAAAAATCTGGCATTGCCGATGACTTGTCGAATTACATCTCTCCGGGTATTGCGAAAAGAGCCGAGGCTAATCCAGAGGATCACCAATTGAAAAATGCAATTGACATACAATCCACAATACCAGAGTGGGACGAATCTGATTCAAGTGTAATCATCAGGAAAAAGACGGAATTGGACGATGCAGTTGAGATTGTAGGACGCAAGGAGAATATACTAATACCCCATATGTTGGGTTCACCGTTCAGGTTTATGACGGGGGTCAACAAAGAAGCCACTTCTCCGTCCCCTTCCCACATGAGAAAGAGTGGGAACTACAGTGGGAAGTTGACGAATAAGAAGTTGATTGCGTCGCCCAAGATAACCAGTCCTCACAGGCTGGTGGGACTTGATTCGAGCAGCAGCAACATGTTCCAGTTCAAGATCCGGGAGTCCATGGGGAATGCCAAGTTTGGCGAGGATGCTAACAAGATGAACTACGACAGAGACAATGATATCGGTATGGATGTCGATATGTTAAAGAACTAGGGTGTATTTAGAAGTATAGATAATCTTTTGTGTAAGGTAAACGTAGAAAAGGTAGAATAGAGGGAACGCTTGACGCACTCCGTTGACTCCGTCTGGAAAAATATCGAGTGCTTTTGAGGAACCTGAATCATTTTGGCCATCGGGTTGTAGGGGTTGATCTAGCTGCGGAGATAAGTGAAGCCCAGGTGAAGCATCCGACTGGAAGGCTGGCAAATATGAGCAGGGTGTTGACAACAGGAAATTTACGGGGTTGTTTGCGGTGGCAAGCGAGACTGAAGATAGGGCAAACACGCCCTTTCAGCGTTTCTCCCCAGGCATGGCAGGTGAAAAAGGAGGGCAAGCAGGAGACGGAGGAAGACAAGCTGTATTATTACGAGGTCCCCGGCAACAAACTCAATCCGCATTCGTACTTCTACCGTGTGCTTGCAGTGCCATACATCAAGTTTTGCGGGGTCATCATTGCCACGTATTACGGGATGACGGGGTTGTGGCAGTATCTGGAGTCCTCCGAGGGCAAGAAAAGTGTCGAAGCCAAGGTATGAGAGGGGCGGAGGGCGTTCTTCGTTGGAGTTAATATCGTAATCTATTGATGTTTGTTCGTAAACGCAAATAATAGCTGTATAAAAAAGGTTCTCCTGGAGAAGGAGAAGTACACATAAGGGAGGGAAAAAAGATTTACCGGAGCATTAGAAGGGACATATAATTCGTTTATAATTGTCACTTATGGATGGATATGTGCATTCATTATTTGGCAAGAGTCTTGGCCAATCTGGAAGCGACAGCGTCCAGGAAACCTTCAGTGTCTGCGTAATCGTCTCTGTGGACCAACAAGGCCAAGTCCTTGGTCATGATGCCGTCCTTGGAGACGGTGTCCAAGACGCACTTCTCCAAGGTGGTGGCAAATTCGACGACATCTGGGGTGTCGTCCAGCTTTCCTCTCTGTGCGATACCTCTGGTCCATGCGAAGATGGAGGCAATAGAGTTCGTGGAAGTTTTCTCGCCCTGCTGATAACGTCTGTAATGTCTCGTGACAGTTCCATGGGCGGCCTCAGACTCGAAAGCCTTTCCGTCGGGAGTGATCAAGACGGAGGTCATCAAACCAAGGGAGCCGAACCCTTGGGCGACGATGTCAGATTCGACGTCACCGTCGTAGTTCTTGAGTGCAATGACAAAGCCACCCTGGGACTTCAACATCTGAGCAACCATGTCGTCAATCAAACGGTGCTCGTAGGTAATGCCCTTTTTCTCGAACTCGGCCTTATACGTGGACTCGAAGATCTCTTGGAAGATGTCTTTGAAACGGCCGTCATACTTCTTCAAGATGGTGTTCTTCGTTGAGAGAAACAATGGGGCCTTCCTATTGAGTGCCATCTTGAAGGAAGAGTGGGCGAAGCCACGGATAGAGTCCTCGGTGTTGTACATCGCCAAGGCGACGCCAGGACCCTGATAATCATACACCTTACGGGAGATCTTCTCGCCGTTGGGGCTTTTAGGAGTGAAGGTGATCTCGAGGGAACCTGCCTCGGGGACAACGAAATCGGTTGCTTTGTACTGGTCGGCGTGCGCATGTCTGCCGATGATGATCGGCTTCTTCCAACCTGGGACCAAGCGGGGGATCTCGATGTCGCCGGGCTGCTTGTCCGGGCCGGAGCCGATGACAATCGGCTCTCTGAAGACGGTGCCGCCGAGGATGTTTCTGATGGTTCCGTTCGGCGAGAGCCACATCTTCTTCAAGTTGAACTCCTTCACGCGGGCCTCGTCCGGCGTGATCGTGGCGCACTTGACGCCGACGCCGTACTTCTTGATTGCGTTGGCTGCGTCGACCGTGATCTTGTCGTCCGTGGCGTCTCTCGACTCGATGCCGAGATCGTAGTACTTGAGGTCGACGTCGAGGTAGGGCAAAATGAGCTTCTGCTTAATTCCTGCCCAAATGATCCGCGTCATCTCGTCGCCGTCCAACTCGACGATCGGGTTCTTTACTTTGATCTTACCCAACGAGGACGTCGACGTGGAGAATTGTCTGTTGATGGCCGCCAACCGGCCCTGTGCCCGTGCTGCTGCCGAGTACATCGCTGTTCGTGGTTTTTGGGATATGCTAGTTCTCTCTTGATGCTCAATTGTACCCCTAATAGCTCTACTGGAACCGCCGGTGCCCCCTATAACTGTCAGTACACAAGACTGTCATCGTCATCTCCATCGCTCCCCGGGCCTGTCAGTCACTCCTTCCTCCCTCTCCGGTTTCGACCCCGCTGCCGCTCCGGCCGCCGCCAAAGCGGGGCAACTGCTGACGTAAGCCATCACGTGGCAATTGTTTTTCCTTCGCTTTTCCTTGTTTCTCCCCCCAAATAATCCTTCAGCAAAGTCATTTCTCTTTTTCTGGTTTTGGCCTGTTTTGTAACCGCTGCGAAAAGCTCAGGCCCTGCTGACATGAACGGCACCTTGGCAAAGGCTTGCCCGAATCGTGGACCGAAGCGAGTGGCCCTGGTGCTCAGGGATCAGGAAGGGCTTAGTGGTGTGCACGTCAAACACAAGCAGCAGGTGAAGTAGCAGAAATAGAGAGAGGCAGAGCAGGACTCGCAGAGCCCCCTTACACACATCGAAAACACACACACACACACACACACACACACACACGCAGGAGATGTTTCACAAACACAGGCTCAGGGTGTCGATACGAACGCAGCTCATAGCGCTCGTGCTATTTGTGGCGATGTTTTCGTTGCTTGTGTTGGCCATCGTCACAGGCGTCTACTTCCGCAAGGTGCTCACAGACACGCGGGTGTCGAAGCTCGAGTTGGTGGCGGAGTTGAAGAGCTCGCAGTTCCAGCAGATGATCGACAGCTACTACTACCAGATCTACCAGTTGAGCGAGAAGCAGAGCGTGCAGAAGGCTCTTTCGGCACGCAAAGCCGGCAACACGTCGACGAGCGCATTACAGGATGCGCAGGACGTGATCGAGCAGACACTCGAGTCGTCGGCATCCTTGGCGTACGCCCGCTTGTACGACCTCAGCTTTGCACTCGTCTCCAACGTCACCAACGATGCCCTCATGCACAACGCCACCAGCACCACGATGGACTCATTGTTCATTCTCGAGCAGAACACCACCGTCAGGGGACCCTCGCTCCCGAACGGCCTCCTGACCAACGGCGCCTACCTCGAAGGACCCGTCCCCGACGACGACAACTACTTCGTCTCCTTGACGCTCCCTGTCTATACCAACGAATCGATCTTGATGCCGCAGCAGTTCCTCTCGGGCTACTTGACCGTCATCCTGGATCTACAATCATACAACGGGACCATCGCCAGCACTCTCAAAACCTCCGAGTACTCCTCCGTCAACTACATTCACCCCTCCCACCCGTAC
This sequence comes from Pichia sp. NRRL YB-4149, assembly GCA_030556025.1. Taxonomy (NCBI): domain Eukaryota; kingdom Fungi; phylum Ascomycota; class Pichiomycetes; order Pichiales; family Pichiaceae; genus Pichia; species Pichia sp. NRRL YB-4149. The sequence continues at coordinate 291,386 of JANIWA010000008.1, read as the reverse complement.
AGCAACATGACCCACTACACGGGCTTCTACTACGCCTTCGATAACTATTACTTGGAGAAGTACGACGTCACCACAGACAGTCTCTTCAACATCACAGACTTTTCGCCCGCGCAGGACGTCTTCCTCCAGCAGAAAGATCTCGGAAGCTACGTCAACCTATACAACCCCTTGGGCATGACCGTCTCCTTGGGCTACTCCTCTATTGACCTGGGTTTTGACCTCTGGATGGTCACCGTCGAGCAGGTGGAAGCAGACTTCGAGCGTCCGATCACCAAGTTGATCAAGATCATGGTTGGTCTATGTATCGGCTTGGCAGCGTTCATGTCTATCGTCACATTTCCGCTTGCCCACTACAGTGTGAGGCCCATTTTAGAACTTCAAAAGGCGACCGAAGAAATAACAGACCGCAGAGGCCTGAAGAGGAAAAAGAGGAGGAGACACGTCACACCCTTCCAGAAACTGCACACAAAGATGTGGAGCCACGACATAGACGAAAAATCCATCGCCAATGAAGACAACAAAGGCCCAGATAACAATAACGAATTTGGAGATGTACATAGATCCCGAGCTTTCACACCACAGAGTCTTTCTCCCATCTCCCCCACCACACCAGTGCCGCCTATAACTCCAGTCTCGGCAAACTCCTTTTCTATGAACAATACCAGTGCGCGAAATAGTTGGAATGGGTCCCTCCAAAACCCGTCATCTATTGAGAGCTTTTCCAACAGTTATACCCACGACTCCAAAGTGAGTCACGCAAATTCTCCAGTGCCCTCGATCGTCGAAACTAAGGGCGTTTTCTATGATGAATTAACAGAATTGACAGAGGCGTTCAATGCAATGACCCTCGAACTAGACCGACAGTACTCCCATTTAGAGGACCGTGTTCGTGCTAGAACTAAAGAATTAGAGGCTGCGAAAGTGCAAGCAGATATGGCTCGTCAACAGGCTGAGAAGGCTAACGAGGCCAAAACCGTCTTTATTGCCAACATATCCCATGAGCTGCGGACTCCACTCAATGGTATTCTTGGTATGACCTCAGTCGCCATGAGTGAAAAGGATCTAGACAAGATACAGAATTCGTTAGAATTAATTTTCCGAAGTGGTGAATTACTTCTACACATTTTGATCCAACTTTTGACATTCTCCAAAAATCAGTTGGATAAGTCCAAATTACAGAAGAAGAACTTCCTGGTGGTTGAGGTGGCTTCCCAGATAAAATCCATTTTCAGTAAAACTGCTAAAGATCAAGATGTAAACTTGATCATATCCTTGAAACCAAATCTCATTAGAAAATTGATATTATTTGGAGACTCTAATCGTATCATTCAAGTGGTCATGAATTTGGTCAGTAACTCGTTGAAATTCACACCTGAAAATGGTACTGTCCGGGTTCTGATTCAAGTTCTAGGTCCTTATGACGAAGAACGTTCTAAGGTATCCGGTTATGAGAAAGTCTACATCAAGGGCTTGCCAAATGATGCGGAGCATTACCCTGTTCCACCATTGGTCAAGCCAGATGATTCAACAGATGATTCTAAGCAAACCTCCAGTGATGTATCCTCCATCATGTCGACTAAAAGTTCATCAACTCTATCAACGTTACGCTCCTCGGTCTACATCAAGTCATTGTCATCATTATATAAATCACCAGATTGTGAAATTGAATATTTCAACGATGATGAATTCACTAAAGAAGATTTCCATGATGTCTATGAGTCTCATCATAAGAGCAAAAAGTGCTTTAAATTCGGTAAGGATAATGAAGCAAGCTCTGCTACTTGGGTGCTAAGATTCTCAGTTAGTGATACCGGAACTGGTATCGAGCAGTCATTGCAAGACAGAATTTTCGAAGCCTTCGTTCAAGGTGATCAGACATTGTCCAGATCCCATGGTGGTACTGGTCTCGGTTTGTCCATTTGTAAGCAGTTTGCTAAGATGATGCACGGTACCCTGACCCTCAACTCGGTGGTTGGTAAGGGTTCGACCTTTACATTTACTATTCCTCTACCGCAAGTTGGTGAAATCATCATGAGCGACGAAGATTTTGAAGAATATGTAAAGGATGATTTCAACGAGCTTCACAATAAGAAGAAGAGAGTGACGTTCATTGATGATGATACCCATGTTATTGAGACCGATGTTGACACCAACAACAGCGATGAGAGAAGCAATATAACAAGTAAACATATGAATCTTGCCAGCAGTTATAAGTCAACCTTCACGGGTGATAATAGGTCAAGTCAAAACTTAAAACAGACCGAAACCCACAAAGATGTGACAATTTATGAAAAGCCTGAATTGATCACACGAGCGTCCACTGGTACAGCACATTCGTACCGTTCGAAAAAATCAGATTTATCCTCGGAAAGCTTCCTGCCAACTCCAGAAGAAAAGAGCTGTGATTTCAAGCTTTTAGTTGCTGAGGACAATTCAGTCAATCAAGAAGTTGTCAAAAGAATGTTAAAGTTGGAAGGAATCAACAATATATCAATGGCAAGAGATGGTCAAGATGCTGTCGAGTTTGTCCGTGAGTGTATTAACTCAAAGAACAAACCTTTCGATATGATCTTGATGGACGTTCAAATGCCAAACATGGATGGACTTTCGGCAACTAGAATTATCAGAAGTGAACTAGGATACAAAGGCCCTATTGTGGCGTTGACTGCATTTGCTGATATATCGAACGAAAAAGGTTGTATTGACGCAGGAATGTCTGGATTCTTGTCCAAACCAATCAGCAGAAATCTTTTGAGAAACGTAATTAGACAGTTCTGTCCTCAAGTCTCAACGGAGTGTGAGCCGGACGAAAATGACAAGACTTCTAGTGATACAGAGCAAATCAATTGCTCGTTACCTACACTTGGATAAAATATATACTCTCGTTTGTTTACAATCTTTCCCGTGTAAAAGCTAAAATAGATACCCATTTTATTACTGTAAAGCGTTTGCTACGTAAATGTTCCTTTCGCTTTGATAGAACTTCGGACAAAAAGACTTCTTTTACTCATCAAAAATGTCGCTGTCGCTGTCGCTGCTAAGATGGACCTCTCTTTCTAGGTCGCCAAGCTTGTGATGAACATCGATTGGATCTTCAGCGGGGAGCATAGCTTTTTTGATCTCGTAATTTTTGGTTTGCAACTCAACCTCTTCTCTTTCTTTCATTATGGCTGTAACAGTTGATTTGTCTTTCCTCAATGACTTTTCTGCTTTACTGGCCTGATCAAGTTCTTTTTTAAGATCGAGACCAAGTTTCTCTTTCCTCTTCTTCAAATCTGTTGCTGACTTAGCCTTCTCATACTTTTTCATTGATTGAGGATCTTCTTTGAGCCGTCTTTTTCGTAACTTCTTGTCAAGTTCTCTGAGCTTTTCTTGTTTGTGCAAAGCATCTTTATTGATTCTACTGGAATACTTAAAAGCTTGGCTGGCTCTTGCAGAAGAAAAATTACCCCTGTGCCTTTCTTCCTCCGTTTTAAGATTTGCCATAGTCTGTGGATCAGAGAAATCAGCAACTAATATCTCTTTCGCTCGATTTTGAGGTAATGGAGGGTTAGGCTTCACATTTTCAATGGCAAGTCCATTACTTTTCAGCTGACTATTTTCTTTGTAAGATTGAACAAGCTCGATGTTTTCAGCTTGTTGGGGGGTAACCACCATGACCTGTTTGTTACCATTCATGTCCACAGGAGCAAACATTTTGTAGTTCGTACCCATTTCGTTTCTATTCGAAGCGGCTTTGTCTGCACGCTTTTCTTGATGATAGTCACAGTACCTTGATTTTCTGGTATCGACTACCTGTGAACACTTTCTGGAACCACTTCCTCGACAGTAACCAAAATCTCGGAATCTTCCATATTCAAGAATGCTTAAACTATTGGTTATTCTAAACATGAAAGAATTAGCACCTTTGTTGAAAGACCTTCCAGTTTTGGAGTGCACATCGACTTTTTCAGGGTTCAGTATTGCAATGATTGATCCCAAAGGCAATTTCCAGAACTTTGCATAAGCATCTCCTTGAAGTATGAGTAGGATATCAAAATGGAAATCAGTCAAACGTACTCGCATATACTTTGAAAGTCCATCACTCGAAAGCGCTGGATCCGATTTATAAGATATCATTCCCACTAAGATGTAGTTGATTTCCATAAGCAGCTCTTGATCTTGCGCCGTATAAGCAAGTAATGATTTCATTCTGAACACTTTAGTGGTACCTATTTGGTCATCTAAATCGTTTTGTGGAATATATCGCTTCGAAATATACATTCGAGAATACTTATCAAAAGCCGGATCTTTCTCAAGACTATACTGATCTCCCAGTTCGGCTTTATTTGAAACAACAGCCTCTTCGTAGTTCGTTGGTAACGTGAGTAGCTCAAAGCCGGGTCGATATGGTTCGCTTGCTAGATTGTGTAACCTTTCCTTCTCTCTTTCCAACGCAATTTTTTTCGCATCTCTGGCTTTTTGTAATGATTCATTTAAACCAGAGATTGGACTAACAGTGTCAGCTTTAGACCTCGCAAACTGCTTTCGCTGTCTTTCGAATCGCAGATCTTTCTCCATTTTTTCTCGTTGTAATGCTTCATGCCGATGAGATACCGACAAGTTCAGAAGACTTGTTCCCTTGAATAAACCACGCACATTTGACTCTAGTCGATGCTGTACTGGTTTTTTATCCTCTTCCTTTACTATTTTTGGCTCATATTTCGAATGTTCATATCGCGGATCAATTCCAGGATCATCAAACTCTGGATCTGATGTGACCACTAATTTATTTTCATTTTCATCAGTAATCTGGTATTTCAATTGTTCTAGTCGCTTGTCGATAAAATCGAGCTGTTTTAATAGCTCTTCCCTCAAAATAGACAGTTCTAAAAAAATAATGAACATCAGAAAAAGATTAGTATACCGTAATTTGAAGATCCAGCAAGGTATTCATATCGCAAAACACATACTGTCATATTCACTCTGACTAGACTCTCCATCTGTCATCTATTGGTCCTCCTTAATCATAGTATAGCCCACAATTCAGAGTTTAAAAAATAACAACACGTAAACATACTAAAAATCTACATGGTTTCTGGATTCATGGAGCTATAAAATGTTTATTTACATCCGTGCACCTACTTTATTTCCCTCGTGTCTATGGATGAGTTCAGTTTTAAACGAAGAGTTGAAATTGAAGATTGAACTTTCATGAATGTAGGGGTTCGGTTTCCAGTAGAAAACAACTTGTTTGTATCTTCGATTGAAAATTTGAGTCTTGAATCCACAAGTTCCATTCAAAGCCATGAGTGACTCTGTGATGAGCAACGAGGACGGGGCAAAAGCCAACTCCCGGCAAGAGGAACTGCAGCAGCAGCACAGTTTCGAGCTTTCAGGTACTCGTCATGAGGAACAAATTCAAGATGCAGAGCAAATTACTCCTGCAGTAGAGCCTAACGACAATCAAGTGGAAGGATTCAATCTTGATGGAGAAAAAGCAAGTCAATTATTTGAATTACCTACTAGCACCGTATCCATCAACGAAGTTTCAGAGCGCTCCTTTTCGCCTGTCAACCTGGATGAGCAGCACTTACAGGATTCAAAAGAGAAATCTCAAGGCATTGACGACATAGACGATGATCAAGTTGAGGAGGTACAACCTATTTTAGATCAAATGGAAACTCAAGAAGATCCTGCTCAGCAAGTGACTTTTTCTCCTGAATTTGTGGGAAATGCTCAACAACATGTTGTGGACAGCGAAGGTGCTAATCCAATAGAAGTAGCACATGAGAAGTCATCAGCTGCAACACCTTCTTTGGAAGGATCAATTGCACAAGATTATGAGAATTCAGAAAGCAACTATGCGGCGTTAAATGTACCTCAAGAGCAATCAATAGAGGAACACAATGTGACGTCCGTTGAAGGTAGCCACAGCAATTTCAATAACGAGTACATCACGACTGATGAAGATGTTCAGTCGGTAGCAGCATTTTACTCTGTACCTATTGAACTATTGAACACTAACAAGATGCTCTTCACTACGTTAATGCACAAGCTCTCAGACTATGAAAAACTCAAATCTAACAACCAGTATTTAGAAATTACTCATGAACAGCTTCAGCATTCGTACAAAAAGAAAGTAGAAGTTTTAAAAAACGAACTGGTTTCCGTGAAGAAAGATTTTGACAATCTACTTGATACACAAAAAAATTTGGAAGATGAAAAAAACGATTTAGAATCAGCTTTGAGAAATTCTAATGGATTAGCCCATAAAAGTTCAAAAATTGTTGATGACATGAAACTGAAACTCTCAGAACTAGAAAACTCTAAAAGCAATATATCAGAGCTCCTTGAAAACAAACAGGACCAGTTGAATGGCTTAAGTGAGGAAGTAAAAACTCTGGCCAATGAGAACAAAGCAATTAGAAAGGAGATGCTTGAGTTAGAGTCATCCAAAGAAACAACTAATTCTGAGTTAATGACGTACAAATTCGAATTGGCTAAGCTAGAAAGAGAGTCAAAACTATTGAGTGATTCTCGTGACTGGTTTGAAACCGAATTGAAAAACAAGCTTTCCGAATTTGACCAGTACAGATCAGAACAGTCATCTAAATATACTGCTGTCGCGAGTGAACTAAACACATTGAAACAGAACTATGAGATCTCACAAACATCTTTGAAGAATTATACTACTGAAGTCTCACGCCTGACTTCCAAGTACGAGGAAAGTCAATTCCAGGTTATAGAACTATCCGACAAACTTCAATTGCAGGAAAACCAATTCATGGAGCAAATTTCAAAAAGGGATAAGCATATACAAGTTTTAGAAAAATCCAATAAGGATAAAGCACAAAGAATTTTATCCATCGAAAAATTGTATGCCGATACTGCAGAGAAAGTAAAAAAGGACGAAGAGGAATACAAAAGTCTATTTGAAGAAATTAAATCAGAACTAATAACCAAGGATGTTAAAATCGAGGAACTAGAGAACGTGATTTCTGATTTGACTAGCAAGAAAGCTCAACTAGATGGTGAGGGTTTTAAGATATCTCCTTTTGCTCAAAAGACGTTGAAGGATATGAATTCAGAATTATCTTTGACAGATTTGATAAATGAACTGAATAGTTTGCGTAAAGAAGTGGTGAAAGAGAAACGAGCAAAAGCCAAAGCTGAAACTGAACTTTCAAACATCTTAAAGGAACTTGAACGTAAATGGCCTTTGCTCGAATCGTATAAAGATAAGTGTGAGAATCTACAGAACAGAGAAGAGAAAATTAAAGTGGTGGTAAACAATTTGACTAACGATAAAAGTAACCTTTCGAAAACATGCGATATGTTGAAGAAGAAGGTAAGTGAATCTCAATCACAGATTCGCAATTTAACGAAACTCAAAATTGACCTACAAAGGCAATTGGTTATCCTGTTAACAGAAATGCAGTTCAAAATTTCAGGCGAAAATTTACTAACTTACGAGGAGAAGGAATATATAAACAAGATTGTATCCTCATATGGTGAATTGAGAAATGTTGATGAAAATGATACAGATCAATTGATTTCCACGCGTTTGGCTACCTTTAGGAATGTGACGGAGTTAATCAAGCAGAATGAACAACTTCTGACTGTATCTCGTTCACTAAGCTCTGATTTAGAGTCGAAAGATGCTGAAGGAAAAGGTTACATAGATGATGCAGAAAATGTCACTATTAAAAAGGCTAAGGAAGCCATTTCAAAGCTTCAAGAAAAAGTCAAAACACTGGAGACTCAACTCAATGCCGCAATCAACGGTAGGGATATGCTACAAAATCTATTCGATTCGGGTGCTGCAACTGTGGGAGACACAAAAGATATCAAGGCAAATAATGAAAGGGTGGACTCACTACTTGTTGAAATCAAATCTAAGAAAGAGGAGCTAGCTAGTGTTAGGAAAACTTATGATACACGTATCTTTGAGCTTAACTCTCAACTGCAAAACATTTTAACAGAAAAGTCCAATATTGCCTTACAGTTATCGAAAGAAAAATCCTCAAATGAATTGAGCGCAGAAAAAATCGGTAACTTGCGGTCAAGCATTTCATTTGTGAAAAGGGAGAATGAACAATTGAGGTCAATGCTCGACAAAAGTCAAGCCAATTTGAGTAAGTTAGAAGCTAACCTTCAATCTGCTAATGACTCTCTAATTTCTGTTAAATCTTCGGTTGTTGAATTTGAAATCAAGACTAAGACTCTATTAGCTGAGAAGGAAGTTCATAAATCTGTCGAAGAACAACTCAGAAAAGACATCAATAGATTGTATGGCGAGAAAGCCGAATCGAATAAAATGACAATACAATTACAAACACTTGATGCTGAACGTCAAGCACATTTCAAAGAAACTCTTCAGAGATACACCAATAATATCCAGTCCTTGCAAAGAGATATTGATACATTGAGGGGTAAACTTGACAAAAGTAACTCTGAGATTAGTAACATTTTGCATTCAAAGAATGTTGACTCCAAATTATATCAGAAAAGAATTGATTTACTAGTCGAAGAGTTGGAAGCAGCTAAGACCACAGTGACTAGTAAAGAAAAGCTAATTTCAGAATTGAACGAAGAGATTACTACCTTGAAAAAAAGACATTCTAATCTTGATGACAGGAAGCAATCTGTCTTAACATCGATGGCGAACTCGGCTGTATCTTCTGATGATGCTATCGTGTTGAGAGAGGAACTACATAATGCTTTGGAAGATTTGGAATCAGCAACTAAGGATGTGACACAGTATAAAGAGTTATCTGTTGCTACTGAGCAACAGCTTTCCTCTTTGAACGAAACCTATGTGCAGTACAAAAATATTACTGAGGAAAAGATTTCTTCGTTAACTGAGGAGGTTGAAACAATTAGGGCTGCCTCATCCAAGCTTGAAGAGGAAAGAGATATATTGAAGCAATTAGTAGAAGACACAAAGCATGATGCTGAATTGGCCAAACAAGAATCCACTTTGAAGATTGAGGAGCTTAACTCTTCAATCTCTACTTTTGACTCGATCAAAAGAGACTACGAAAGTAAACTGGCTTTAGTCAAGTCAGAAGTTGAGTCGAAAGATCAGACTATTTTTGAGCTCAATGGGCTATTGTCCGATAGGTCGAACCAAATTGAGACTCTTGAAACCATCAATAATATCATTAAAAGAGAAAATTCTGATTTGAAGGATAAGATTGCGTCCATTGAAGCACAGCTTTCTGAATCCAGTACTATGTTGAAGGATGAGAGAGAGAAGAACAAAGAATCTATCACAAACATTGAACAGGAATCTAGAAATGACAAGATCAGAATATCTGAGCTGGAAACCCAAAATCGCACTTTAATCAATCAATTGGAAGAATCGCCTCTCGCATTTGGTGAATCTGACGATATGAAAGGCCTAGTTGCTTACTTAAATCGGGAAAAGGACTCTTTGAGCCAGCAGCTCCAATATGTTCAAGATGAGGAGTCTGTTTTAAGACAAAGTGTCAGTATGAAAGAAAAAGAAATTTCGGAGCTGAAGTCCGAGTTGGCTGCTGTAAAGGAAAAATCATCGACCATTGACAAATATTCTGATGCCCTTGCAAAAATGAAAGGAGAAGTTGAAGAGTTGAAGGTTTATAAGGATAATAACAATGCCTTAAGAAGTCAAGCTAAGTCATATGAGGATAAGATTAAAGAGCTTGAATCTCGTCTTGCTGACTCGTCAAGTAAGTTGACTCCATTGGCTACAGAAGCTATTAATTTGAAGGATGAAGTAGCAGAGAAAGATAAACAGATAATGCAACTGAACTCACACTTACAATTGTTAAGTACCCAATTAAAGGAGAACGTCGCTGCTAAAAGCGAGACAGCTAAAAAGGAGCAGAAGATTGCAGAGTTGCAAGGCAAATATGAAGAAAGAAACCAAGTTGTTGAGAAACTTAAAAGCCAGTTCAACGAGAGAATCAAAAAAATGCGTTCAGAAAGGCAGCAAGCGTTGGATGAAGCCAAGGAACTTTCAATCAAGATCAAAGAACTGGAAAGCAAATTGGCTGAAGCTTCCGGAGGACCTGGCGCTGGTGGAGAAGAGTCTGAAAAACTGAAAACACAGATCAGAGCACTCAAAGAGGAAGTTCATCAGAAAACCCTTGAAAATAGCACCATCGTTAAGGAAAGCTCTGAGAAATTAAAAAAAATAGGTGAGGAGTTGGATGGTTTAAAGAAAGAACTAGCAGAATCCAAATCATCAGGCGGTGTCAAACAGCAATCTGAGGATTTAATTGCGTTGGAGCAAAAGTATATCAAGGAGAAAGAAGAAGCCTTGAAAAATCTTGAGCTTGAGTTAAAATCTAAAGGTACCACTATGAGTAATGACGAGCTCGAAGAATTTAAGAAGAAATTGAAGGCTGAAAATGATGCTAATTTACAAAGAGAGATTGAAGCTCACAAGACAAGGGTAAGGGCCCCAACACAAGCTAGAATCAACGAAATTGTTGAAAAAAGAGTCAAAGCCAAGAGTGAAGAACTGGAGAAGCTGCATGAAGAAAAAATCAAAGAGCTTGAGTCCAAATACACCTCATCAGGTAGCTCTGACAAATCTGGAAGTTTTGAAAAAGAAAAAGAAGAACTGCTGAAATCTTTTGAAATTGAAAAAGAGCAATTGAAGAAGGAGATCAGAGCAGCAGTTGAAAAGGAGAAGGGATTCAAAGAGAAATTTTTACAGGGCAAAATAACTCGTCTCGAAGAGCAAGTAAAGGCGCTTGAAGAAGAAAAGAAGAAGTTGAAGAGTCAACCGACTGCCTCGGGTATCCCAAATATGCCTATGGTACCAAATATGGTGAATATGGGTGGTATGCCAGCCATGCCTTTTGGTCAGGGCGGAATGTTTTCAAACAGCAACTCGTTTGGTAACTCTTTCCAACCTTCCATGAATCCATTCAATATGGCCAACCCTGCATTGAACAACAATTCCCAGAACTCCTTTACATTTGGCAACAACGGTGCCAACCCTAATAACACTCCCTCCAACAAGGCATTACCGACCAAACCAGCCAAGAGAAACCTTGACGAAGCAAGCGATCCGGATAAAAGGCCCAAGATCGAGTGATGTATAATACGTTTTCCTACTAAATTGTTTTTCTAGATTGTATAAGTAATTAGCACAGCCGACCTACGGCTGTTATTGTTTGTTTTGAGGATTGTTAACGTTGTAAATTATTTATTTACGAATTCAAGCATGTAATGAATAATGAAGATACTAGATTTAACGTGGCTCAAGATAAAAAATGTAGAAAAGATTGTTGTACAGTGGTAAAAGTAAGTTTTCGGCTTTTGCCTGTCACTTCCCAGGAGCTACCATCCAAACAAATGGTGCTCAAAGAGGGAGCCATCTCATCTGAGATATCCAACTCCAATGAAGAAGATTCTTTAAGGGTAGAATAGTATACACGGCTGTCTTCAATGTGCTTCCCAGAATTGTAAGCGCCATTCATGAGAGCCATAATATCATTCGATGAAATATGGGGTATGGTTAATAGATGGAGCTCATCTTTTGCTACCACTGAATGGGGTGATATCATGAAAGTTTTCTCAAAATTGGATGCTGCCGCAAGCAAAAAGTACGACAGGTCGACGTTTTTACCTGGGGGGCTATTACTTTGGTCTGCAATCACCCATGATTTGGAGTCATCATTGTAGAGCAGGGATTTATTACCAGGTCGGAAGGTTATGCTTGCTTTAAAAACTGGGTTATTCTCTAGTATTTTGAGAGCAGCAACTCTGAATCTTTCGAGTCCGTATTTCGATCTCATCTCTGGCTTATCCGATTCGAAAACTAAAGTGGAATGTAGGCACCATGATGCAACCACCAGGAAGAATATTGAACTCTCTTCAGCCAGTTTCGACAAAGAAGGATTTTTTGCCTCCAGCCTTGTCCGTGACACGACCTGATAGAGAGGCAAATGGCCAGAATTAAGTCTGAAAAGCGCCTTTATAGACTCGAAATCGTTGAAAAGCTTCAACGAGTTGCACAGTGCATTACCTGTTCCGTGTGGGAATGGGAGGATTGTGACATCCATTGGATTTTCCGGCTCTGGTATGTGCGGGTGTAGAAAGTTGACGAACTCGAAAATCGAGGTGTCACCCGACAAAAAGAGATAGAGTCTTTTGGTAGAAGACGCCTGAGAGGAGTCGCTCGTAGCCTCTAAAGCGTACTCCTGTATAGATGATGCTGAAGTTGTCTGCAGATGAGTGTGACTAACACCAAGTGCTGCAAATAGTGGTTTCAGTATCGAGGTGTAGAATGTAGGGACAGATGAGTGCCTGCCTGCCTTTGTAGACTCTACAACGAAAATCTTGTAGCTGTTAAGCTTATCGATTGTCTCCTGTGTCACCTCCACGGCATCAATAAGCTCCACTGGTGAAGCTGCGTCTGCAGAAAGTGTTTCCAAAACAGGTTCCAGGTCACCGAGCGTGATCTTAAGCTTTTTCGCTGGAGTTGTAAGGGCAGACACCACCATAGTGGCAGCAATCTTTTCGGACATGTCCGTGAGTCTTAAAAACAATCTGTAAACTCCTGTGATTTGGTGCTTCCGCTTTCAGCAGCCCTTCAAATTGGCAAGCAAGAAAAGATAGCAATTAGCTTTCTCTGATTCTCTCGCTGCTCTCTGCTTTTTTCTCTCTCCTCCTGTTAGATCCCCTTGCTATCTAATTCTCTATCAGTGTTGCAACCATCCTAGATCTGACAAATGCATCAACACCTCATGCGCCACACCTGTCTTAGCCCTCGCCACATCCAGTCACGTGTGTGGTATTCTACTTTTATCGACGCGTCGCTGCCCAATCCTTTTTGCACCTCTCCATGGCGGCTTAGCCAATCGCAGTACCCTAAAACGTCAGGCCGGGCTCTCGCTGCTGTCCGGCAGAGCCCGACACCCTCCCCTGGTGCGGGAAAAAAAAATTCCCACCCGTTTTTCTCCTTTTTTTTCCAGCCCGTCGAGGGAACAGATTCCCCTTTTGGTGCATTGCGCAGTCATTCTCGCTCCTCGAGCTGTTGACGGCCTTTTCCGTTTGTCAGTTGGCGCTAGCAGAAGCTGTCGTCTCTATCTGGCTGGCTGGCTGTATTGGTCTGGCCGTTGTTTGACTTTCTTTTTCTCTCTTTTCTATCCTAGATCTGTCTTTTCTTCTGGTTGTTCTTCTTCCCTTCTATTTATCTGCTTTTGACTTCTTTTCCCTTTTCATTCAGTAATCTTCTCATTTGACCAGGCGGGAAACACAGTTGTGCATTTCCACTTGAATAAATCAGAAAAGTAAAAAAAAAGGTAACGAACTGGAAGAAAGATTGAAAATCATCCACCATGGAATCGTTAACGAAAACATCACTGAGAGTTTGTCCTTTCGTCAAGTCACATTCCTCTGCTGCTATGAAGCAATTAGCAAAGCAATCGGGCTTGCTAGAGGAAGCCGCACACTGTCCAGTTATGGGTCCTGTCATCGAAGCCAAGAGACATTACTCCCACCCTTCCAAAACCGCATGTGCACAAGCCACCGACTCGATCACTGCCACCAAGGTCAATCATGACGCTACTGCCACTGCCAGTGCAGCCTCTGCTTTGAATGCTTTCAACTCAAAGGAAGCTTCCACTGACTACAACGGCTTTTTTGATAACCAGTTGAACAAGAAGAGACAGGACAACTCCTACAGATTTTTCAACAACATCAACAGATTGGCCAAGGAGTTCCCTAAGGCTCATTTGCAGAGTGAGGAAGACAAGGTCATGGTTTGGTGTTCCAACGACTACTTGGGCATGGGTAAAAACAAGGAAGTTTTTGACCAAATGATTCAAACTATGGAAAAATACGGTGTTGGTGCTGGTGGTACCAGAAACATTGCCGGTCATAACAGACACGCAATCAACTTGGAGTCCGAGCTTGCTGCTCTTCACAAGAAAGAAGGTGCTCTGGTCTTCTCCTCTTGTTTCGTCGCCAATGATGCAGTTTTATCTTTGTTCGGAAAACAATTCAAGGACTTGGTTATCTTTTCAGATGAGTTGAATCATGCCTCGATGATTACAGGTATCAGAAACTCTCGTGCAAAAAAGCATATTTTTAAGCACAACGACTTGGAACATTTAGAGGCCCAATTGGCAATGTATTCAAAGTCGACTCCAAAGATCATTGCATTCGAATCCGTCTACTCGATGTGTGGTTCGGTTGCTCCGATCGAAAAGATCTGTGACTTGGCCGAAAAATACGGCGCGTTGACTTTCTTGGATGAAGTCCATGCCGTTGGTATGTACGGTCCACACGGTGCAGGTGTTGCTGAACACATGGACTTCAAGGCACATTTGGCTTCAGGTATCGCTTCCCCAAACTACAAGACCGTCATGGACAGAGTCGACATGATCACCGGTACCTTAGGTAAGTCTTTCGGTGTTGTTGGTGGTTACGTTACTGCCAACAAGAGCATGACCGACTGGATCAGATCCTTTGCTCCAGGTTTCATCTTCACCACTTCCCTCCCACCTTCTGTCATGGCAGGTTTATCCACCTCCATCAGAATCGTTAGAAAAAACATTGAAGATAGAGTCAACCAACAGGTTAATGTTAGATATGTCAAAGATGAGTTCAAAAAGATTGGAATTCCTGTCATTCCAAACCCTTCTCATATCGTCCCCCTATTAGTCGGTAACGCAGCAGATGCCAAGAAGGCATCCGACTCTTTGTTAGAAAAATACAAGATTTACGTTCAAGCTATCAACTTCCCAACTGTTGCCACTGGTGAAGAGCGATTGAGAATCACTCCTTCTCCTCATCACGACAAGGAAATTTGTGACCAATTGATTGAATCCGTTGATGACCTGTGGAGAGACTTGAAGCTGAAGAGAGTCGGCGACTGGGAAAATATTGGTGGTCACTGTGGCGTTGGTTCTGTTAGCCAGACGCCACTCGAAAACCTTTGGACTGACGAGTTCATGCAATTGACTAATGCTGATTTGAACCCTAACGTTTTGAATCCAGTCATCGAGCAATTGGAGGTTTCTTCTGGTATCAAGTTATAGTGATCCAGATATCACCGCCTCCCACTCCACTCATAAGTAGGTAATTGACCGATTTGTTATTTCTTGTCTAGTCCACCATTATTGCCATCGACTATTCACTATTGTTATTGCTACTGTTTATCTATTTATTTATTTCTATTTATATCTTATTGTTTACTCTACGATAAATCCTACTTATCAACTATTCAGTATGGTACAGGAAAGATCAATGGTTTGAAACATATATATATCTTTTAAGTTAAGGAGATAAAAATAAAAATGGATAACCAAAAACAATTGCTCGCACTCAGAGTCGAACTGAGGATCGCTACATTACTAGTGTAGCGCCTTACCAACTTGGCCATACGAGCAACTACTGAAATTTTTGTTTTGCTCCTCTTTACTAGCATTATTTATCACGCTTTTTAACTTACGTAATCGTAATATTTTCAGTTTTGGCAATTTTTAGTAAGGAATAAAATTTACAGCTTCTTCTATATGCTAACACAACACTTTCTTTTTTTGCGTCGATAGACGCAAGCTTATTTTTTCGAGATTGATGCGTCGATTTTGATTTGCCCGGATACTTCGAAATTTCTCCTCCTCTCGGTTATCGCAAAATGCGGAAGGGCATGGCTGCATGCATAATCGTAATTTTCATAGCAAGCTAGCCTCTCTACTCTATCAACTTTCCTTCGTTCGTGAATTTTTCGTTTACATTGTCAATATATGCCAGAATTGTACTCTGCTATTTTTCCCTTTCTTCATTCTTCTTCTTACATTTGCAATCTTGTTTCATCTTGATAGCCAGTACAATTAGATTACACGACCTAATCGACTATGTCTAATCAAGAAATTTACAACTCGTTACAGCAAGCCTACAACTTGAATGATGACGAAGCTTTGAGATTGCTCGAATCGACCATCAGCAAATGCGAGCAAAGCAACGTCGATTCTAACTTGTTCTGCAAGGTTAGAATCTTAAAGGGCGATATCCTTTTGAAAAGAGGTGATGTACAAAATGCAGTAACCGAGTACCAGAAGGCCTCAGAATTGGACGAACGTGACGGCAAGATTGATTCTCCGGAACTTAAGCAAAAATTGGACTCTTTGATCAATAATGTCACCAACCAGATGCAAAGAAGTGTCAGTGAAAACAGTTCTTCTTCCAATGAAAGAGACTTATCTTCAATGTTGTTAAGCCAAATTGCAGGTGCATCTGGTTCCAACACTTCAAAACTTTCCCTACTGTCAACATTGATGAATTGTGGAGGCAACAGCAGCAGCGGAGGTAGTGGTGGATTCATGTCTCTTGTTCAACACATGGCCTCTAGTGGTGTTAATGCAAACAGCCAGAAGGCATCGGGTGGTTTTAACGTTTCTTCATTACTATCGATGGCTTCCGGTTCAGGCTCGATGGGCGGAAACAGCAACAACAGCGGTTCAGGTGCCATGGCAGGCGCTTCTATGGGTTCCTTAGTCGGTATGTTGATGGGTGGTTCTGGCTTCAGTGGCAACAACAGCAACAGTGGCTATGGTAACAGTGGTAACAGCAACAGCAACAATAATTATGGTAACAACAGCAGCGGCTACAACGGTTACGGTAACAGCAACAACAGCAGCGAGTACGGTAATAACAGCAACTACGGTAATAACAACAGTGGGTACGGTAACAATGGTAATTCAAGCTCTCATTCCAACGGAGGCTCTAATCAGCACCACCTCGGCTACAATCACCACAATAGCTTCTCCAATGAAGGTTATGGTAACAACGGAGGCGACTACAACAACAACCAAGGCAATTATGGAAACAGTGATTCATACCAGGGCCAGGGTCAAGCAAGTAATTATAATAACAACGGTGGATACTCTCAGCAGGGGCAGCAACAACAGAATGGAGGTATTGGGGCTTCTTTGATGCACATGGCCGAAAATTATATGGAGAACCAAGGTGGACGCCAGAGTAACACCGGCGAATCTTATGGCGGTAACAACCAGAACTATGGTGGAAACAACACTCAAAATTACGGCGGAGGCAATTCCGGCAGCGGTACTGCGTCGACCTTGATGAACCTTGCCAGTAAGTTCATGCAGTAAAAGATTTATAAGAGTAAAAAAGCCTTCTTTTCTAGTTTGGAGTAAACCAAGAAGAAGGAAGTAATTTTCCACAAATACAAATGCTGGTTTAACTGAAGAAGAGGAAACGGCCCAATAAGTAGCTGTGAATATATTCTTTTGTCTTTTTCCCAGACAGATTAAAGGTGGGGAAAACCTGTTGCAAGGACAAGGAGATACCGAAATAGGATAATAAAGCGGGCACCCTCGCTGAAACTTGAGCCGGTAATGTGCGTCACATGACCGTAAAGACCGATATGATCCTTGAACAGATCATCTTAAATGGGGCTGAGCATAATTCAGATGGTAGCGTGGAACGTTCAGGATACAAGCCATCTCCGAAAAATCATGTTACCGAAATAAGCTGAAATGCCCATATTTAAAAGGAAAGTTTCCCCAGACTTGTTTCCCTTTGTTTATAGCCGTCTTTGGTTATGAGTAATCGGTGCCTTCTTCCTTCATACTTCTAGGCCGTTTAATTCTCGTTCAAAATGGTTTTTTTCCTGATTATGTTATGTTATTACTTTGGAGATAAATTATAGAATATATGATGTGCTTTCGAAACGGAATAAATTTAAAAGGGTAAACATCTTAACGGATAGGTAAAAAGAGAAAGAGAAATAAAAAAACAGAAAAGTAAACTACCAACTTTGCATTTCTTCAAAGTATTCAATTTTATGAGTCGAGAGGCTCAAGCTGTCGGCAATAGTTCTTCTGGTTTGATCAACGACCTGGGTATGTGCGCATGCTCCAAACGCAATAGAGCCAGTTGCACTAACGATTTCCTCATGAACGATTTCAGAAACAGCCAGCCGACCGTGTCTGATTTCGACGAAATCAAGTTGCTTCAAGATGTCGTCTTTATCAACAGACTCAGTGTCGGACTCCTTCTTTTCGTTGTCATCACTTGAAGTGGAGCTGACGTTACTTTCTGGCTGACTGACATATATGATTGGCTTCAAGTTAGTGTCCTTGAAGGTCATCAGCTCTGGAACAAACCACTTGATGCACTCATAAGTACGAACACTCCAGTACAACTTGATTTCCTTGTTAGAGTCGCTCTGAACGAGCTTCTTAGCATGGAAGTAAGGACCTGCGATACCTGTACCACCGGTGATGAAGACAGCCTTGTCGTAGAAGTGATACGGAGACTGCTCACCATAGTAACCGTCAATACAGATTTTGATTGAAATCTTGTTGTTACCACTTGCTCTACACTTGTCAGCAATGAACTTGGTCATGCCCTTCTTGACACGACAGGTAAAGGTGACTGCACCTTCCTGAGTCTCGGAAGGATAAACGGTGAATGGGTGTGATTGCCAGAATCTCAATGGGGTCAAGAAGTGGATAAAGGCGTGTGAGCCTGGAGAGCCCTTCAGGATTTTGGAGCCTGAAACGGTGACCTTCAAGACGTCTTCACCAGGGAAAAGCTCGACTTCGGCGGTCTTTGGACCACCGAACAGGATGATCCGGACACCTCTAACTACTGTGTCGAAGATCCAGACTGCGCAACAAGCCCAGTAGTAGTCTTGGTAGTCTTGAGAATAGGCATGTCTCCATGCAGTCCACAAGAACATGACGACCAAAACAACGTGGACAGCAAGGAAGATCTCATAAGAGAGTCTTCTGATTGGACCAGCGGCAAGGACAGTGATAATACCAGCACAGACACAAGCAGTGATACCTTCCCTATACCAGTCTGTTGCGAAACGGGTAAATTTGGCTAAGGCGTAAGTTTGAGAGGCCATTGCGAAAGCGTGAATGAAAATTTCCAGGAGAATGATTCTTGCCAACCATTTATGGAAAGTAACAAATCTACTGTACTTCCATCTAGTGATGTACTGGAAGAAGTTGTTTCTACCCGGTAGGATGAACAAGAGTGGCATCTGGTACGACAGCAGGATACAAGATCTGTCACCGTAGTATCTAGACATTCCCGCTTGATATGTTGCAAAGACGGTATCACCAGTGTAGTAGTCGAAACCTATGATGGAGCAACAGAGGATGGAGTATAGGAACATGATGAAGATGAGGAAAGCCTCTACTCTGTCTGGATTGACACCTTGGAACTTGTTGACGTGCAAATGATTGCCGATCAAACCAAGGGTGAAATATTTTCTGACAAAGTTTGGTACTCTTCCGACGACGGCGTTAGAGTATCGACGAGACAATCTGAGAGACCAATTGATGAGACCAGCAACGAGTGCAACGGCACCGACGGCAGAGAGAAAGGCAATGCCCATGTAGTGGGAGTTATTGACATTGGCCCATCTGTGCTTGTAAGAGATGAAATTAGTGTAGGCGACCTTCTGAAGCTTTTTTCCAGTGATGACAAATGTAGGACTCGTTCTATTGAAGGAGGCATCGGAGTCAATGTCGACGACTGTGGAGTTGTACTTGAGGTAGTTGGCGGTGATATCTGCGGAGGTGAGGGTTTTATTTGCGTTTTCCAGACAGAAATCCGCAATCTGGGCATTGATGCTAGACTTGCTTGGACCATCGAATTGGTAGGAACAGTAAGTCCAGGAGGCTAAGGCGTACTTGTTTGTGCAGATGCACTTGTACTTCTTACCTTCGGCGACTCCGCAATAGTCTGCGAACTTGTCGACTGCAAGCTTGCAACCTGTGGCAACGAAGTAGTTATCCTGATAAGCTGTCCACATGCTGTCAGCACTCACGCAGGAGGCCAAAAGGCTGAATCCCAATAGATTTCCTAACTTCATCTGTGTGGATTAGTGGTTTCTCTAGCAGGATTGGATTGTTTACTGAGAGGGTCAGAACAAGAAAGAACGAGGAGAAGAAGAAGAAGAAAAGAACCAAGAAGGAAGAACAAAGACTTGAGAAGCAAAGTCAAGAAAAGTCAGGGAAAATCCAACAGTCAAGGAAAAAAAGAATGGGAGGAGACAAAGGGCAGGGGGGAGGAGGGTAGAAGTAAAAACAGAGGCAACGGAAGGAGCAGCAAACTTTAATCGGCTAGCGGGATCCTCGGGAAGAAACGAAAGACTGGCGACTGCACACATGAAGACCAACGGGAGGAGAATGAAATATAAGGAACAGAACAAAGAAGTCGGCATGAGAACGTGCTGCCTGCCGCTGGACAGTGAAGTATATTACACTTTAAGCAAGTGTTAGAGGCCTCCTCTGGAGTCTGGCGCTTGAGGCCCACCTGGTACAGTCCAATCGAGGCCAATTTTCCGTTGTTCATCAATCTTGCAGCAACTCCAACAATGCTTCGTCCTTAAGTCGGAATGCTGTACTGCACATGGCCTGCGGAAGCCGTCCGGCCTGCCTTCTTGTCTGCTTGCTAGATCTAACTCTGGCTCTGGGCCCCGTTCTGCCCGCCCATACATGCTCCCATCAGGGCCGCCGGAAAAAAACCACTCAGCATGCACTTCGTGTCCTGCCGGCGTTGTCTCGTCTCTGGCGGCATGCCGATCTGTCCTCTAGCGGGACAGATCGAGATTCGGGGCGTGCGTGGAAAAAGGAACGGGGCTGTTAAGAACGATATGTCCACAAAGTCCGGTAGCCGTCGCCGGCGCGGCGCTGACCAACCCAATGGGACTGCGTTATTTGCGGCGGTACGTGCTAGCTGCACCGGCGGACGGCTGCTCTTGTGACTGGATTCGACGGAGCGGACAATGGGAATGCTATTTGGGCAAATTAATGGTGTGCAGGGGCAGGAGAGGAGAGGGAAGGAAGGGAGGCTTGCCCTATCTGGCAGAAGCAGGGCTCGGACGTGGGCTGTAGTTGTAATTATAGGTGTAGATAGATAGATGGCTGCACTAGTGCAGCACTTGCAGCACGACCGCCGCTGCCGCCGCTGCCGCCTCTTCCCCGTCTCTGGCACCCTGCGTACCCTCCCCCCGACAAGTGAAGACAACACGAACAACGGGTATAACTCCGTACCGCCCCCCCCCCTCTGCCGTCGCGACTATCGCGGGCCCCGTCGGCGTAATGGACGGCGACGCGGCGGGCGCGTCGGAGTTGTTGCGGGCGGAAAAACTGCTGCAGGAAAGGTAAGGGCAGAAGATGTGTGGGGAAAAATTTACTGCGGGCTGCAAGCTACTGACAGATTTGAAAAATTAAAGGCCCTGGAGGCTTATATAGAGCAAAGAGGGCCACTGTGGCCAAGCTACTTCTTCAAACGCTTGTTCGGAAGCTTGTTTGGCGGGAGTCCAAAGGACCGTTTCACAAGGGGCGCAGAGGAGACGATACCCAGGGTGTTCGACGAGGCGGAGGACCGCACGCCGAGACTGCCGCCAGCTAGGGAGGGGCTAGGGGCGGCAGCGGTGGTGCCTGCCGTGCTTAACTCCGACGTTGAGGAAGGGGAGGAGGAGGAGGAGGAGGATGTGGTGGTGGTGGCTGAGGCGACAACAGCGGGCCGTCTTGTCTTGTTCTCCTTGTTGTCATCGTGTCGGACCTGTGATTTCTTCACGGGCAAGGACTTGCTGTGGTTGATGAAGGAGGACTTCTGCAACTGCGTCGAGGAGAATGACACGTCGAACTTCAGGCTCTTCTGCAGCGAAGGGTCCTGTTGAATCGTGTCTGCGCTGGTTGCAGAGACAAATGTCACTTGCTGCGGTATGGCGGCACTGGCGGCGGCGTTGTCTGGGGCGGCAGCGTGTTGTTGCTGCTGTTGCTGAGGTAGTTGCTCGGGCTTGGATACGGTGGACTCGCCGTCGAAGTCCGAATCAGGCAGATCCTCGTTCTTGACGAAGTTGTTTGAATCGAGGATCTGCTCGTCCATGTCCTCGTCTTCGGGCCAATCGTCACTGAAGATGAACGAGTCGTCGCCCTCGCCTTCGGCCTTGTCGTCCTTGGCCTTGTGCTTGCCCTCCCGTCGCCTCTCCGGCGAGCTGCCACCCCCGTGTCGTTTCACAACCTTCTCCGTTCTCTCCAGGGGCGGTACTGCTCTGCTCGGACGGATGTCGTTCTCGTTCTCCACTTTCGGCATTGTCGTCGTCGTCGCCTTCGGAACCGTGGTCGAGCGTCGCATCAAAAGGTTCGCATCGAACTTGACCGGCTCCGACGTCACCTTCGTGATTTGCTGGAGAAACTCCTTGTCGTAGAGGCAGTTCCCCAACGCATTACCAAACTGCCGCAAGGCACGCTTCATCCCGTCCGTGAACGCCTCCTTCTTGCACTTGTCGAATGCCATCGCCTTGCCCCGGCAGTTTTCAATCGACCCGTACCCAACGTCCTCGTGGAACGTCCCATCCTTCAAGATCACTCGCACGATGCAGCTCAACCCCAAACTGATGGCACCGTGCTTATCGTCAATGTAGTCCACCTTGAACTCCCTGAGCTCAGTACTCCAGCCGTTAGGCCCAAAGATGTCGTTTGCAAGGTTGATCGCCTTCCACCCTTCCAAGTACTGCACGCTGTTGAACCCTGGCCCCTTCCGCTTGCTGATGAACTCCGGACCGAGCTTCTTGTTCAACGCTGTCCGCATGTCCTCCACCTCTTTTGTCGTGTATCCTGGCGTCGCATGGCCAGAGGGAGTCTGCAATTTCTGTCGCTGATCGTGCCCCGCATTCTTGTACATTTCGGATGACACTTTCCTTCGTGTACGTATTTAGTTTCAAAAGATGCTCTCAAGGACTCTTGTGGTGGCCCTATTTGTTCCTAGAAACACCCAACCAGACGCGTTGCTCAGTTTGCTCCGATGGCGACTTGACCGGATACATAAACAAAGGCCAAATCAGTCGCTGCACTCATTTTCGCATTGAATATTTTTTTTGAGCTACTTCACCAAGTTGACTGAGTATTTGGTAATGGCAAACGTCGGAGAGGCAAAACGGATGAACAAGCCAACACCAGCTGAAATCTGCAGCCAGCGACACCCATCCGCCAAGATGTCTGCGTTCTCCACAGCCAGAATAGGGCAACCGCCTTTTGCTATGCCGGCAAACACAGCTTCACGCAGGCTGAACAGCTTCAACTCCCCGAGGAACATCAGCAAAACAAACACAACAGACACAACAAAAATAGCCCCCAAGAAGCCCCCAATAAAAACCTACAGGTCTCTTTATGAAAAAGTATTCTACAACAGGATGAAGTTTTACCACAGACTATCGGCAGTGTTAGCCTTAGCAACAACGGTGCTTCTATATTTCCCATCTAAAAGCAGTGCTATTTTTCTTCCCGTGAAGTTCATTCTACTATGGGCTGGATACTCCGTCCTACAGCAGGCACGCATATCCACCATAACGACGGAATCTTCAAAAGCCTCCAATTTGATTCAGAAAATCATAACGTTGTTCTACTCTCAGAAGTTTTACATCCTGGGAGGATCTTTTCTACTCAACAACGTCATTGTATCTTTAATCATATACGTACAGTCCGACTCCTCGTTGAACTATTACATTGAAACACCAACGAAAACAATTAAGCCTTTTGTCAACGACAATTTCTTGTTCCTTTGTTTTTTCACCATAGCCTCCTCATTAATGTATACTGTGAACTTCATAATAACTGAAAAATTCACCTTACACACTGCACTGGGCACTTTCAGACAAGAACCAATCAGCTATTTAATGAAATTACCACATGCGAAGATACTAGTTTTATCAATCTTGAAAGCAATTTTTGCATTTTTCCTAATACCCATTATCTATCATGTTTTCTTTCGTGAAGTCTTTTTCAAAATATTCTTGAAACCGTTGGTTATTTTCAATGATTTGAACAATCAGCTACCCAGATCTGACTTTAACATCCGTATCATCTTGAAATTATCTTTTTATCTCTGGATGGAAGTTTTGTCTTATGACTTACTCAACGAATTCTTTGACGCATATGCTCTAGTGGGCTGTCTCGTGGTGAAAAAGCCAATCAGTCATTTTAGCGACACCCCATTCCAAACGTTGCTATCCGGTATCAAAGATTACAAAAACCCTTTAGTACGCCTAACAGCGTACCAGGAATTGGTCTATCTTTCAACAAGTTCTGACTTCAAAGATCGTCAAGTATTCTATCGTGCGGACAATTGGAATTTGATTTTGGCGGAGTTTTTCTTCATCCTGACAAATGCTGCTAGATCGGCAAGATCAGATCTTCCAAAAGTGGAATCAAATGACATTTTGCGTAGGGAGAGAATTAAAAATATGAAAAAGCAGGCAAGCATTTTTGGAAACCTCAATAGACATAAAAATAGCTTTGATTTTGATTTTGACTTCAAGTTAGATGAAAACATCGTTCAGGATGAAAAAGACGACAATGATATCACAGTGATAAAACATGACAACGATGCAGTTTTCTCGAAATCAGAACCCAAAGCTCAACAGATATCTGACTTTGAACTCAAGTATAACAATGCGGTTTCTTCTGTGTATACCACACTGATCCAACTAGAAAAGAAGATACAGTTGTATTTGAAAACCTATTTCAACGTCGCTTCCAGAAAGCTACAAAATAAGACGGACATGAAATCAGTCGCTTACCAATTTAATGTTCTTTACGTCGACTTGATTTTGTTCACACGACATTTAATTTACGGAGATATTTACGAGCAGTCCAACAAGCGCATTCCTAACAAAGAAATTGTTGGTTTTAGTATAATTGCCCTGACTGAGATGCTTATCCATGCAAAGATAGAGGACAAACATAATACAGTCACGGGAACATTGACCGAATCTTTGACATTGTTAACCAAGGTTTACAAGGGTACTTCCGAATTTTTGAGCAATCCACCAACCGATATCACTAGCAAGAAGGAAAATTCCATCACAGTGATAAACGAGTTGACCATAAGCTACTTTTTCAAATTAGTGATTTACTACAACAATATTCTGAACGATTTGTTGCTTCCACCAGAGGTATTCAAACTAGCCAATTGGTGTACTGACATGGCTCTTGAGCAACAAAGAGAACAGAAGTTCACTTCTGACATTTTACAATAGAAAGTGTGCTCACATTTAGTGAAAAAATTTTTGGGAGGCTATTATTGTCTCATCGTTTTCTCATCTGTATAAATGTAACGCTATATACATATAGACATTTAAAAAATAAAGAGATGTAAAGTAGAAATAAATATGTACACATTCTCATAAGTGTATGCTCGAAGTAGGTAATTCATAGCTTCTTTTTGTTTTTCTATCCTTACTTATGAATTCATTCCCCAGAGTTTGAATTTTTTGCTGTATCCGATGGAATCGAATCTAATAAAACCGGCTTCAAAACGTGTTCATCAAAATTTGTAAACCATTTTGCATGCTCATCGACACTAAATATTTCACTCAAGTGAATACCAGAATTTGATGGACTGTTCAAAGAAGGCTGTCGCTCTTCAGTTGCGCCATTTGCATTCGTGTTTATATTAATCACAGGAGACTGCAATTGATTGGTCATTTCGATGGAAGCCCGAGGGAATGATGCCAAATTATTAGCGGCTGCTGGTGGTAAGTCCATCTCGACCAACGAGTTTGAAACCACCATTTCGTCTTCTGATGCAGCTCTTGACCTCGAGCTCGAGCTGTTGAATTTGTCAAAATATTGGGAGCTTGATGCAGAATTCAGGTTCATGCCCAAATTATTTGCAGCAACAAGATTTGGGTTGTGAGCAGGCATCTCAATGTCAAACTCATCATCACTCACATCTTCTTCGATACATCCTGTTTTGATATTTAGCATCTCTAACATACCAGCTGTCGTTCCGCCAAACAAAATAACCGTCAAAACGACAACAATTAAAACTGTTGCTAGTAGAGCAAACTTGGACTCACCTTGTAAGCCCATCGCTAACGCAACACCAACAGCACCACGTAAACCTGCCCAAAATTGCATCATTTGATAATTGTAGGGAATTTCGTCTTGGGCCACAGATAATGACGTCAAACCACGAGCTTGTTTCCTGTTACGAGAAAACCAATTGATGAATCGAGAAAGTGGGAAGACTGCTGCCCATCTAGCAACACAAATACAGGCAAAGGTAACAATGATTAGAAGGGGTTTGAAAACCAACTCAACTTCGGTGAATAAAGACAAACCCAAATAAATGAAGATGAAATTCTCTGAGAGCTGTGCAAGCAATTGGAATATGTATTTGGTAGCAATCTGAGTACGACGTGACATGTTATAATAAGCATAGTGTTTCATTGTTATACCACAGAAGAGTAAAGATACAATACCTGACATATGACAACCGTTGGAGAAAAAGTAAGATTCATAGGCAAATAGTAACACCAAACAAGTTTCAATCTGAGGATACCTACGGATGTGCGAATGTTTCAAAATCAAAGCAATCAAAACACCCATTACTAATCCGATCAATGTTGAAATAGTAAACGTCACCAAGAAAAGAGATATACCTTCAAAAAATGAAGAAAATTGTGCATGTTTACCATGGAACTTTTGACAGGTCTCAAACATAACAATACAAATAGCATCATTCAACAAAGACTCACCAAAGATAATCGTGTAAAGTTTAGGATCGACTTTGTATGAGTTGAAAATGGATAAAATAGTCACAGGGTCTGTAGCAGATAAAGTAGCCCCCACAGCTAGTGCATCAACAAATGAGATATTTATGCTTTCAAATCCCAACTTCGTGTAGATGAACAGAATTATGCCGACCACAATTGCACTTATGAACGTACCTGGAATGGCAAAAGTCAGAATAGAGCCTATATTTCGGAAAAAGTTCGCTTGATGTAATTCGTACCCAGAGTTCAAAATGATCGGGGGTAGTAGAATATTGAAGAAGTAACTAGAGTTGAACTTGACTGCATCTTGAATATAGTGACCAGGTGATACTCTTATGACTAATCCTATTACCATACCATAAAAGATAGACAAAACCGTTTCGTGAATGGCCTTTATTCTCCTTTGTTGTAGGTAATAGGAGGACCAAAGGGCCGCACATAATAGGAAGAAGACGATGAACAATGCCCAGGAAGAAAAAATCTCTTCTGCCACTGGATTCACATCATCCAAATTGTTATCATCGGGCAAATTGAGATCTGGGCTGTCGTCAATTGGTTCCTCATCTATAGGATTGTCGATTTCACCATTTTTGTTTCCCACGGAAAGCACTGACTTTTTGGCCAGCACGATAGCAGCATTCAACACGACACTATATACTAGACTCTTCATGGATATTGTGGTGCTTCCGTATTGCCTTAGCCTCTAGACAGCTCTTTGCAGTATTGTAATCCCTCAAATCTGGTCGGTTCAATGAGCAAATATCCCATACATGTTAAAGAACAGGCAGGTTTGTTAGGATGCGTAAACTCAATTATCATGGCAACTAACTGCAGTTACTATTATCAGCTCATGTGCGACGCGTCGATGCTGATTCGCCGGAGGCGCTGACATGTTTTTTCCGTATTCTTGATGGGGAGCCTTCAAACGACTAAAAAGACCATCTTTGACTATGACTGAAACAAGCTAAAAACTATTACTGCACGTTATCTGGAATGTCTGTATCCATGCGCTTGCCGAATGCCATCACGGTTTATGAATATTTTTTGCGGGTAACATTTTTTGATGATTACTGACTTTAACAGATTACAAATTACTCAAAAAGTTAAAAGCTTGGAATTATAAACCAAGTTACAAAAAATTATCTGAATTATATAATCATCCGATCGACATAGAGTTGCTATACATTGTTTATTCCTTATCCGAGTCGACTTGTTGTAATTCAGTTTCGATCTCGCTCTTCTCAGAATTTTGTTCGTCTCTAATATGCTCCTCTGTAGCCTCACCAATATGATACTTTTGGAAATCCCTGATTGGAACTTTCCTCTCGAACATAATGTGAATTTCTTCCAATGTTCTTCCTTTACACTCTGGAACAAAGAAAAACACGAAGATAATAGACAACACACTGAACGATCCATAAATGAAACCAACTTTAGATTGCAGGCCTGCGTATTCATTGTCTAGCAGGTAAGGAAGTGTAAATGCAACAATGAAGGCAAAAAGAATATCGAAAAATATTCCCAATCTATTACATTCATCTCTCAGGTTTATTGGGGGAATCTCATTGGAAACGACATAACTCAAAGGGGCTAAACCAATTGCATAACCCACTGAAAAAATCATCATCATGGCAACAATTCCTGTTTTGATTGAATGATCTTGGTTTATCGCCAAGCCTAGACCACCCATAGAAAACAAAGCACCTGCTTGCAAAAATCCACTAATATAAAACAAATTTTTTCTTCCAAAACTATCAGCAAATATAAGCGCAATGAGAACAACCCCAACCGAGATTGCAGATGAGATGATTGTCATGGTAAAAGCATTGACAGTTTTGAGACTTTTTATGTAAATAACACCATACTGAGAAGCAAATGCTTGACCCGTGACTTGTCGGAATATATCCATGAAAACAATGGTCAATGTCCTTCTCAAATTTTTCTTCTTGAAAATATCCATGAATTTACCCTGTTCGAGCTGTCTTGTAATCATAGTTGTTTTCATTTCCTCAAATTCAGCGCCTATCTCGTCATCGGAAAACTTTCCAGTCCTGTAGCGTTTTAATGAGGTGAAAGATTCATCGTACTTACCTTGCAAACAGAGCCAACGAGGCGATTCAGGAACAAAGTGGATAGCAATAGCAACAAGCGTAGGAAATATGAAATACAAACCTACCGGAATTCTCCAAGCACTTGAGTCCTCACGGGTGGAGGTAGCATTTGTTATGATGTGAATAATTAGACCACCTAAACCAAGAGAAAACTGGAATGCTCCAACCGCAAATCCTCTTGCTGCTGGGGGGATAATTTCAGCTTGGAAAACTGTAATAGTCGAAGCTTCCATCCCAATGTAGACATAGTTCAAAACTCTACCGGTGAGAAGCTGCTCCTTTCTTTTCGATGTTATAGTTACAATTGAAGCAACCAAGCTAAAAAGACTCATAAAAAAGATTGTTTTTTTACGACCCCATCTATCACTGATAATACTGCCCACAATTAAACCAAATGCGAAACCTATGTACTGGAAACTATTCAAATAAGACAGAAATTTTGGTGCTATACTGTAAACTCCTGTTTTTGGATTTTGATCACCGAATTGCTTTAAAAAGCTATCCATTGCTTGAATAGTGGCATAACCTTGGTTATCGAATCCCCATGTGAAAGAAGAAGAAACCAAAAGTAGGAAAGTCAATCCCAGAGTGAGATTGAACTGTTTCCTTATGCTGTCAATGATTTTGAAACCGTACTTTTTCTCCATTTTCAGTTGCCACTGAAACTCAACTACAATCGAGAACTATAAAATAAAAGGTGAAAACATGGTTTGCTGTACTTTAATTGTCGAGAAAATGCTTCTTATATAGCAAGCAATAGGAGTTATTTTTTTGTATATCAAAAAGAAATTAGAAAAAGATCAAGCTTAGGACAATGTAAGTGATCAAGAACCACCTTTCGGCTTTCTCCTTTTAACGGCGGAAAGGTAAACCGCCCGGTTTGTAACATAAGCGAGTCATCCTATTTGGAGAACTTAGATACCCAGAGTTGTGGCTTTATCGGGAGTGCCACAGTTACAGGTCTTTTTACGTAAAACTTTTCTTCAATGTAAAGTCACTTTTTTCGAATCTTCATTGAAATCCACACACCAGTTCACTTTCGAATATAACATGCGATATTTCTCTTATTGACCCCTATACTTATCCCACAAGACCATGATACAGACGGCCCACTCTGAAGTGCAGTTAAGGTAATACGAAAATTGAAAAATCTAGCGATGGGGAGACCTAACATTGTGATGTTCATGCCAGATCAATTGAGATATGATTGTCTTGGTTGTTTTGGCAATACTTCGATCAATACCCCAAACATTGACAAGCTTGCCTCCAATGGTACAAAATTCACAGGGTGCTATTTGCAAAACTCTGTGTGCTCACAAAGCAGATGCTCAATCTTTACCTCGACATACAATCACGTCAGGGGACATCGCGGCTTGAATAGTCTACTTCAACCTTGGGAGCCCAATGTTTTCAAGGTTTTGAAAGAAAGCGGTTATCATGTTGCGGTTCTTGCACCTCGTGGTGATTTATTTGCAGAAGGAACAGGAGAATTGAGTGTTGATGAGTATGGATTTTTAGAGCCACCGGAGGTAAAATTTGATGTAAAGCCGTTCCCTAAAGATAAGGCTCTCCTGATCGAAGAAGGACACACCATATTCCAGAGATTGTTTTATACTGGTAAAAAAGGAGACCAAACTATTGTAGATTATGATGAAGCTGCAGTAAGATCTGCAGAGATATGGTTAGATAACCCTCCTGATGACAAGCCTTGGGTTCTTTTGCTACCATTAATTTTTCCTCATGTTCCATTTGCAGTAGAGGAACCATATTTTTCAATGTACGATAGAACCAAAGTGCCCCTTCCTGTCGATCCATCTGAGAGAACAGGACACGAACCAAAGTATATGGAGGCTTTGAGAGAATGGTATGGTACAAAAAATGCAGACGAGACCACTTGGAGAGAAATCGTTGCTACATATTACGGGATGATTACCAGAATCGACGACCAACTTGGACGTATCATTAAAAAACTATATGACAAGAAGTTGGACAGCAATACCTACACTTTTTTCTTCACTGACCATGGTGAATATTTGGGTGATTTTGGCTTAGTTGAAAAATGGCCAAGTGGGTTATCCAAATCTCTATTGCACGAGCCATTGATCGTATCAGGTCCAAAGATCCCACAAGATCAGACAATTGACACTGTATGCGAAATGGTTGATTTGGGCCCTACTCTATTTGAACTCTGTGGAATCAATCAAAATCCCTATCCTCATAACGGTAAATCTTTACTTCCATTGATTACTGATCCTTTCGTTGACCATAAGGCTTATACTTTTAGTGAGGGTGGATTCCTCAAGACGGAAGAACCTATCATTGAATATGCTACATTCCCATATGACATTAAGTCTTACTTACAACACAAGGACGTCGAACTTGTCGGAAGAGCAACCGCAGTGAGGAACAAAAAGTTTACATATATTTACAGACTTTACGAAAAACCTGAACTTTATGATAACATCAACGATCCTGAGGAGTTACATAATTTAGCCGAAAAGCCTGAGTATCAAGGTATTGTGAGAGAATTTAATGACGTGATGCTAAAATGGCTCGTTGAAACTAGTGATCACGCTCCATTTCAGATGGATAAGAGATTCCCAACACTCAATTTAGAAAGTCCGAAGGAACAACTTTTCAAACGTATCAAGCCAATTTGAAACGTTTTTTCTAATTATTCTTACATAGTTAATTGTCTTTTACCACGGAATGTGTACGACATAGAAGTTGATTAATGGCTTGCGCTAACCTGAGTTGTTTTTGGCAACGGCGTTTGGAAATTCAGCTTGCGTCAAACACAACCTTGACGCAATAATGCTCTCATGATTAGTTCCATTCACGGTGTAGCGTGAAATGTGGCATCAGTTCGGAGAAGTTCTCAGATTATGCCAATTCAGCTTGATTCTAATGTCCGCACACGTGACTTAAAAGTGTCTGACGCAAGGCCACGTGAGGGGTTATGAAAATGTGTAGGTTAATAAATTGGAGCGAATTATGGGTGTTAAAGAGTAATGTCCGACTTACCAACACACCATTTACTCTAATCCTCTATCTGATCTAGCAAGCTCTTTACATGATTACATCGATCAATATCGCGGAGTTCTGATATAGCACGACTTTAGATGATGACGTATCCAAGGTGGCAAGAACCTACATTAGCCGGACAGAATTAACGTGTGAGGCTAGTGTTTGCCTGCAGCTGCTGTGTGTAGTTGCCGCGGACGGTTTTCTTTTTCAACAGTAAGCAACTATCAGCGGGAACGTTGCTGTTTGCAAAAATACTGTTCCTTTTTTATACTTTTGTACTATTTTCTCATTATCTTTATTTTTTCTGGTAATCCAAGTTATTTTTTTTTATTTTCAGAAATTGTTAATTTAATTTTTTTAATTCTCTGATTTTCTAATTTTTTTCTTTTTCTCACCCCTCAGATCAACAAAAAAGACCGACACGACAATATTTACTGTTTACCCAAGTATGCGTTGACGGAGCCATCAGTACCTGGGTTGTAAATTCTACTTTTCGTAGGGGTTTCTCGTCCGCAGTCAACATAAAAAGACCCACAGCACAACTAGCAAGCAATGGTCGGCCGTCCTATCGTTATTTCTGGTCCTTCTGGTACCGGAAAGTCCACTCTTTTGAAGCGTTTGATGACAGAATATCCAGACACTTTTGGATTTTCCATCTCAAACACCACCAGATCACCAAGACCGGGTGAGAAAGATGGTGTTGACTATTTCTTTGTAACCGTGGAGAAGTTCAAGAACATGATCAACAACAAAGAGTTCATTGAGTGGGCTCAATTTTCTGGGAACTACTACGGTACCTCGATTGCCGCGGTCAAACACGTGTCTGAATCCTTGAAGAGAACTTGTATATTGGACATCGATATGCAAGGTGTCAAGTCTGTGAAGAACACCGACTTGAACGCTAGATACCTTTTCCTTTCTCCACCTTCGATCGAGGAATTGAAGAAGAGATTGGAAGGCAGAGGAACGGAGACTCCAGAGTCCCTTGCCAAGAGAGTCGGTGCGGCAGCAACAGAAATGGAATACGCCAAGACAGGTGCACATGACAAGATCATTGTCAATGACAATCTAGAACAGACGTACAAGGAGTTCAAAGAGTTCATCTTCTCCGAACCGGTCTGATCTACATTCATGCTTGCCCGTCAGCTTGCCCATTGACCCTGCAACAGAAGGTGGCGACTTTATGTATCTGCACTTTCTATAAGGTAAGAACTCTGTTAAATTAAAATATAAAAGTAAACTAGCACATAAAACCAAACAGGTCAACTGTAGAGGAGGAAGCGATATAGAACAAGCGTGAGAGGAGGTAAGCGGAAGGGGTTTATAAGTTGTGGATGTCGAGCGCTCTCATCTTACTCAGTATCTCGTCCAACCTCTTGTCCAACTTACCCGTCTCGTGGTCTTCCTTCGTCGCACCATCGATCTGGATGTCGTTGTTCAATTTCTCCTGCAGGTCCGTGTAGAGCTTTAGTTGAATCTTCATGAAGCTCTCGAATGAAGGATCCAAGAGCGAGAAGCGCAGGGCAATGTACTCGTCGATCTCGTTCTTCAACCTCTGGTTGATGTCATTGTAGACGTCGGTGATGCTCTTGTCCTCGTTCCGCAACCTGTCCAGCTTTTCCTTGTACTTCTCAAGCTGTGAATTCGAGTTCACGAGCGCGTTGCTGTTTGTGCTGTTCTCCTCTCTGAGCGAGAGCTCCAAGGTGTTGTACTCGTTCTGCAACTTCTCGAGCTTATTCTTCGACACGTCGAAATCGAACTTCTTCCGTCCCCTCTTCTTTATCAACTTGTGGATCTCGTCGTTGTACTCGTGCAGCTCCTTGATGGGCTGGAAGACCGTCACGTCCAGCGGCTCATTTAACTGCGTCAACACAGTGAGCCGTATGTCGTTCAGGTTGCGTAACAGCTTCAACGATATCCCATCACGCGGGTTGACCTTGTCCCTGGCGCTCCCGTCGCTCTCGATGTTGATTCCGACCATGTTGTCAGCCTCGATGTCGAAATTGTAGTCCCCATAGAATGAGTCTAGAGCTTTCACCAATTTGAACTGCGTCTCGATCAAGTCAACAAAGATGTCCTTAAAGTTAGCAAGTTCCGCATTCAGCTCTGTGATGAGGCGCTCAAATATAAGGAAGTTCTTCTCTCGCTCGTCAAACTCAGGATCCACAGAGGTCTCCCTGACCTTGCTCGTCTTCATAATGACGTGGGCGCCGGCCCTGTTGACCGCCTTTTTGAATCCGGACCAAGACATGTTGTTTCCTTACTGTCAATGCTCCCAGATAGTTTTCCAACTACAATACCTAATCGTGCTTTCAAACCCACTGGATCGTTAACAGCTTCAGACTCATCTTCCTATCGTTCACGCTGATGCCAGCAATTGCCAATGCTCAGCAAGTCGGAGGGCTGTTTCATGTCTCCCCCCTCCTCCGAATGGTAAGAATTCCTAGCCCACGTGATTAGCAAAAGAAAAGTATGATTACGTAACGCCAGCTCCCGTGGGCCACTTTTTCCAAGGACGGAAAAAATGCCGCCCCGCTTTCTTCTCCGCTCTCCTGCGGCGGGCACTCAAAATAGCCTACGTCTACCCTCCGCCGGCCGGCAGGAGCACGCCCCTCGCCGGACCGACTCTCGGGTCCCACGGAAACGCCTTCGCCACCGGCGCGGAGAGCCGTCCCTCCGCCGATGCCGACGCTGCAACGGAGTAGACGGCGGCGACGACAACAGCTAGAGCCAGACAGAGAAGACAGGGAGCTGCGACCAGCATCACCACTCGTTGCAGAATTGCGGGTGACGTGGTGGTTGACGGCCTGGCGCCCACGCCTACAGGCGAAATATGGCGACTGAATGACTCGCAGTAATGCACAGAAAGCAGCCCTTAGGGAGGAGAACATTCAACGGTGGAATTTTCGATTGCGGGCTCTCGCTGTAATGCCCACATCGGTGGGTCTATTGTTGCGGGTGCATTCCCAGATACGGTGTTTCCAGGGTTTCGGACGTAGATTAGACATAAAAAGGTCCGAACAAGCACGCATATATGCAGCAATCTACGAGATCTTTGAAAATAGAGGACCCTTCCCGCCCCCGGTTCCTGTACGCCGTAGCGTAGCACCGCAGGAACTATGCTACACCGATGGTGGATCTTATATAAAAACAAACTTTTTTCCGTGGTTTCACGACAGCAGCCCGTGCCGGGTCTTGCTACAGAGACGTTGTCTGCTACCAACGCCAGCACAGGCCCCCTGATCCCATCCCCCCTCCATATTCCCCGTCCCTGTACTCCTATCTCGTCCCCCCTTCTTCCCGAACACCATCCTGGCCTTTTTTCCCTATAAAATCACTCAGACTCCGTCTACTCCGAAGAATTGATTTTTCCATATTTTTGGTGTATATCCACATCACAATCGCATAACATCTACCGACTGTCCCACCGCTTATTCCCATCCTTCAGCATCGAAAAGTTCTCTTTTCTCATCCCTACTCTGTTGTTCGGCTTCTTCTGGCCCCCGTTTCCCGCTTTACATCGCATCGCATTCCATCGCATCCTACCCCACCCGAACCGACCTCTTACGATTTTTCTTCTTCTTCTCCCCCAACCCCCCATCACATATTCACCTAATGTTGTCTTCGACAACTACGATCCAATCAACCACACCAGTAGCTCCTTCAACACCTCTACCCACAACCACCCCAGTCCGATCATACAATCTGAGAGCCCTGACAAGACAGAAACGGAATAGTTTTAAAATGACAGCCACTTCATCGAGTTCCGACTCTGACAGCTCCGACAAAATCCGAGATCATTCTGCCAATTCAAACTCAGATTCAGACTCCAGGCTCAAGAGACGGAAGTCAGACAAGTCTTCTTCGAGAAAACCGAAGAAGGAAACTCCCCCCGATAAGAGAAGGGTCCGGACAGGCTGCTTAACTTGCAGAAGCAAGCATAAAAAATGCGACGAGACCAAACCTGTTTGCAAGTTTTGCCAGTCTAAGAACTTGCAATGCATATGGCCACACGAGGGAATGTCTCGTCCTGCTCAGCTCAATGACACCTTGAAAAAGTTTCTGTCTTTGAAAAAAGTTGAAAATGCTGAGCTTTCAACAAATTCTTCTGGAGGTATTCCCGGATATGCTCTGAACCAGGACCTCGAGCTGCTTTCAAATTCTATGAGTCTGCATCATGACATCCACCCTAAATACCTCCAATTACCTTCAAACTTTCCTGCTATTCTATCAATCATACCTGCCTTGCAAAGTGGAAACTTTTCATCCAATGTAAGCTCATTCATTTTTTTCAATGACAAATCCGTTACTTCCACTAATTCCTTATTTACCCAGTCCTTGACAAACCTTCTTTCAAACTATTTTTTGACAGACCCAACTTACATTCTTCATTTAAGTAATCCAAACCATATTTTATCATTGTCAAGAGAGTCCAAGTCTTTGACATATGCCATTTTGGCTATCAGCTCCAGATTGCTAGAGCAGTTTGACACTTCCTATTCTGGCGAAAACACTTTAGACTTTTATATCTTAAGTGTACGTGAGCTATCCAAATATTTGAGGAACGAAGTTCAAGGTATCTTGAAGGAAAAAGTTTCCAGCAAAGAGTGTATCTGGTGGACAGTTGTTTTGTTGGCATGGTTTGAAGTTTTCAGCGTCAATCCAACAGACTGCTGGGACAGAATTGAGGGAATTCTGAACTTTTTCGATTCTTTGGGGATTTCGGAAGATACGAAAACTTTCCATACTTTTACAGGACTAATAATGATTCCTTGGTGCTGTAAAATGAAGCATTTGGAAAGCAGTTCTGATGATCCCCTAACTTCCGCTTCATCGTCCATTTTCATTGATTCCACAACCGAATATAGTTTGCGCAAACTGTGTGCTTCTAAACATGACATATTGAACCTAGCATGCCAGACTTTTTTTGTTAAGGAAGACATAAAACAGTGGGTTGATTTATGGAACTCATTGCTGGAGTGGAAATCAAGGACAACCGGCAACGAGGAGTTCAAACAACCCGACGGTGCAA
Organism: Pichia sp. NRRL YB-4149; assembly: GCA_030556025.1. NCBI lineage: Eukaryota > Fungi > Ascomycota > Pichiomycetes > Pichiales > Pichiaceae > Pichia > Pichia sp. NRRL YB-4149. The sequence continues at coordinate 254,677 of JANIWA010000008.1, read as the reverse complement.
TTATATTAGCAGTAGACAAGGATCTATTCAGCTACATATTGTACCACATTGCATGTTATCATCTGCTCTCCAATAAACCAGATAATGTCAGCCTTATCTTCCAGCGCCCAAACGACTATTCATCGATCGTAGCCTTTGCTATGGGACAGGATAGACACGACTGCGACAACCTGATCCAGTGGCACCGGAACAGGCTCATCAAGATCTTGGAGAGTAACATGATCACCAAAAACAAAAAGAGTATCTATTCTTCTTGTGCCTGCTGGTTTGCAGGCTTTGTTCTTAACGACGACAAATACGACAAATCGGAGATCCAGCATTTGCTACAGAAGATCAGTTCATGGTGCAATCTTGAGATCTTCAAATGGCTGATCGAAACATACAACTAAACAACATATTCTTTTCACACTTTATAGACATTGATATATACACCGCTATATAGATCCCATTATAGAAGCATAAACACACACATATGGCATTATCCCAAACACGTTCTGCGTATTGCAACCGAAGAAAAAAATAATCTCCTGGAATCTCACCCTTCTGCTGGAACGAGGCTATCACATTTGCACGCGGTGTTGAGGAGGAGGAGAGATCCGATTTCCTCTTTCTGCACTTAATTTATTTGAGGCTTCCTCCCGAAAGCTTCACCACTTTTGCCGATATCATCCACCTAGCCCTGCCCCAATTCGTCCTTCTGCCTGCCTTTTAGTTCAGAAAAGGCGATTCTCAAGCCATCTTGCCACCAATTCTCTGTAAAGAAGCATTGTACATGCTAACACACACTATATCAGTGACCATTTCTCCCACAGATGCTGGCTTCATCTACATACAACGGGGTGCTACTTTTTGATGATACCGTGCCCAAAGCTCATATTAAACTGTCGACCGATAGGAAAGCCCTATCAAAGCAAATAGTATCATTGGTTCAATCTAATCTAGGAAAAAGTGTTGCAAAAGACACGAAGAATCAGCGCCTGATAAACGTGCTCATCGTACTGTTGAACTTGGATACCAATACACATGCAAACGTTCTATCAGGATTCAAAATCTTCAGATTGTATCAACTTTCATGCGAGGGCAAGCTTATCACCTGCAAAGGCGAATACAAGAATAAGCACAAAGAGATTTCGTTGATTGGTATGGACAATTACTCAAACACCACCTGCTATTTAGACGCTCTACTTGTCGCTCTGTTCTACTCAAATGCTTCATTCGATTTTCTTCTTGATAAAACAATAGATCCAAATTTATCACCAGATTTCCAGCAGCAGATAGAGCGTCTGAAAATTGTTCTACGATTCATAGTCAATCTATTGAGAGCAGGTGAACACATAAATACCAATATTATGTACCAACTACTTGTGATATTGGATGCTCTAGGATGCGACATGGCACTCAGTGGAAAACAGCAAGACTCACTTCAAATATTTGAGTTTCTGGCAGAGTCATTGTCACTTCCGCTACTGACACTAAAATTAGACATAATTCATACTGGAAAACTGAACGTCAATGATGACTTAAGATTAATTGGCGAGAGGTCATTACTGATATCTATACCCTCCTCCTCAGCCACAAATGATAGCCCCATTACCTTGGAAGAATGTTTGAATACTTACTTTAACAATTCAATCACAGTGAGAAGACATATTGATCAACAGCTCAGCTCCACTTCTGGAAATAAAATACGATTTCACAACAATGAGGCGATTTGTTCCTCGAGTGAATCTTTGGCACAGAATAAAACTGAGATTGATGAGTATGAAAAGTTGGGTATATTGACCTCCGCATCATCTAAGTCATCGATACCAATGCCAGCTTCAATGTCTGCATCTTTAACGACATCAATTTCGACTTACTCCCCCAACACTACTCAGATGCAGCTTTCTACATCCGATTTGACAAGCAATAATCCAGAGCAAGTTCCAATCACTCCCCAACAATCCTCTGATGATCCTCCAGTCTCTCCCATAGGATCACAATTAACATCTAACAAATCCATCTTAACGGGAACGCCTTCAAGTTACGAGTCACAGCAGGAGTTTGGAACTCCTAATGCCTCTCGTTCGAATCAGTCAACTCCAATGCCAAACACTGGGTCATCTGTTGCGGAATTTTCACCTATTACAAATAACTTGACTGCAACTGACTCTGCAACATTGGATTCTATTAACTTGGTGGGTTCATTCAGAAATGTTAATGAAAAATTAGAGAGACAGAGAACAAGATCCTCAACATTAGCAAGTGTATTAAATAATGTTCAGACTATAAATCCAAAAAAGTTAACAAGAAGATCTTCTTCGATTTCAAATGCTGAAGTATCTTTGCCAGCATGGATGTATCTTCAATTGTTACCATATTACACTGATCCAGAAGTCAAGCTCACTGTTGAAAATCACGAAGAGTACTATCGTCGCCGTGTTTCCCGTTCCAAAACCATAGATTCTACCCAAAATGTTGCAATTGGATTGGCAAACAAAACTTCAACGGATGATCCCTTTGATTCGGATGTAGAATCTTATTTCGCAAAGCGGTTTTCTAGTCGTAGACCGATTGTCCCTATTTGCTTGAAACGATACATATGGAATGAAAGAGGCCAATCCGTCAAGATCGAAAGAAAAGTCACTATTCCGGAAATTATTAGATACCCTTATTTTATTGCAGAAGACAAAAAGAAGCCTGGATATGTCGACTTCAGGCGTTCATACGATCACAAAGCTCCTCGTGGATCATTTATGCTCGTTTTGCAAAGTTGTGTTTGCCACCGAGGAAATTCCATTAATTCTGGACACTATGTTAGTTTGGTAAGGAAAAGACAATTTGATTTGTACAATATGGATGCGAAAAGTGAATGGCTACTTTTCAATGACATAGAAACTGGGAAAAATAAGGCCCAAAATTGTACGTTTGAAGAAGCCATGGACAGAGAAAGCCCCTACATATTATTTTACGAAGTCCATGAAATCAAGGATGATGGCTTCCAGACACCTGTTGGTGGTAAAGACTCTTACTGGAACAGGAAACAAAGTGTGAACAGTGGATTGAGTGGATATTCTGAGCAAACTTTACACGAAGAACCGCAGGAAGAAAACAAGTCCACGCTTTCCACCAAACACATGATGCATTTAAGTTTAGCTGGTCTAACACTGAGTAAAAGTCGATCGAAAAATCTTGCAACCGATTCAGAAGATGTTTTAGATGAATATTTTTGGTACAATAGCCCTTCAGATGAGAGAAGCTCAAATTCTCACTGTAATTATTCTTTGAACACAAATGTCAGCAGTCAAAAAGAAGTAAGCAGTACTGAACAAGCTTCTTCACATAGTGTATCATCAACTGCATCGGTGTCGCTACTACATGTTGAAGATGTTCCACATGTACACATAATGGAAGTTGGAGAGAGCAGTTCAACAGATATAAATGATTCGGCAGACTATCAAAATGGAAAAGTCGAGTACACTGAGAGTTTTGCAGATGACGACAGGGAACCAGCTGATAGTAATACTTCCAGTCAGGAAGATGTCGACTCCGCCAAAAAAAGGAGGGTTTTGACTGCCAACAATGCGGTAGGCTCAAACGAGTCGGCTTCAATCTCAAAAACAATTCTTTCACTCTCCAGCAGTCACCGTGAACAGAAGGGAAAACTTTCCGATCTGAAATCTACACATAGCCACAGAAGTGTGGGAACCATAAAAACTGGACAAACCGTTCATATTGATGAAGTATTTGGCAGCAAGACAGACACTCCTTTAGTCACGAAGATGAAAACTTCCACAACTACTACAAAAACTACCAAGAAGAAGTCTTCTCTAGCCCGAAAAGGAACAGTTAAAAAACTTTTCAAAAAAGTATTCAGCTGATTCTATATTTGTGTAAAATATGTATATAACATTAGATAAACAAAACTTTTCGTTACGACACCTTTACACATGAGAATGGCGAAAATCAATGTTTGCCTCCTTTACTCAAAAAATCTTTCTCTATTTCCTTCGTAAATTGATCCACAAAATCTAAGCCAGGATTGTTATCATTCATGGAGAAGAAATTGAATAATTTCTCACTCGGGTTTTTGTTGAAAAAGTCATCGAACAGTTGTTGGTTAGCATTACTGAAGTTAATATTCTCTAAGCCGTAGTCCATGGGCTGGTATGCATTCCCATCATTTGCAGAATTTCCCTCTTTCAGATCAGAAATTCCAAAATTGGAAGACAATACACTAGATCTTCTGTTATTACCCGCATACACAGAAGAGTTGAACATTTGATTGCTTTGTATGTCTGCGTTTAAGTATCCATTGTTCATCGTGTCAGGAGGCTGCTGATAATCTTTTTGAGGTGCATGTGGTATATAAACCTGCTGTCTGTCAACCTCGGTGCTCGGAGCATTTTGTGGATGGGTATTTGAAACTTCTTCGTTTCCGTCGTTATCTGCAACTTCATTCCCACTCATACTGACATCAGCATTTTCATTCTCTTCCTCTATTCGACCAACATCGAGTTCAGTATCTTTTTCATATTCTCTGACACTAGATTTGTTTTCATTTCTTTCACGCATTTGTGTTTTAAATTGCGAACAGAGATACATTAAGATTGTGGAGTATCTGGTGCATAAATGAAGCTCATCCGGAGCAGCGTACCTAAGACATATAGCAGTTTTTTGTAATAGAGTAATAATTTCTTCAAGAGGTATGACACTCAGTTTCAAAATCTCACCATTTGTATTTTCTTCCTTTTCGACAGATCCATATATATTCATCTCTTCATCATTATTACCTGAGGAAGACGACGCAATACCATTATTGTGACCTTTTTGACCGGGATGTGATACCCCAGTATCAACCGATGTGTTGGTGTGGATATCTGTGGTTAGAGTCAAATAGCATTTGACAATAAATGAAACACTTTTGATGACTCTGGTAACCCATCGAACAGGCATATACTTTAGCAATCTCAGTTTTCTGACTCTCTGTATGACGGCCAACACCTCTTTGGCAGCCTTGTATGCCAGCTCAACGTACCTGGAATATCTTGCTAATTCATCGAGTCGTAGATTCCTACCTTTTTTTGAATTTCTCAAATTTGCATTTACAGATGTATCACCTGAAAGGGCCAAGGAGTAGAGGTACAATTTTGTGTAGTAGTAATCCAAGATGAGTGATTCACGTTCAATACTGATGGTCAAATCACGCTCTAGTTTGTTGTTCAGCGAAATAAGATATAACCAGTCAGGAGAGCCATCATCATTACATGCAGCTAACGGAGCACAGTGAATGTTCGAAGGTTTTAAAAGCTTGTAGTATTTCCGGTACCAGTTTTCTAAGATTGGTGAGAGAATGTCCAATATAGCCAATGTTTGATATTTGTCTAAGCTGATGAATTTTGGTCGAGTACCATACAAAGTTTCGTAACATAGCGAAAAGAACTGAAGGAGTTCCAAATTTGCCTTTTGGTAATGTGAGAACTGGAAAGATGGATCATTTACATCAACCTCACTAAGAGTCTGCTGTAGCATAGATTTCTTATTCAACCCAACAGCAATGTGTGTTTCTGAGACATGTGTGGCAATAAAGATCAATGGATCTGTATCTAGAAGGAATGACAGCCTAGTTGCCGTTCCGATAAGCATAAAAGACATGATTTCGCTACGCTTCATTGCGCTTAATCCTGCAAACTCTTCATCATTTTCGTTTTCATTCTCATCTTCAACGTTACTATGATTGTTGTTTCTACTGTGGCTATTGGATTTGCCTCTGTTCTTATTGTTTGAGTTAGCTCCGACGTTTTTATTTTTACTCTTGTCAAATTTTTTGTTAGCCAAGGAATCATCTTGTGCACTGTTGGCATAGTCACCCCATCTAAAATGGATTGCACGCGGGTTCCATTCAGTAAACATCAGGAAAGTAAGCAAGGTGCCTACGCTTCTGCTTGAAGACTCTCCCCAAACTGTCATGCTCATTAACCGTTGACAATAGATCCAGAGTTGCTCATGAACAGCTAAATGTCTTTCGCCACTATTTGAGTTCACATGTATGTCCTTCTCCCCACGTTCCAATTTCCTCTTAGCGGTGTCATCATCTGATATATCGTCCCAAGCACCTATTTTATCGGGCAAAGGATTATATCTTGCACTTATAGCCAGTAAGGCGCATAGAAGCATTGGATAACCAGCCAATGTATCTGGATCTCGTAGTGACTTGGGGATATAAGGGTAGAATGGGTGCATTGTAACAAAGAAGATCTTTATAAGTCGCCTAGCTTCAGTCTCAGTTAAGATAAATTGAGAATGTGTATCTTTTGAGTCGCTTGGCAACCCAATGTATTCAATATCGGCTAAAGCTCCAGAAGGCCTCTGTCTCATACTTCGGGATGTTGTCAAAGGGGGGACGGTCAACCGATCTTCACGCAAGATAGGATATAATGAATTATCATGGCCAAAGCTATCAAGAATTGGTTCCGTGTCTCCTGCATTGTAAGGGGAGTTTCTGGAATCTGAAGATTGATCAAAATATGATCCTCTTCTGGAGTCGTCCAGGTTGTTAGTGTTACTACTGGACAATGACCTTGGGATGGGCACCGATCTTTCCAATTGCGATAGTCTTTCAGCACCGTCAATGTGGTCTCTGCTGTCTGCGTGAGCGACTTTCCCAGCAACGTGTGCAAGATAGATCATTGTTGCATTATTTGTAAGACTTTGTATGGAAGATGTGATGGTCGGCAGGTTGCTGTCGGAGGATCTCGAAGGCAGTTTCACATTTCTCGGTGAAGTTTTCTCATATTCGTAAGTTGACTGAGCATTTGGTTCCTCCTTGATGCTTTGGGAGTCTGAAAGATTTACACTATTTTGGGCAGCCAAGGAGTTAGGTTTGCGGCTGTGGAATGACGTTGAGAGAGTTTTGTTCAATAGTAAAGGATTAGGGTTCAGCGAGGAAGGGGTGGAAGCTTGCGAAAGAGATGGTGATTTTGAAAAATCCGTCTGTGGGGTTTTATTCGAGTCCAGCAGTGATATTGACCTGGAGTGGAAGAAGGGAGATGGCAGCGGGAGGATTGGGTTGATGGAGATGTCTTGAGCGGAAGAGGGTTTGTACACGGATGCTTGTTGTGAGTTGTATGAGTTGTGTGCTTTGATCTTATTGGTACCCCTTTTGGATTCCACAAAGACACATTCTTTCCTCTCCCTCTTGCATCGGGCACAGGGTGGGTCGTGGGGGTTTTCGACGCTTCCTAGATCACACTTGACTTTTCGTGTACGACAATTTAAACAAGCCAAGTAGTTTCTTTTGAAGGGTGTTTTCCTCTTCCCGTCGAGCTGGAGTTCTGGGTTGACGATGTCAGCGCCCATGCTGTTGTGTGCTACTTATTCCTGTCTTTAGCAAGCACAGTCGAGGCAAGCTTGGCAACTTGCGGAAAAAAGATTCCGGGGCAGATCGTCAATAGGAACACAAAGAGAGTGTTTGATATGAATACAAAGTGTATTTTTTTCGGGTAGAAGTGGGATTACAAGGTTATCCGCGGCAAAAGACGCATTGCTTCATCTCTCACAGTGTGGAGACGGAAGATCTCCAATCGGATTTATTTTTGTTCTGTTTTTAGTTGATCTGTGTAGATCTGGAGATGATCTGGGAAAGAGAAGGGGGAAAGGGAATTTAGTGTAGGTTTTATATTTAAACACGTATATATACTTATAACCTAGGGCCCTGCGAGGGGGTCGGTACGCGGTATAGATATATACACATATCGGTAATATAAACATGCTGATATTTATAGGGATATGGAAGCAACATGGAAAAGAGGACCAGTTGGGACAGAGCATTACGGTGGATGCTCGTTCCTCTGTAATCAGATGGCAAACTTCTTAGTCCACTCCTTGGCAGTTGCTTCATATTTGGCACGGTCTGTTTTGTATATGTGTGCTATCTCAGGCACGAGCGGGTCGTCTGGGTTGGCGTCTGTCAAAAGAGAGCAGATGGACAATAACACCTTAGAGATGGTCAAGGCTGGGGACCACTGCTCCTTCAATATGTCTAGACAGATGTTACCGTTGGAGTTGATGTTTGGGTGGTAGATCTTGGTTTCGAACTGGATCTTAGGAGGCTTGAAGGGGTAGTCTGTTGGGAAGTGGATGGCGAGAAAGAAGACACCGCCAGCATAGGGCGAGTCTGGAGGCCCGATGATAGAGGCCTGCCAGTGGAACAAGTCGTCGCCGACCGGTCCTGCGGAGCATTGTGAAGGAGGGTCTCTTCCAATATCTTGGAGTTCCTTGTTGATTCTTTTCATTGACATCTTGGTGTGGGCGATATGATATGTGGGTGTGGATAGGGAGAAGAGGTTTCGTCTGGGTGCTACTGTTGTGCAGAGCGTTCTATGTGTAGGTGGTGGATGTGAGTGGAAGTTGTGTATAAACGACGCAGGCAGAATAACGGGAAACGCTTGTGCTTGAGGTGTTAATGAGCAGGGGGGCGAATACGGGTTAATGCAGGATGCACGGCGAAGATGGGAGGAGGGGATACGAAAGGGACCAAGGAGACGAAAGGGAGACAAAACGGAAGGACAAGATGAAAGGAAGGGAAGGAAAGGGAAGGGAGAGAAAAAACAGGGCAGAAGCACCAGGATCCACGGAACGATCAGAGCAGAGACGATAGGGTGCAAGGACGACAGACAGCACGGACGGACCGTCAGACTTGTCTGTTGATAACTAAGCAAGGCGGGCGGGCATGGTGTGCTGGCCCTCTCTCTCTCTCTCTCTTTCTCGCTGGCGGTTTCGTCGCCGCTACGACGCCGGCTGCCGATTTTGGACGCCGTGGCGGTGCTGGCGGCGTGGCGCGGTGGCGCGGCGGGACGCCCGCAGGCTTCTCGAGTCTTCCATGCAAGACTCCAGGTGCACGGGTGCAAACAAAACCGCCTGCGTCGGTCGGCGCAGGCGGTGTACTTTGCCGGCTCCTCTCATTTCTTTTTCTGGCGCGCCGCTGCCGTCTGTGTCGGACGAGCAAAACCGTTGCGCCGTCTCGGCGGTGCCTGTGCTCCCGACCGCTCTGCAGGGCTCCCATCTCGAGCCACGCAGCCTCCATCCTCCTTTCTACTTCCTTCGTCGGCCACCACCTCCCCAAACAGGGCAACCCCGACAGATCTATCCACCTAGCCTCCTCTCCCTCCAACTCCTCCTCCCTTCCCCGCTCCTCACCTTTTTTCGCAATCGCCTAACCGCAGAACGCTCCCGCTTTTGTCAGGCCGGCCCAGTCGTGCCACCGCGACGTACCGCATACTACGTCATCGGGCACCCCGCCCCGGCCGCCTGGAGGGCCCGCCAGGGGCCCGGCGGCCCCTGGCCCCACGGTCCCGTCCCACGCTATAAGCGTTCGCCCCCACCCGCCCAGGCCCTGTTGCCCCCAATCGGGGCCGCCACCGCGCCGGCAAGCTCCCGGCCCAGAATAATGGCCCCATTTTACCCTCCTCGATGCTCCCTGTCCATTATTAGTCCATTATCATCGTCTCGGACGTTGTTCTATTTTTTGGAGACACACCGTCCATCACGGGGGGTCAAGAACGGTGCAGCAATAGGTTTCTCCCTGTAAGTGCATGTCCGGGGGCCTAAACGCCCTGCCAGGCGTGTATGCGATGTCCTGGCGTACGTATGCGGACTGTGTGTATAGGGACAGCTGGTCGGACGGGCTCCTTCCTTCCTTCTATTTTCTATCTGCGATCTGTCTGCCACTGCTCTCTGTCTGTTTCGTCTGGGTCTGGCATCTCGTGTCTGGTCTAGTGTGTAGATACGTTCTTTCCTCGCTTCTCTGTGTGTGTGCTATATAGCTAGACAGCCTCTGCCTTCGTCTGCGTCGCACCCTCTACCTCCATACTGTGAGCCTCTTGCATGCTATAGTGTCTGATACGGAAAATACCAACCCGAAGATGGATCCGCTGCTCAACAAGTCCCGCAAGTCGTCCTCCTCCATCTCGGACGCCTCGTCCAACATATACTCCTGCAGAAACGAAAGCGTGTCCTCCACCACGTCCGACTCCGTCCGGACACACACCTCCCCGGTCTCCCCCGGCCTCAGATCGGGCCCCCCGGGGAAACAGTCTTCCGCCAAGAAGAGCAGAACATCCCACAACAAGATCGAGAAGAAGTACCGCACAAACATCAACACCAAGTTTATCGAATTGAAAGACGCCGTGCCTACTCTACGGGTGCTCGACAACGTCACCGAGATCAACTTCGACGAGCTGGAAGGGTTGGCCCCGGCGTCCCGCCTGAACAAAGCTAACATCCTGTCCAAAGCCACTGAGTACATCAAGCATCTCGAGTTGAAAAACGACCTTTTGCTGAATGAGGTGAGAACCCTCAGGGCAAACCCCAACTACAGCTACAGGCTTCCAAACAGACTCCAGAACGTCCCGATTGAGGTCATCAGCAACTTACCGAACCAACCCCAGATCTCCCACATCGTCCTGCCTCCCGCTGACATCAACGGCAACGGCAGTAGCAGTAGCAGCACTCTCAGCATCAACAATGGTAATAACAACAATAGCGGCAGAACCAGCAACAGCATCCCCGTCGATAATAGCGTCTCAGCTCCTTATCCTATCGACAATCCTAATATTTCTAACGACTCCTACAGGTACGAGCAGAACCACGGCCTGTCGAACAGGATGCCAAATAGAGTGCCCAACAATGTCAAACCACCCATGCTCAGTGGTTACCCACAGCAAGATCCCAATCACTACGTACAATCCTACGGCCACACCAACGAGCCCTCTCAGGCAATGTGTTCCAGTGTCTATCGGGAGGGCAATATAGACCGCCGTAACTGCTACGGCTACAGATCGAGTATGGCCAACCTGAAATCAGAACCACAAGATTCCCGCTCTCAATCCCCACAGGGTGTCATTCAAATGCAACCGCCGCCTGATCTTTCAAACGCTTATACAACAGGTCCAGCTGGTATTGGACCTGCCCAACTTCAAAACCAGAGACAGGCAGGCACGCATTACTACGGTCAGGAAGGATACAACAGTAGGCTGAATGCCAACCAGCACCAAGAACAAATCTATGAGGCTCCAAACGCTCGATTAGCAAGAAAAATCATGATTGCAGGTGTCACCACTCTTGTCGGCTCCAATATTGTTGGCGGTGGAACAGGAGCTGGTCCGGCATATAGCAGTGCAAATGGCTCGGCAGATTACCATTCTTTGAGTGCCAATCCTTTGATTTTTCTTTTGGGAAAGTCGATCAAGTTGATTCAGCTTGTCACTTTCTTTTCATGCATTTATTTCTTTGTCCAACCGCTGGTTTCTGAATTTGTGCATTGGAAGAAGAGTAACGAGAAGAAGGATGGCCCATACCGTTCATTTTACTTGGCAACTGTCATCGGGTTTGTCAAATTTTTTGTACTAGACATTTCCAACACTAACACTCAATTTGTGTCCAGCACGGCCACAAACCAAGCACCAGAAGTATTCCCAATTGACCTGACTTCATTCCCAACTACGTTTTCCGGTATCTTATTTGCCTACATCAAGATCTTGAATGTATCAGACTGTTCAAACTGGGAATCTCTGAGATCAACTCACCCAAATTTGGCAAATCCTGTGGAACATACTTTCAACAAAATAATACTTTTGGATTTATTCTTACGGAGGTCCCCCTTCATTGGCTATCTATTGGGTTTCAAGTCAAGAATCGAGTTCTTGGTTAACTCATTACTCAATCTTTCACAATCTAACAAAAATCTTGACATCCACTCTCGCATAACTGACTTCATTCATTGCGATCCTGGCTTTATCAACTCCCGCTCCGTGGTTGATCAACTCGCCAAGATCTTAGTATCTTTGAACAAGACAAAATCCAGCAAATTAACAGCAAAAGAACTATATGGAAGTGATAGTAAGAATTTGGGTCGGGGTTACAATTCGGTGTACGAGTATCTGGTCAATACCCCGACAAACAAACTAAACCTTTTCGAGCTAGTTGCTGTTTTGTGGTGTGTCGAGAATGTGCGGGCAAGGTTGGTAAATTTCCTAGGTGATGTTGTAAACGAAGGCGATGAGGTAAACGAGAATATTGAAGGCAATGTGAAATCGCTAATCGCAGACATTCGCAAAATTGAAACTTTCGTTCCACCGCCATGCATCAAGTTGATCAAATGCTGCAAAATCTTCAAGTCTCTTTTAGATCCTAAGAACGAGTCATATCTGAATGACGCGTTGAAGATGATTTTACTTAGTGTTGAAGAAAACTTGGTTTTAATCAAGCAAAAAAATGACTCAAATAAGGAAATTAGTGAGAGGTTGTTGGGTCAGTTGCATTCTTCGATACCCGTACTTCAAAAGGTTTTGATTGTGATTCACGCCGCTCAAAATTCAGCACTTTCTCAAGCTAAAGACGTCAAGTCTTCCTCCTCTGCTTCCGCCTCATCTTCATCGGGTAAAAATTCCAGCTTTTCACAACCGATTCAACTCCTATCAGATGAAAACAGATTGTCATTGCTTTGCTCGATAATACTACATCAGTATGCCATTGGTAACATCAACTACGGACGCAGCTTAATCAGATATTTGAAAGGTGAAAGAACTCGCAAATTCATGTGCAGCGATTCAGTTTCATTGATGGCTTCAATCGCCACATTCCGTACCATTGTTGTTGTTCTCGATAACGAAAGACAAAACGACTCAGTTGAAGAAGAATTTAGAAAGGATGCAATTGCTGATAGTGAAGGCGACGAGGAGATGAAAGAGGTGGAAAAGAGAGACAACAGTAGTGATTCTGAAAATGAAGATACTGAGCAAACAGATGAAAATGAGACTCCAGCTCCTACACTCCTTTCATCTGACATTGATATACTGTTTGCAGCAGCAATGGCCAAGAGGGGTGGATTTGATACCACTGATGACAGTGAAACAGAAAGCGATGATGAATTCGATCAGGCAAATGATTCCATCGTGTTCTACTCCAAAGGGCAGTCTCTTGATTCCAACGACCACCATATTCTAGAAGATTTACTTTGTGGTTTGAGACTTTATGTTGGCCAAGGGAAAATTGCCGGTGCTGGTGAAAGCACAGATTACGATATTTTAAGCTTACATTATGGTTTGCAAAGTGAGTTGAGCCACAGACTGCTAGAATTGGCTAAAGAGTTAGTTGGTTACACCGAATGATATATTACTACCTTAATTGCTTTGCGTTTTTCCGGACTTCCCCCCGGTTTATTCCATTATTTTTCTTCCGAGGTTCAGCTTTTCAACTGCTTTGCATCATATGATTTATGTACTTTCCGAACAATTTTTTATACTGCATTTACGTACCTGCATTTTATACCATAATGTTGTTTTCCTCTCGCTCGCACCTCATGAAAAAGAAGAGGAGAAAAAGTCACCAGGAGGGAAAGAAGGTGAGGTTAACTGTTTCTCCGCTATAAATGCTCCCTAACCGTTGAGCTGAGGTTAGCCGGAGAAGAACAGAAGTTTTAGTTTATAACAAAATAGCCGATAGAAGCAGGAAATTTAGCATGTCAAAGTACGCTTCATCAGAATTAATAGCAAAAGCTATTGGATCGAACGCGCACACAGTTATTAATAATATCAAAGACACGACGAACGATAAGCTTGGCGACTCAGCGACGAAAAGTGATAAGCAGAGCGACAGTGAAATAACAGAGCAGCACGAGATACCTGAACTGCGACATTGGAGAGATTTGGGATCCTATCTAGATACTTTGAAAAATGTTCCAGACGAAATAACTAGCGGTACCAATGTGCTTGATGGTAGTTCAAGGCCGTTAACACAACCAATCAATTACAGGATTTGCAATGCTTGTGGAACAGCTATTTTAGAAAAGAACATGGCAGATCATATCACATCATGTAATTTAAAGAACATAAAGAAAGACACCGCTGATGAAAAGATGGAAGTTGCTGAGACTATTGTGATAGACGATATTAGTAATGGAGATTCCATCAAGAAAGAAACAATAGCAACGGAGAAGAGTAGCCCGAAAAAGAACAGCAAACCACCGAAGAAAGTTGTCAAAAAGAGGAAAAATGATTTTAGTGAAGAGAGTTCAGAAGTCGGTACCAAGGAAAATAGTGTTGAGCAGCCAGTACCGAAGAAATCTAAAATTGAACGCAAGAAGAAAGAACCCAAGCCAAAGGCTAATAAAAATAAAGGACCTGTTGACGTTGAGCGTCAATGTGGTGTTCCTCTACCAAATGGTGGCTTTTGCGCACGTTCGCTTACGTGTAAAACACATTCAATGGGGGCCAAACGTTCAGTGTTGGGACGTTCTGCTCCTTACGATCAGCTATTGGCCGCCTACCAGAGGAAAAACCAAGCAAAAATTGGAGCTGCTGCTGCTGCTGCTCAACAGGCGAAGGATGATTTGATGCATGGTGCTGGTGTTGCACTTGACGATGAAGAAGAAACGCAACAAGTTTTGGCAGGTGTCTGCAGAAGCTCCACCATGCCATTAGAGAGAAATGTATGTATGCCGGTTCGAATGAGAACTGGATATCTACGAATGAGGGAGATGTTTGCCTCTAGCCTGCTGCCAAGGTTACAAAACAATCCACTAGGAAAAATGTACGCTCGTGCAGCAGTGATGAATGTTGAGAATATAGGAGAAAGTTCCTTTTTTCCTGTCAGATCCCAGCATCAGAAGAATAATCAGCAGCGTCAAAACCTGAAGTATAACCAAAGTTCAGTGCATTTACAAATGCAAAAGCAGGCCCAGCTTCAAGCAAAAGCACAGGCCCAGGCACACGCACAAACGCAAGCGCAAACACAAGCACATGTTCAGGCTCTCGCACAAGCTCAAACACATGCACAGGTCACATCCATGGCTGCTCAGCATCAATCCTCTTCCAAAATTCCTTCTTCAAATAGTATGGGTATGGTGGGAAATAACAATGTTATAACGGGTGGTATGAATATATCTACTCTGACGCCCCAACAGCAACAGCAAATGATGATGCTCGGACAAGCCCAAATGATGAAGTCAGTGCCAAAATAGTTTCTGAATATTTTCATAGTTTCAACTATGTTATTTATATATAAGTATTTTATATACATGTCTTTCATGCGAACGTCAACTGTTAGCGTGCGTCTGGGAATAAAAATGGCTGAGTTTAATTGTTCAAAAAAGAACAAAAACCTACTTTGGTTCAGCAGTTTTCTCTTGAGCAGAAGGCTTCTTCTCCAATGGTGCAACTCTGTCACTCAATCGGACTTTTATGAATGAAGGTTCTTTCCAATTTCCGTTCTCGTCAAAATTTTCAGGGTTAGGTGGGGAATACTTCACTATTTGGTAGTCCTTGACTAAATACAACCCAATAGCGAAACCTGCAATGAGACCAAAGCTCATCACATTGAAACGTCCTCCAACTGTCTTCTGCGACATGCTTATTTCTTGTACGTGGTCTAGCTCACTAAGCATAAAGATAAAGTGTGGATCCTATGGAGACGGAGAATAGCCAAATTCATGTCTGACTTTATCGCACCTTTTTGTAATTCTCGGCTGGGGAGGGCGAGCCTTGCACGAGATAGATTCACACTAACCTGGACATAAAGACTCCTCGTTCCTGAACTTTAAGCAGGTCCTTCGAACTTAGAACGGATAACAAAAGACCTGTATAGTACTATACAATGTCATCTCTACCGAAAAGAATTATCAGAGTACGTGCACCAGAAAACCTTGCAACTATCGTGACTAGTTCATTTGTACTAACATAATAATATTGCAACCTTATAAACTCTAATTTTTTCAGGAAACTGAACGTTTAATATCTGACCCTGTACCTGATATCACTGCAACCCCACATGAAGACAATTTGCGTTACTTTGATGTGTCATTGAAGGGGCCAGCGGGATCGCCATACGAAAATGGTGTTTTCAAGCTAGAACTTTATTTGCCTGATGACTATCCGATGACAGCGCCGAAAGTACGTTTCTTGACCAGAATCTACCATCCGAATATAGATCGTTTGGGAAGAATTTGTCTTGATGTTTTGAAAAACAACTGGAGCCCGGCTTTGCAAATCCGTACCATCCTATTATCCATACAAGCTTTACTAAGTGCACCAAACCCGGACGATCCTTTAGCTAACGAAGTTGCACAAGAGTGGAAAGGTAATCATGCAAAGGCAATAGCCACGGCAAAGGAGTGGACTGAACGCTATGCAAAACCATAGACATAACATTACATTTTGCTCATTATCCCATCTGCACTACTGTTGCTATCTATTTACATATAGATCAAGTATATGAATTTATAAATCAGTTTTTTTTCTCTTTTATATTACAAATGTGCTTTCACTTCTTTTCGAAGAACAGAAAGGTCGCCTTCCCAGGCCTCACGGATTACATCCATGAAATCGTCGACATACTTGATGTCGATGCCAAACTCTTCTTTAACCCAAGATTCTACATCGGTAGAGAAGCTAGTTCTCTTTATTGTGCTGCGCAAACATTGTTCTTCTTCTAAGACTAGCCTAGTTAGAGTCAATTTGGCCTCATCTCGGTCTTGAATTGACTCAACATATGCTGCAATCAGGTTTTTCCGATTCAATCTAGGAACAATCACCTTCGTAATCTTTCCGGATAAACTTGCACCTAAAAGTTTTTCTTTTAAACCTCCTATCGGTAATGTTTTTGCAGAGAGAGTTATTTCGCCTGTCATTGCGATGTTATTCTTAACTGGAAGCTGAAGAATAAGTGAAAGGTAACATAAAGTCATGGTTATACCAGCAGAAGGACCATCTTTTCTCACACCGCCTTCAGGGACATGCATATGTACACTTGTTGAATCTAGTCTCTTGATTAATTTCTCCGCATCGTAATCCAAGAATAGGTGTGTATGTATCAAATGTTCAACCAAAGTTTCTGCAATCTCACAGCTCTCTAATAATACTTCACCAAGTCTTCCAGTGCAAGATATTCTTTTAGATCCCGGCACTCCTACCATTTCAAATCTTAATAAAGAGCCTGAACCGTCGGAATTATAGGAAAGACCATTGACAATTCCAAAATCTTCCTGAATCAGAGAGTTGCCAGACGAATACTTCTCTTCACTCCCAAAACTGTACGGAACACCCAAGTATTTGATCAAATCATCTTTTGAAACCACAGAATCATAGTGCTCTTTATCAGTCAGGACTTCCACAGCCTTTTTACGACAGATACTGCCAACTAGTCTTTCAAAATTCCGGATACCAGCTTCGTGTGTGTAAGAGGTGGCAATAGAATCAAAAGTTTCATCTCTGATTTCGACTTGATTGGACAATAGACCATTTCGTTTCAATTGACGTGGGAGAATGAATTGCTTGGCTATTTTCACCTTTTCTTTGCAATTGTAGCCATCCAAATCAATGGTCTCCATACGATCCCGTAATGGTTCACTGATATCCCACTTGTCATTACTTGTGGCGATAAAAACTATCTTGGATAAATCGACAGGGAATCCAATATAATGATCTGTAAAATTAGCATTCTGTTCAGGATCTAAGATTTCAAGTAAAGCAGCTTCAGGGTTTCCCTTGTTGCCAGCCATCCCTATCTTGTCTATTTCATCGAGTAAAATCACAGGTTTCATACTACTTGCACGACGCAACGCCTGGATTATCAAGCCGGGTATGGCACCAACGTACGTTCTTCTATGACCTTTCAAATCAGCAAAATCATTTATACCACCAAGTGAAATTCTTTGAAATTCACAACCTAAACTGTGTGCAATTGATTTGGCCAATGATGTTTTTCCCACACCAGGTGGCCCATTCAAAAGTAATATAGGAGATTTGGCAGTATCTGCACCTTTCTCAGTAAGTTTTAAAATTGCAAGATGTTCTAAAATTCTTTCTTTTGCTGCTTCCATCCCGTAATGTTCCCTGGACAATACTTCTTTGGCTCTAACAAGACTGATTTCTGCATTCGAATTCTTTTGTAAGGACGATTTTTTTATCCATGGTAAATCCATTATAATGTCAATATAATTCCTCAACTGCTGATACTCTGATGAGCTACTCTGCATCCTTTTCAACCTTTTGAAGTCCTTTAGTAACAATCTTTTACCATCATCGGATATTTCGTAGCCATCCATATTCGATATGAATTCTGCTATGCTTGCCAAGTCATTATTTTCATCGTCGCCATTGTCATTACCCCCACCATTTGGCGTTGAAACGGTACCTTTAGCGGCACCGCTGTTAGCGCTGAAAAGCTTACCTCCTACTGATGGCTTGGCAGATTTTGACCCTTTAGCAGTTAAATCCAAAAGTTCCTTGAGTCCGTTGAAATGGTGGACAAAAAATTTTGATTGTAGGGTCTTTCCATTCTGCAACTTGCCCAATCTATTCCAGGAATCTAAAACGTAGTCCATATTCAAATACTTTTCAAAAACAGTAGACACAAACTTGATCAAGTCCAAAGTGATCCGTAGTTGTTCTGTTGGTTCTCTGATTTGTAAATAGCTTACTTCTTGTGAAAATGCAAAAGGGAAAACCGATACGTAAATATCGCATACTCTAAGTAATTCTGGAAACTGATCATTTTTCAAGGAAGAGACAAGTTTCTGAAGTTTCAGCAAATTGCCACTAGTTGTAGAGTCTGATAACTGTATATTTAAAAGCTCTGCTAAAGGATTCAATCTGAATAAGAGATCTTTGAATGTGGTATTATTAAGCTGGGCAAAATCTTCAATAAATTTTTCGGCTGAAGTAAGGTTTCCCTTAATTCCAGAAATTACTGCCTCAGAAAGTTTCAAATTTTCAGCACTTGGAGAAACTGCCTCTCCCAAGTGGATTTCATACCAGACCTCGCCTGCATATGTGTACTTCGGGGTGCTAATATCGAAATTTTCTTCAAGATTGAGATCACCTAACGTGTAACCTTTATACTCTCCTTTCAATCCAAGAATGCATTGGTCAGGTAATACCTGCACATTCACCAAACGAGACACAACGGCAACTTTTGAGCACACGTTCCCATCTTTATCTGCAGCAAGACATGCGAAAATGGGTTGTTTTTCGACGTTTGAGAGGAAGATCGAATAGAGATCGTTGATACCTCTCTTTGCCTCTTCAGAGAAGGTGATTGGTTTCTTCTGTGACTCACTAACGTTCACCCGAGATTGCAAAATTTCAAGAGCCTTGTTGATTCTTGGAGAAAGCAAATCTGGCTCCTGCAGGAAAGCCCCCAGAAGCGCAAATGCATCTTCGATGGGGACGCCTATGTTGAAGGTCACTCCGGGGAGATGGAGAAGGGTGTTTTTCAGGAGAACTGTTGGAAGGAGGACGGAGTGGTCGGACGCCTTCACCATATTGTGATCTGTTTCGTCTCCTATGTCGTTCGTTAAGCGAAATTCCTGTTGTTGTGCAAGAAGAGGGTGCTCCCGGGTGTCGTCCATATATACATGCTCTGACTTCTGTGGTGCTCACATGTGTGTCGTTCTATCTCCACCCGTACGCACGCCCGGCCGCTGGAACGAGTTACTCGATTGGGCTTATCGGGTAACGCAGCGAGGGAGGCGGAAGAGAGGATTAAAGGGAGTTTCTATCTATCTAGAGACTAGAGAAGGGTGTAAATAGGAAAGCAAATTATGGTTATTAAAATGAAAAGAGGAAGGCGAAGAAGGGGAGAGGGGTGGATCTATAAAAGATGAAGGGCTGGTTACACTATGCAGAGAAAAAAATAGGGGTTGACCGGTACGCAGGCAGCCTAGTACTGGTGGGTGTGGATTTCGTCTGAGTGTTCAACCTTGATCATTGGTCTATAAACTGGCTTCCACATCTGCTCCTTCACCCAACTCAAACAGGCGTAAAAGTCTCTTGGGACCTTGACCTTACCACCGACGGGGGAGTCTTCGGACTCTACTCTGGCGTGGCCGTCTTTGACACACTGTAGAATGACGGCGGTGGCTACACGGGCAGAGGTCTCGTCAATCTCCTCGATAGGAGGGAGCAAGCCTGCCTTTGGGTCGTTTTGTGCTGGCGAAAGGGAGGCGAGCTCGTCGACTGCGGCAGAGATCATTGCATCGGAGATAGTGGTGGCTCTGGCTAGAACGGCACCGAGACCGATACCTGGGAAGGAGAAACAGTTGTTGTTCTCGGAGATGACATGACCTTCCACAGGTGGGAAAGGAGATCCTGTGGCGACAAGGGCGTTGTAGTCCGTCCATTTGAGAGCGTCCTCCGGGATACACTCGTGGAGTCTGGTTGGGTTGGACAATGGGAAGATCATTGGTCTAGGGTTGTACTTGTACATCTCCTTGATGACCTGTTCGTTGAAGGCGCCCGCCTGCGTGGAGCATCCGATCAAGCAGGAAGGCTTGACTTTGCGGATGACTTCGACCAAGCTCTTGGTGTCGATGCCCTCCCAGTCCTCGGGGTCGTCTGCGTAGCCCTCTTGGGCGGGGGAATTTGTCGTCATGCCCTTGAGAAGCAAGCCGTACCTGTCCATGCAGTGGATCTTTGTTCTGGCCTCCTCGTCGGTGGCGCCATGGATGATCATATGGTTGACGATCTGGTCGGCAATGCCTAAGCCGGCCGAGCCTGCACCGTAGATCAAGACTCTCGAGTCGAGCAAGTTTCTGTTGGTCAACTGCAGAGCAGCAGCCATGGAGGCCATCACGACGGCACCGGTACCTTGGATGTCGTCGTTGAAGCAGGGCAGGACGTTTCTGAACCGGTTCAAAACGGGTCTGGCGGTGGAGACACCAAAGTCCTCATAATGGATGACGGCGTTCGGGAAACGCTTCTGCATGGCAAGGATACACTTGTCGACAAAGTCGTCGTACTGCTTGCCCCGCACTCTTGGGAATCGGTTGCCCATGTAGAGGTCGTCCTCTAGCAACTTCTTATTGTTGGTGCCAACGTCGAGCACGCAGGCAATGACTCTACCCGGGTGGAGGCCTCCGCAGAGCGTCATCAAGGCGGCTTTGGCAATAGCAATTCTGACACCGCCGACACCCTGGTCGCCAATGCCCAAGATGCCCTCGGAGTCGGTGATGACGATGTAGTCGACGTCCTTGTCTTCGCCAAACTGGGCCAAACGCTTGTCAATGGTGTCCGGGTCGCTGATGTTGAGGAAACAACCCTCCGGCTTCCTGAAACGGTCCGAGTAGGCGATGATGGCATCGCCCTCCGTTGGCGTGTACACGATGGGAATCAACTCCTTGATGTGTTCCTTGACCAACTTGTAGTACAAGACCTTGTTCTGCAAACGCATCGAGGTGCAGAAGTCGTTCTTCGCCAACAAGGTTTTGAGAAAGTGCAACTGCTTGTACGCCCGGTCCACCTGCTCGTCCAAGGTGTTCACCACGGGCGGGAGAAGGCCCTCAAGCCCGAAGGCAACCCTCTCCTCCTCGGAGAAGGCAGAGCCCTTGTTGAAGAGGGGCGAGTTCAAGAGGTGGAAGCCCGAGAGATCGCATTCGATCGGCCCGGTGACGGACAACCGTGTCGAGTGGGAGATCTTCACCTTGGCCTCTTCACCAACGGGCGTCTTCTTGACGATTTGGCAGCTATCTCTGGTCATACTGATGATTGAGTGGGCGTGCTAGTTTAAGGAGGGAGGGGGGGACTGTAACGATAAGCCGCCGATGCAGAAAAAAGAAGGAACAGAGACTACAGCAAGAACCAGGAGGACACATCCAGGTTGGGAACGAGCCGACTCAGGGTAGCCCTTCTTCCCGCCACCACACGACACGGGCACCGTCCAGCAGCGGGAGGGAAAACCGACACATTATATACGTCTCTTTCTCGAGGCCATATCTGCTCTCCGGCAGCCTTGACAGACCACCGGCCTCGTGAACCACGCCGGAGGCCCCGATGGACATATGGAGCTTTCCCACCGGCGGAGAGCGGTGCCGGGCCCCTCTCGTCCAGGAGCGGGAGGGAGCGCCGCCGGAGTCGTGCTCCGGTCCCACGGGGGTTCTCCTCGGAGTGTTTGGGCGGGCGGGGCGTGAGTGTGGGAGTGTACGTGGATGGGTAAGTGTGTGATGCAGCTGTGGCCTGTGTGGGTGTGATGTTTCCCGGGGTGGTGTTGGGTCGAGAGGGGTCGAGGTCGAGGTCGGGTGTCGTGGCCCTGGACCTGGCCGTGGCCCTGACGGTGGTTGTCGAAAGAGTCCCGACGCCCCGGAAGGACTCCGGCGGGGTTCCGGTTTGCTACGGGCCGGGGGCCCCGCCGCGCCCCCCGTCTGCGTCTGCGTCGCGGGCGTCGCCGGTGGCTGGAGGGGCACGCAGGGAAAAGTCCGTCTGTCGGGGTTGAAGACGGGGAGGAGGGGAGAGACGGGGAGAGACGGAGAGGAGATGGAGTTATCAGGAAGAACAATAATGTCGGAGGTCCGAGACAACGCCGGGTCGTCGAAGAGAGAGACACAGATCTCGAGGGCCCTCTCGAGGCTGCTCCGCCACCGGGCCGTCGAGGAGGGCCTTGCCATCGACGGGGACGGGTTCGTCGCTGTTGAAGACCTGCTCAGACACCACGACCTGCGGTGCAAGCACACGACGCTCGAGGACGTGCTCCGCATCGTCGCCACGAACGACAAGCAGCGCTTCACGCTGCGTCGACTAGATGACAACGGTGCCTATGCCATCTGCGCAGTACAGGGCCACAGCATTGCCTCTGTGCGCTCTGCCCCGGAGATGCGTTGCCTCGACGCAGCCGTCGACGGCGACTGGCCCCGCTACATCGTTCATGGCACGTACAGGAGCAAGCTCCCGCTCATCAAAGCCGCCGGCGGTCTTTCCCGGATGGGCAGAAACCACGTCCACTTCTCGTACACGGTGCCTGAAAAATTCGGCAGGCATCTCCGCGAGGACACGACGACGACGACGACGACGACGGAGGCGGTGGTGGCGGCGGCGGCTACGACGGGCTCCGTCCCCGTCATCAGCGGACTGCGGGCTAGCTGCCAGGTGCTCCTGCTTCTCGACGTTCGCCGGGTCCGCAACTCCGGCCTCGAGTTCTACCGTAGCGCCAACGGCGTGATCCTATCGCCCGGAGACAGCCGTGGCCTCGTCGGTATCGAGTACATCGAGCGCATTGTCGACAGGGAGCACGGGATCGTCGATTGGGAAGGCGTCGAAAGGGAGTAAATGAGATCTCTATAAATTGTCAGACAAAAATAATAAATAAATAGGTGGCGAGGAGAGAGAAAGCAGGTATGTATATATATATATATATATATATATGTAAGTATGTCATCAGTCCTTGCGACTGAAAGTCAAGAGGTTGGCCAATTGCGACGTTGCACACGCCTTCTTGAAGAACTTGTGATGAAGCAGCTCGTCGGTGGTGGCTCTGAACTTCACCTCCACGCACAGACAAACCGTCAGAAAGTCCATGATCTCGTTGCTGAGCAGCTCCGGGTGCTTCAACGTCGGCGTCCCGTTCGACGCAATCAGGTACAACGCCTTCAATGGCTCCTCGTTCAAGTACGGAGGCTCGCCCTCGATCATCTCAATCGTCATGATGCCCAACGACCACACGTCCACCTTCTCGTCGTACTCCTTCTGTCTCACAACCTCCGGCGCCATCCAGTACGGCGTCCCGACCATCGTCGCCCGCTTCGACTTCTCCGTCGTCAACTTGGCGCAGAACCCAAAATCGGTAATCTTGACATTACCATATGCATCGAGTAGAACATTGTCCGATTTGATGTCCCGGTGGATGAAATTCTTCTTGTGTAGATGTTGCAACCCTTTCGTTGTCTCGTAACAGATACACGAGATTTGCTCCTCGGTGATCTTCGGATTGTTGTCAATGACATCCGTAAGCGAGCCTCCTTCCATGTACTCCATAATAACCCAAAGATCGGATGGTCCATTCAAGTAGGCTTCAATGAAGTTTACAATGTTCGGATGTTGCGAGTCCTTCATCACTAGGATCTCGTTGACAATCAACTCCTTCCGGCTCTGCTTCGTCAAGTCTATCTGCTTGATTGCAACACACTGGCCATTCAGTCTCTTCGATCTTGCAAGGTACACAGATCCACTGGCACCTTGGCCTGCCTTAGAGATGATCTGGAAATATGGAGCAGGATTGGCATTGATGACAACACTTCTCAGCTTCGCCATGATCTGCGCCTCCGTCATGGTGGAAATACGTTTGTCTGCAGGACGGCGTGGTGCCTTCATTTCGTTGGCACCCACTCCCATAAGCTTCGCATGTGCACTAGATTGGGCCATGTTGTTGTTGTTGTTGTTGATATTATTGGTATTATTGGACATGAATTGTTGTGGCGGCTTTTGCTGGTAAGTCATTGGAGTTTGGTATGGATTCGTAGGTTGAGGAATAGGTTGTTTCTGGTATTGCTGCTGTGGATGAGGAATACGTTGCATGTTCTGTTGTGACTGTTGATGTTGCATGTAAGGCTGGTTTTGAGGCATGTGTTGGTGTTGAACTTGGTGTGAATGTTGATGTTGATTTGGAAAATTTGAGTAACCATTAGAATAGAACGGCTTCTGTTTCTGTTGCGGAGGTATCTGTTGATGATTCTTCATCTTTGGATTGAGCATCTGTTGTGGCTGCTGCTGTTGTTGTTGTTGAGAAGGTTGAGAAGATTGAGAAGGTTGACCACCTATGTATTGTGGTTTCGAGGGAGCCGCTCTTCTCGGAACCAGCGTGCGATCTCCGGTGCCACCATTAGACTTCGAAGAAGTGTGTTGATTCTGGTACGACGTAGGTGCCTGGCGTACAGGCATCCCCACATCTGTCTGCGAAGTGTTGACAACATTGTGAAACGATGATGCCGATGCTGGAGATGAGCCAGAGTTTTGTGAAGATATTGAATTTGAAGGAAAGTTCGAGGTGTTGACTTTGATATTACCTGAATTTGAAGAATAGCTTACAGCGGCAACTGGGGGACTTTGTGATGGTGGCTTTGAGGAAAGGTTGGGAGCGTTGTTGTTGTTAAACTGTTTTATTTGCTGTTGAGAGCCCGGCATTTGACCAGGAACTTGTGGGGCCTTCCTTGCGGGGATGTACTTATTGCTGTTGATGCTGCAATTGCTCGTGTTAGCAGAGCTAGTGCTCGTGTTGCCATTTGGAACAGGAGGTGCCCTTCTGGGCTGTAGAAACCTATCCGATAATGAGTCCTTCTGCGAGTATGGTTTTGTTATTTCGTTTAATAGATTATTTGGAGTGACAGGTTTCTCGGTGGACAAAGGTGAAGAGATGGTATTTCCAGCAAGAGTCTTCTGTATGCTAGACATGGCAGATTTGGTAAACTTATCAGAATGGCTCAATTCCGGACTTACCATTTCACTATACGTATTGAGGACGTCTATCACAGCGGAAGGATCGGCAGCAAAATCTTCGTAGGTAATGTTGGAACCCTTCAATAGCGCTAGCCATTCAGGAGGAATTCCTTTCACTTTGAAAGTTCCATTGGATGCATCATAGCTGACTTTTGCCTCATGGGTAACCTTCAACGGCTTCGAAAACCCTTCTTTGGGGCATTTTGCCAAAATGGAATCTATCCACATGTTCATTTCCTGGTCTGTTTTGGCGCAAACAAAGGTCGATTTTCCCTTGTGTTGGATTTCAAAACAGTTCTCCTTCATCTGGTTTTTCACACAGTTGGACACGTGTAACAACGGTATCCTATACCATAGTTCAGCCTTGTCATCACTTTTAAAGAAGTCCAGGCTGGTTTCGCCTAGTACCAGATACTTCTTGGGCCATCTGAAGGAAATGATGCCTTCGTCTTTCACGTTTACCCAGCCGCTTTTCCTATGGACAGTGGAGTGGATTTTCATCTTGTTGAAGTTGGACGGTAACCCTTCGTAGTTTGTCGCCAGAGGCAGGGTGGAGGTCGATGAAGATGAAGAAGGAAGGGATTCGTTGTTTCCTTTAGAAAAGCTTCCCAGTATGTTTGCGGCAGAAGTCATGGATGATTACTTCTAAAAAACTATTATAATGTAAGTGGAGAGGGACGCAAAATGTATTTGAGAATGTAGGGTAAGTGGAAGTGGAAGGAAGCAGACAAGTTGGAGACTAATTGACGCAAACAATCAATTAGAGTGGGGGAGTTGCTTTGTAATCGTAGCGTATCTGGCCTCTAAGCAAGTTTAGAGTTCTAGTTGCTACTGGCTTATATTGGGCAACGCTGCAAAAGAAAGCTGAGCGACGGCGTTGGGGCAGGTGGCTTCTTTCTCCCTGTTCGGTCCGGTCCTGGGTGTCCTTTTGATCTCGATCTGGACGTACCGAATTGGGTGAGAATGTGAGAATGCGACAGACGGTTTCAGAGTGCCCCTACGTCTTCGCTCCCTCTCTTTCCTCTCTTTTTCTCCCGCTCGTGGCGCGTTTTGCGTGTTGCAGGGGCAGACGCGACCGGCTTTGTTTATGTTTCGGGGCCGCTGACGTAACCTCAAGCACTCTGTGTACGTTTGTGGAGATACTCTGGGGAGAGGAGGATGGAACAGTATGAGGAGGCGGCGGATGACGAAGAGGAGGAGGGAACTGCCGAAGAAGAGATTTGGTCAAAGGAGAGCATCATTGGTGGCAACGCGGTGGCATGCGAGGTGGCCTGGCTCCCGAAGAGGTTACGCACCAGAACGGTGGGGACCCGTGTAGTGGTGCCAGTGAGAGCAACGGTTGTGGTAGCAGCCTCATCTTCGAGCTCCAACTCATCCCCATCGTCATCGCTGTCGGTGTCAGTACTCTCTTCTTCCTCCTCATCATATGCATCATCGTAGCTGTCGAGCGAAGAGGATTCCTCATTGGTTGAGGATTCGAAATTGTTGCTATTAGCATCGCTTAGATTCAAAGACGAGGAAGCAACATCGACCGATAACGACCGAATGGCTTCTTCTTCTTCCTCGTTGGCGTTTCTTCCCTCAGTTCCAAGAGTTACCCTTCGTGTTGACTCCGGAAGATATTTCAAACTGGTCAGACGTACAGGTGAATCTTGCCGGATTGGGATCATCGACGTTTCAGGGAGAATTAAGGTCTGGATCTCGCTTCGCTTGTCTACGCTCTGCATGGTCTTTGGACATGACATCTGATATTCACTCCGTTGATCATCAATATATATCCCATTACGA
Source organism: Pichia sp. NRRL YB-4149 (assembly GCA_030556025.1). Classification (NCBI taxonomy): domain Eukaryota; kingdom Fungi; phylum Ascomycota; class Pichiomycetes; order Pichiales; family Pichiaceae; genus Pichia; species Pichia sp. NRRL YB-4149. Next base: position 227,654 of record JANIWA010000008.1, on the reverse strand, counting down.
AAGTAATATGACTTCCCACTGAGTATAGTAATCCCTCTGTGCAATTCATTTTTTAAGTTGTCATCATCACCGCCATCATCTTCATTGCTCACTACCAGTTTCTGGTCAGTAGTATGTTTAGAACTTGCGTCGTCGTCCTCAGATTTTAGCATTTTTACTTTGGCATTACTACCGTCCTTCATCCCTCTTCGTCTACTGAACTTATAAAAGCTCTCTTTCAATTTTGAATAGAAATGAGAGGTTCTCGAGCTCTTCTTTGGCGAAGTATGTCCAGGTAAAGATGTGAATGTGACATCAATATCTTCTGCACTTTCAAGTCTCTCAATATCACAGACGCTCAACTCATCATCCGAATAAAGGGAGTCTTCGTAGCACCGAGGACTCTTTCTTGGCTTAGCACTCCCTTTCAAGTTGGGTTCACTTTTCATCTTCATTTTGGCTCGCTTCAAATTATCTTCGTGTTTTCTCTGCCTCGGAGTATTCATTGGCAATGATAGTAAAGTGGAATTACTTGGATATCGTTCCATTTGAACGATCTCAGTAAAGTCGGCTAACTTGATCTTTTCAAATGTCTTCTGTATTTCATCGATATCTGTAGAAATTTTATAAAAGTGGGAATTTAAATAGAACTTTTCTGACATCTTGGAATGCTGTTTATCCTATTTTGCTGTCAATTCTTCTCAACTATTCTACTGCGATCATTTCTCTACCTGAAATGGTGCATACTACCAGCTATAACATTGGCTACAAGGCATTTCGGGAGCCACATCAAAACACGACAACACGTCTGTTGTTGGTTAAGCCCTATTACATAATCACCCAAAAGTAATTTCCTGTTGCAAGACTGGCAAGCTTGGCGGAGAAAAGTTAAGATTGCTACTGTAAAAGCTTAATCGTGTAGTCAATACCAGTACACAAAGATTCTAGAGCAACTGCTATTCATGACACATACTGAGTTGTATCACCTGTTGATCGTGAACCTGTTCCACAGTACATCGTAGGCTTATGGCCTGTACTCTGTGGAGAAACAGTACAACAACACCAGGAATCTCGCCTAGTCGCTGCGCGCCTGGGAAAGTCATAGGCGTAGATGCGATTCTGAAGACACTCTCTGATTTAGGCCAAACAAACAGGGGCTTCCCCAGCGTTAAGTCCTATATCATTGCAGGCCATCGATTAGGTCAAGACGTTCTTACATAGAGACTGAATACTGGAGTTTTTCTGCATATTTGCAAGCTCGTCCAGCAGAGAAGTAGTCCATTTGATTGCGGAGCTTTTTCAGAACCGGCATTTCCCCTACTTCCAGAGATCAATTGATACTGTCAAAATAGTCACTCTAGATCCTGTCATTAACGTATTGTTTAGGACCAGTCATATTTTTACTTTATTTAGTCTTCAAGTATAGACATCATTTTTCCTACATCAGCATAACTTGCCGATATTCGACACAATTGTCAAGTATTCGTATCCGAACCAGCATATACATAGTATTTTATGGAGATAAATAAATAATACTGTCTTCCAATTAGTGCATATAATAAGAACATAAAGTTTAACTCTAGATGCCATCATCACCTTATCAAAACCACGATTTCCAGTACACCACCTTGGATCCTTCAACACCAGTTGAAATTGAGGAGTATTCCGAGCTGTATGACGATTACTTGAATTCTCCAGAGTCACAACGAGCTGGAACAATGAACTCAGGTGCAGCAGTGTACGAACAGTCCGTTGCTCCCTCATATGAGGACTTGCAAAATGTGCTGCCCTCGGGATTAAATAATCGGAATCACGCTTTTGTTTCTGATGATTCTTTGGACTCATCTTTTGACAACAATGACGTATCCTTCAGAACCCCACAATTTTCAAACCCAAGCCGGTTTGGATCTCCACGCACTCCTATAATCACTAACCTGACAGCGCCTAGAAACATAGATGCGTATACTCAGTACTCAGACTATTCCGACAACAATAACTCCCTACCTTCTCTCGTTCAAACCCAGAATCCAAGCAATGGTAATCATTTTGGAATCCAGCAAAATGTTGAAACCAGTGTAGATGAGGAAGATACCGAGGAAAGCATTTACGAAAGCGACTACAGAGGTGCTAATGGTCAAGAGCGAAGTCAAGGGATTGAAGAAGGACTTGATGAAGAAGAGGAAGAAGAGGAAATGGCTGGAGAAGAAGATGACGACGACGATGATCAAGATCAAAACGAGGAGGCACTTGAAGAGAATTACGATGAAGATTATGATGACGAGGAAGTTGAAAGATTACGTATGTTATCCAAGCAGAAAAATCAAAGTCTGTATCAGCCCTATGATCCTCCAAAAATCTCTCAAGATTGGCAAAATAAGAACAATGCGACCGTTATCACCAAATCTCCAGGAAAAACGATCAAAGCCGTCAGAAAAGGCATTAAAGATTTTCAGCTCGGCAAAGAATTGGGTGAGGGATCTTACAGTACGGTTGTTCTGGCAACTGACATAAAAACGAGGAAGAAATATGCCATCAAAATCCTCAACAAGAGACATATCATCAAAGAAAAGAAAGTGAAATACGTTAATATAGAAAAGAATGCATTAAACAGACTGGGTAAGAGAAACGGAATAATTGGCTTACATTTCACATTCCAAGATTCGCAAAGCTTATACTTTGTTCTAGATTTTGCTGAAAACGGGGAACTTTTGACGCTGATTAAAAAGTTTGGTACAATGAATGAGCATTGCACCAAACACTATGCTGTCCAATTGATTGATGCTGTTGACTTCATGCATAAAAATGGTGTAATTCATCGTGATTTAAAGCCAGAAAATATTTTGTTGAACAAAGACATGAAACTTGAAGTAACGGATTTCGGTACAGCTAAATTATTAGATAAGGATGATTCTGGTAATTATCCTAGGGATACCAGGGCCAACTCTTTTGTTGGTACTGCTGAATACGTTTCTCCTGAACTTTTGAATGATAAGTATTGTGGTAAAGCTGCAGATATTTGGGCGATGGGTTGCATAATTTATCAGATGATAGCGGGAAAACCTCCTTTCAAAGCCACAAATGAGTATCTTACATTTCAGAAAATACAAAAGTTACAATATGCATTTACAGCTGGATTTCCGATTGTCATTAGGGATTTGATAAAAAGAATCCTTGTCATAAAACCTAGGGAAAGACTAACATTACATGACATTAAACAACATCTGTGGTTCAAGGGTATAAATTGGAACGATGAAAGTCAAATCTGGAACACACTCCCTCCCGAGCTTGGCCCATATAAAATCTCAGCAAAGGCCATGAAACCAAGACCGGAATTAGAGTTGCAATATCCGAACGGCTCGTCCACGTCGATTCAAAACATGAAAAAATCTAAAAGTACAAATCTTGTCAACACGCAATCCAACTCGATCACTCAATCAAAATTGGGATTGAACAGCAAAACAACACAGCGCTCTGTATCAGCAGTATCTGCTCCTGTCACGGTAAATTCGTCTAAAACATCTTCGCAGCTGTCACAATCACCTATAGTACGTACGAGATCGAAGAAGAAGAAGTCAGCAAGTAGTGCTGCTGCAGTAGCCCTTTACGGTACTAGTAGAAAGGCATCTACGAGTACCGTAGGTTCAGCATCCACAACACCAGCCGCAGGGTCACCATTACAGCCTCCACAGATGCAAGGCCATACCCTCATTTCGCAACCATCTAGTAGTGAATTGCAGCAAATCACTGCTGAACGCATCCTGAAGTCCAGACAACACCAAGTAAAGGAAATGCCTTCTAGAACCCATTTAAAGAAAGTAAACACTCCACCTATTGATGTTATTCCTGGAACGAACATACCAAGACCAGTTTTGAATACCAAAGTACCCACCTCTAGATCCAATACTGCTTCTCGTTCTAGGAACAACTCTTCGCTCAAAACTGGAAAACCCGCTAAGGTGCCACAAATGTCCGTACTAGATATGAAATGGGTCCAGTTTATCAAACATCATGATGAGAGAATTATGAAAGTTGGTGTTGTTGACGCAATCCGTGAGAATACCTCAGTATTTGAGAAAAAATATAAGGGAATTCTGATCGAGTCTCCTTTGGGTTATAAAAACAAAGACAACATAAATCAGCCCGCTATTTTCTCCAGTAGTGATACTAATTCAATCAGGTTGTTGGATTCAGCAACATTGGTTCCTGATTCGGCTGATTCTCCTGAGGAGGATCTTTATGAGGACGGTTCTGAAAATGAGTCTTCAGCTACAAAGTTTAGAAAATTTTTCACGGTCAAACAAACACCTTCTCCTCAGATTGAAAATAAATTTGTTACTCGTACGATGCTTGTAACAACTTTTGGACGCGTATTACTGTTTCAAGAGAACTATGGTGTTGACAACAAAATGAAATATGAAATAACAACAGAAATCGATTTGACAAACTCTTTAATTCATTTTGTTGAAGTTGTTTTGGAGCGTAAAAATAAACCAAGCAAGGGATTGTTTGCTATAATGTCCAATGGTTTAAGTATCTGCTTTGAGGTTGATAAAGCAGAAATAACGCAGTGGACACAATGTCTAGCAAATTCTAGAATGATGGAAAAGGAACGTCGTTTGAAGGAATACCTCAACTCCTCCGCTGGCGACACAGCACTAATATATGGCGAGGAGACTGCATTTGCAGCAGCCACATTAGCTGCCGTCAAGAACTTGACTCCTGACTCTACATCTAACGGAGGACCAATCAGCAAAAATACAACTTCGCCTTCATTCCCTTCTACTTTACGCGTTCCGGGAGAAGAGAGTGGTAGTTATCCACATTACACTCAGCCATCTTCTGGCACTAAAAAACCGCAACCGAAATCGAATGTCTCTAGCGCTACCAGAGTGCCAACAAAATCTAAAAAAACCATTGGGAAGGGTCCAATGATCAGTGCTGCAATTAATAAGGCAGTTTCGATGGCCAGCGTCAACGCAGCGGTCGGGGTACGAGAAACTGACAAAACCGGAGACAGCAAGAAGATTACACAAATGAATTCTAAGTTTCTGGCACGAAGTAGACTGAAATAGTCTGACAGGTCTTGTGTATATGTATTTGTAAATATATAAACAATCGATTCTACATTGGGATAAATGAAATATAATTTGGTGATAAGTCAAGGAGCTTATCAAAGAAACTTGTTACGTAAGAGAATTGGTAAAAAACTAAATACCAGTACCCCTCGCACCACCATATGGTAAACAAAATGAGCTCTCACTGAGAATACGCGGTATTGAGCACGTGCTTGAAGCAAGGGTTATGTATGATATGGCAGCGAAAAAGAGAGGCTGCGAGGAATTGGCTGTGGCGGACTGCCGCTGGTGAGGGGTGGGGGTTCTCACCTGGGCGAGTGTGAGAGTGAGTGGACCAAAAATTTTCAGTTGACCGTCTAAGAAGGAGTTACAACACCAAAGCACATCTCTATACACGGCCTCTCTGAATAGCTTTGGAGCACATACAGAAAATCTATTAAACAAAAATGGCTAAGTTCATCAAGTCTGGTAAAGTTGGTATGTATCAAATCCACAAGATAAAGTTTTAAAAGCAAGATTTTTGATCAATGGAATTGCACTGAAAGGGACGAAGAATGTTTGATATATGAACGAACATGAAATACCAATCAAAAAAACAATTCCTTAGATGGTTCTGAACGAAATATTGCAATCTAGATGCGCATTTTGAATCAAGCACTAGTAAAGTGAATGAACTTTGAAGAAGTCTCCATGTATTTTATTACTAAACGAAATATAGTACCACGAATGCTCAGCTCTCATTTGATCGTTACAACGGATGGGGGAAAGATTCAATCTAGGGTTGAAGACTCAGCAGATATTTTTTGTTTCTATGCAAGGAACTAGGTGAAGGACGTGTTATTCTAATCCAAATATGTGCTTTTCTCATTCTCAGCAAACTACCCGAGATCTCAATAAAACCAATTCAATTTAGTCGGCAAATACTAACATAATTTTATCCTCCTTTGTTTGAACTTTTTATTTCAGCTGTCGTTGTCAGAGGTAGAAACGCAGGTAAGAAGGTTGTCATCGTCAAGCAATTTGACGAAGGTACTAAGGCTAATCCTTTCCCACATGCCATCGTTGCAGGTGTTGAAAGAGCTCCTTTAAAGGTCACCAAGGGTATGGGTGCTAAGAAGCTTGCCAAGAAGACCAAGGTCAAGCCATTTGTCAAGTTGGTCAACTACAACCACTTGATGCCAACTAGATATAACTTTGACGTCGAGCCATTCAAGGCTGCTGTCTCTGCTGAATCCCTTGCTGAACCATCTCAAAGAGAAGAAGCTAAGAAGGCTATCAAGAAGGTTTTCGAAGAAAGACACCAAGCTGGTAAGAACAACTGGTTCTTCACTAAGCTCGCTTTCTAAGTAATTTATATAAAAGATTAAGGATAAATTAAAAAAAACTTTAATGTGAAATAATTAATAATACTTTCTGTTTTCTAGTAACAAAAATTTGGGGAGTTTGTAAAATGATTGACCGACTAAAATATTAACATTGGGTATATAATTTCTATAAAATTTTGATACTGTTCAGTTTGTGATTTCCCACTCAACGTCAACAATCGAAGTCTCTTGTGCAGCCTTATCGTCGTAGTCATACCATTCAGTTTCCTGCAAAAGCACTTCTTTGAACTCAGATCCACTCTTTGAACCCTTGCATACAAACGGCCCATCTGCGATGTACTCAATGATGTTAAACCCTCTTGCGTCGATCTCAAGCATCTTAACCTTCTGTCCGTTATCGTTTTCTGAGTAGCCTTTGAAAGCCTTTGGCAGTTGAATGGATAGATTAGACTTCGTCTTGCAGAACGAACAGGCACCAACAAAACTAGCCTCTCCCCTAGAACCCTCAATCTCGTACTTTTCGTAGAGATTCACGGTAACAGGATTAACATGTACCTCACGACACTTTGTGCATTGGATTCTGAAATTGTACTCGAAGGGCTGAGTAGCCGAATCTTGGGGCATTAAATCGGTGACATTACTCAGCTCCGCTGACAAGAAAAGATGCTGCACCATCAATGTGTATGTCTTTGCCGTTATGTGAACCGTTGATTGGTTCTCAAACAATTCCACAATGGTCCAAGCTAGAAGTTCCACGCTCCGTTAGAGAAGCGGCGAATATTAAATAAATAGCACTGGTGGTGATCTTGTCTCTGCCCCGGTTTCCCCTGCAGGTAGCCGCGAGCTTTATCACCGACGAAATTCTCTTTTCCTTGAAACACATGTCTCGGTTCGAGCTAAACTAGGGGGAGGGAATGTAGAGCCTCTTTCCAGTTGGAAAGCACGCCAGACCTGCGGGAGAGTACCTCTACTGACTCAACACGTTAGTGTTGAGCAGGCTTGGTTAGAACTAGGAGAGAGGTGTCCTTTTAAAACGGGCTCCACTCCTTGTTTCTTAGAGTCTTTCTCTTTCTCCCTTTTTTGCTCTTTCTTCCCGCCCCCCGTTAATCAATGCATTGTAGCAGTCCTTTACCATCCCGACTACTGGAGGCTATGCTGGTCATTATTTCTGGGTCTCTGGTATCCATATCCTCCGTTTTGTATGCAGTCACGTGGCTAGTGGGCCTGCCTTTCTTCTGGAAATCCTCAAACGCCATTGGCCGGCTCTATTTTTCCGCACTCCAAAAAATGTGAGCCGATCGTTTGGCAGTCGTAAGCACAACGTTTAGTAGGGTGTGTGTGTTTATCCCCAAAGCAAATTTACCGGCCGCTTTCTGTCTCAAAAGGTCTTGTTTCAAGTGGTCTTTCTACGAACAAACGTCTGAGTATCACACTATTAATCAGAATGTCTTTTGTGGGCAGGGTGTTTCACACCTCGTGGAAGGCGAAAGCATACACTTTCTCGAACATTGCGAGAAACTCGGGTTTCAATATCAGACAGCCCAAATTCAGCAGGGCGTTTCATGGCCACGCTAAGAGACCAAGAGTGACTAAAGCATCTACTAAATGGGGCGTGTTTGATGAGCTCAAGTTGTTTTCGTACACCTCTCATTTGGCCTTCTTCATGCTTCTTCCTCCTATAATCCAGATGTATACCACGAAAGTGGAGGTGACTCGTGATGAAACAATGTCCGAGTCTCCCTTTGCCGCAGTAGAGACTAGCCAGGGCATGGTGATCAGAAACTTGAATTTCTTAGATATCCTACAATCAGAAAAAAAAAAATTGATGAGCTTGTATCTTCAGAATGAGACTGCAGTACCTACCAACGAATCGTCAAAGACAGAAGACTTTGTCGTGAATAAAAACGCGGCTTCTCTTTTAGACAAACCAACAGAGGAACATCCCCCAATAATTGTAGCAGAGATCAACCCGCAACTGAAACTGCAGCTGGCGATGGTTAATGAAGCGTACAGTTCCTTGCAAAACAACCTGATTTCTGATGACCAGTACATGGCTACAGTTGAAAGAGTGGCAGATCAGCTACTCGGGATAGAAAAAAGAATAAACGCCAAACTTTCGGACCAGGAAATCGCTAACAACACGATTATGAGAATTTTTGACCAATTGCACAGTTTACGTTTGCATACCTTTGAATCGATCCTGTTCCGACGCTTGGTGAGCTCCTACACACAGCCTCAAGCCAAGTTTATGAATATCAAACATACTATTATTCGAAATTACGAATTGAGCAAGTCAATTAACCAGAACCGCAAGCACGCCAAACATTCGTTGGCTAAAGGTAGAGCCATAAAAACTACAGAGCTGCCACTACACGATGCCATGGGCGTATCCCTGTGGCTCCGTTCGTATGTTCGGAGTTTTGAGAGATTTGCTCAACTGGTTCAAATGTTTGCCACTACAAGCCAGACGAAAAAAGCTTTTCATTCTTTGTTTCGCATAGGCCTCGACTCCCCCGAGGTACGCAAGCAATTGCAAAATTCAGAACAACGCTACGGTCTCATGAGCGCTTTGAGGGGATCTCACAGGGAAAAAGAGGCACTCACATTGGAAAGGAAGATTAAAAATCTCCAGTCAGCCTAGGCGCCCAATTTGACCTCCCATTCCATCATTGATTCCTCTTTACTAATTTCTAAATATTGGTTTTCTCCATTTCACTTCTCTCATCTTTATAAACATTTATGTAAATTAACATATCGCTCATCCTAGAAAAGTGCTGTACCTTTTGACCTTATTGTTTTACAGTGTCGCAAGTCTACGTGTGTAAAAGCCAAAAATGAGCTTGTGGTCAAGAAAAAAGAGAAAATTAAAAAATAAAAAAAATTATTCATGATGAAAATTTTGGGTTTATATCAGTAGAACTCATATCTGAAAAAACCATTATTCTGCCACTTTCAAGTCTAGTTATTTCAACAGTTACCACTATCACTGAGTGAGTGAAACACATCATGAAATTCCTTACGACAAACTTTGTGAGGTGTGCTGTGAAAAGCTGTGATGGCGCAGAGAACTCTTTCCCACTCAAATACGAAAACTGCCAGTTGCAGCTCGAAGAACAAGAGTTCAATCCGGACTTCATAGTATCGATGCTAGAGAGGCTTGACTGGGATGCAATCATAAAGGTGGCTGCAGATTTGGGTAATACTACTTTACCTGCTCAAAAACCGGAGAACATTGACCACGAAGAAAGAATGCTCAAAGATCTGCATTCTCTTTTAGTTGAAACGCAGATAGTAGAAGGACAAATGGTTTGTGGGAATTGCAAACACATCTACTACATCAAAAACTCTATTGCCAGTTTCCTTCTTCCTCCTCATCTTGCTAAATAGTGTATATAATCCGGACCAACCAAATGTATAACAAAGTAACTCATAATCTAAAGCCTCAGAGTCACGTGACTTTTGATGCCCCCCCATAGAGGCGTGCTAAACATACAAAGAGAACTTGAGAGGGAAAAAAAGTGTTCTGTGCGAACGGGAAAAGCGTCTGATGCTCACTGCGATGGAGATCTTGAAGACGTACTTGGCGGCTTTCCCCTGCACAGTGTTACTCCCTTCAGATATCTTTCCCATTTTCAAGATAATCAGCTTGGAGACAGCCTTTCTATGTTCTAGGCTATCCAGCCAAATCTATTTCATCCTTTTCAACAATAACTTTCGAGATTTTGATCAACACGAAAATAAGAAAAAAAGAGCAGGAGAAAAGCAATACAAACACAAAAAAAGAAAAGTTCTTTCCTCAAGTATCAGCATTCAAGGGTAGAAACCAGTTATCCTTCCATTAATAGACTCGCATATTACTAGACTGTAAAAATAACAATGCCATATACACAGAAATACCAAAATTCGTCACACGGAGACTTGCCGATGACGTCGGAGAAGTCCACCTCCTTTCCGTCACAAACCCCTCCCGGATCTCCAAATCGTCAACAAACCACATTTTTGAACTTGAACAAGAGCCTGTTTGGTCAAGAGGCAAATGGAATGAACACTCTTGATTTCGATCAACCCCCAGTGATAAAACCAAAGTCCAGATCGAGATCAAACTCGAGAAAGTTATCTATAGGGAGGCTTTTCCAGTTTGGCTCGGACAACAACAATCCAGATGCATCAAATGTCAGAACAGGGTCAAACGCAAGTAATACTACAGATAGTTCCAATCTGGCAAACAAAACTACTGATGAAATTATTGACCCTTTCCTTCAAACCCCTCCCGCCACCAAAGAAAAAAACAATCTGGACACTCCTTCAACAACTGTCAATACTTCGATAAGCGCATCAGATCCGAAGAATGATGACTACTTCAGTTATGGAGAACTTCAATCGTCTATACAGGTGGTAGAAAATAGTAAAGAAAAAGACAAAACTCACAGCACCGTAGTCAACGATGACAACCCAGATGAGTTTTCTAAGCCTAGAAGGTTAACCAAGATCAAAAATTTATTCAAATTCACAGCACATGAAGATCCCTCGGTGATACCTCCAGAAACATCCGTTTCGACTCCGATTAGGGTTAATACAGCAAATGGACAGGTACCAATACAACCCTCTGCTCAACAAGTGAGTCACCACATAGATGAGTTACCCCACGAGCATGAAGAACACACGTCTTCAATTATGCAAAAGTTTAGAAGAATCAGAGCGCCTTCAAGTCCATCGTTACACCAATCTAAACAAACTAATCAACACCAAAATCCACACCATGATAATAAAACGGAAGAACCGATTGAAGAATTAGATTTGTCTGAGCAAGCCGTCCGTCTTGAACCTGAACCGAATTACAATGATGCAGAAGAGATTATCGAAAAGAAGAACATACCGGGAACTGGAACAACAGATAAAAAACAAGAGACCGAGGAGTGCGATGAACGCAGAGATGAACTCAAACCATTGAAAGAAGCTGAACCTAGGGGGTTTTTACATAAAAGATTAAGAAAAGTTGCCTCTGCCCCTTTGAGTTTAAGGCAACTAACGGAGAGCAACCACTTCTCCAGCCATGAGTCCTCGGATCATTCCAGAAAAGTCGACGAGTTAACCACTCATATCGGAGAAATTAAATTATCGAAAAATATAGCATCGAACAACCCAACAAGGAATTACTCGAGCAATTCAATAAGAATTACACATATTCAAGCTGGCCCTCAGTCATTCGAGAAATTAAAGCTTCTTGGAAAAGGTGACGTTGGGAAGGTTTATCTTGTACGAGAGAAAGAAACAAAAAAACTTTACGCCATGAAGATTCTCAACAAAAAGGAGATGATAGAACGTAAAAAAATCAAAAGAGTTCTAGCTGAGCAAGGTATTCTTGCTACTGCAAATCATCCATTCATTGTTTCCCTGTATCATTCCTTCCAATCTGATGATCACCTTTATCTTTGCATGGAGTACTGCATGGGTGGCGAGTTTTTCAGAGCACTCCAAACTCGTCGTATGAAATGCATTTCGGAAAATGATGCAAGATTTTATGCTGCTGAGGTAACTGCAGCTCTGGAGTATCTTCATTTGATGGGTTTTATCTACAGAGACTTGAAGCCAGAAAATATTTTACTTCACCAGTCGGGACATATTATGTTGAGCGATTTCGATTTGTCCAAGCAATCTAGCAATGCTGCTAATCCAGCCCTGATAGCTAGTACGAAATCATCAACAAGCCTGCCCCAACTCGATACCAATGCGTGCATAAATGGTTTTAGAACAAACTCTTTTGTTGGAACAGAGGAGTATATCGCACCTGAAGTCATTTGGGGAAAAGGCCATACATCTGCTGTAGATTGGTGGACATTGGGTATTTTTATCTATGAAATGCTTTTCGGTATAACCCCTTTCAAAGGTTCGACAAGAAATCAAACCTTTTCCAACATTTTAAAGAATGAGGTCCAATTTCCAGACTACAACCAAATTTCAAATAGCTGCAAAAGTCTTATCAGAAAACTTTTAATCAAAGATGAAACAAAACGGTTAGGTTCTCATTCGGGCGCTTCAGAAATCAAATCACATCCATTTTTCAAAAACACGCAATGGGCGTTACTCAGAAATCAAAAGCCGCCAATGATACCCATTTTGAATCCAAATAAGAAGAAACAAAGCTCTAGTGCCAACAAAAGTAGCAAGGCAAGTAACCATTCATCAATGGGTACTCTCCGAAGTAAAAGAAAAACAAGTTCGTCTACAGTTGTGACAGGCGAAACTGATCCTTTCAAAGATTTCAACTCGATCACTATAATACATGACGACGACTCTCAAATTATTAGGTTTGATGGTACAGATCTAGGAGATATCACATACACTTTACAGACTACTGGGTCTGAAACACTGGGAAGAAAATTTTTGAAAATGTAAATAGTGTATAATTTATACGGATGAATTTATAGCTTTTACATGATGCACATTTTGTTATTCATAGTAAATCTGCGATATGATATATTTCCTCGACCCGCTTTTCATTTATTACGTGTGCGATCTTTCTGAAATCTTTTTGAAGTGCTTTTGTTTCCACTTCTCTTGCAACCTTATCTGCTGTTGTTATTAATTCATTTGGTAATCCAGCAATTTTTGCACAATAAACACCATAGGAACCCGAACTAGGGCCTGGAGTTAGCTTATAAGTGAAAAGAACTTCCGTATTTACAGTGTCATCTTCGGCACCCGAACGCAAAAGCTTGTAACCCATGTGATAATTCTTGACAATACCAGAGCTGAGATTTTCAAATGCTTCAAGTTCTTTGAAATGAGTGACAAACAAAACAAGCACGCTATCTGACATTTCATTGACAAAGTAGTCCAAAACTGACCATGCTATGCTACATCCATCGACAGTTGAAGTACCTCTACCCAACTCGTCCATAAGGATCAGGCTATTGCCAGTTTTACCTGTTCTCGGAAAACCGGGATCTGCACCATCTTCAACACATGTTTGAAGAATCTGATGACATTCCATGAGTTCAACTTGGAATGTGGATTTACCTGCAAAAATATCATCATTTGAACCAAGTCTAATGCAAATATTTGCAAATATCCCTAGTGTGGTGTTTTCATCACATGGAACAAATGAGCCAATCTGAGACATGACTACGATCAAACCGACTTGCCTCATGAAAGAGGATTTACCGCCCATGTTAGGCCCTGTAATTAAAGCTATACGAGAAGCATCACCGTTATAACCCTGAAGCTTGAAACTGTTTTCAATATATGATGACGCACGCGTGTAATCTGATTGCGAAGAATCTGCTTCGTATGATGCATAAGCTGGCCTCTCTTTGAGCAACTGTTCAGTAATTGGATTTCTTGCGTTTTCAATTTGAATTGTGGGTATATCAACAATTCGGGGTTTAGAATAATCATTGTTCAAGGATGCATGAACGAGTGATACCAAAGCATCGAACTCGCCCAATCTGCGAATGAGTTTGGTGAGGTGAGGATGATATGAGTTGATTTTTGACGTGAACTCTAGAAATAACTTATCACACGTTAGTTTTAACACATCTTCGTGATATTTCAACTTTTTATAAAGATTAACTGTTTCTGGTGATCGATACCTGACACAATTTAAAGTTGCACTTATTCGAATCCAGTCTGATGGGACATGCTTTACATTTGACTTGCGGATTTGAATTAAAAACGGTTCGTTGTTTACTTTCATATATTGAAGGTCTTTGTTCTTAGTTAGCGTCCGTATATTGAGAAGCTCTTCTTCTAGTAAAGCCTTAATACCTTCAATTTCAGAATTCTGTTTTTCAATTTCCGCATAATTGAAAAAACCAGAATTAAAATAGTTTGTGGTGTGCTCTGTAGATTTGACATCGATAGCATGAGGTGAATTGATCATTGATAACAAATTCTCCATTTCTGACAACTCATTTTGTGAAATTTTTTTTAAGGTATCAAAATTTGCATTTAACAAGGTAGAATCAAGGGTATCCAAAGAAATCAAGGCATCGTTCATGCTTCTGAAAACAGAAAGAATTTCGGTTACTTTTTTGAGAAATAAATAAACTTCTTTTCTGTTGGATCGTTCGTAGTGAATTCTAGAAAGTATTAGTTCCAAATCTGGGCATGACCTCAGTACATTCTTCAATCTCTCCATCTGCAATCCATTTACTTTATTTATCAGTGATTCCACAGCATCGTGTCTTTCAATGATAGCGGTTTTATCAATCAATGGTCTCTGGAGCCAGAATTTTAACATTCGTTGACCAAATTTGGTGTACGTGTGGTCCAAAATTTGGAATAAAGATCCTTTTTCTGAGCCCGTTGTTATGTTATTAAAGATTTCCAAGTTTTTGAGAACGCTGGCATCCAATATGATACTTTTATCAACGTTTGAAAATTTTTTAAAATTGTCTAAAAATTCAAAAACTGAAGTTAGCTTGAATTCTTTCAGGTATTCTATTAACTGTGTAAAGCATTCCAATAGAGCTTTGTCCAAATTCATGAGAAAAGCAAAAACTTCATCGTTGTTTCCTAATTCCCTTCTTGCGTGGTCAAGTAGCTCACTAAACGTCTTGTTTTCACCGTTTACCTTCATATGCGAGATATTACTTGTGTTGCTGTCATTGTATTTTTTGAAATTAGCAATGCAAGTCAAAGTTTCCTTCGAAGTCTCACCGATGGTGAGTATTTCGATAGGCTCCAAATGGTGGAATCTTGACTCTAAGTTGTATCTGGTAAAGTCATCTGTAAACTCATCATAGACGACATCTGTAAAATAGACATTTACAGATACCAGGGCAATTTTCCCATCAGAACAGTCGTTAATGCATATTATTGATTTTCCCGTCACATTTTTCTCCAAGTCTTCATCACTTATGAAAGTTCCCGCTGAGTAAACATGAGAGAGAAATCGATCAAACACTCTACTTTTACTTTTTGTTTCCGCTCTGATAGCAGCAGTCTCGATTTGATTAACCACACCTACTTTGTATCCCCTCACAATCAGTCTTCTAACATGAATTAGTAGTCTCTCGATGGGAACAGATGCTTGGGCAAATGTGGAGTATAGATGATCATTTTTAGCAGGTCTGTTCAAATCGAATGAAAATTTACCTTCAGTAAGCTTGATATTCAAAATCTTCGACGCTATTTTAGCATCTTCTCCAAAAAATTTGTATCGGTAGCCGCTTTGGATAAATAATAGTTTATCCATATGCTCTAGCTTAAAATCAAGAATTTGTTGCTCGAAATCTGTCAAAAGTTTGGCTTTCTTATTGGGAAGAGAATCATCTTTGGTTGCTACATCTTTTCTTTTCTTTGGTACCTTAGCGAGTGAAGTAGTAGCTTCTGGTTTTGTGTTCTCATCATGTTTGTCAATTTTCTTTGAGTTACAAACAAAATGTTGGAGGTTTTTGATACTTGCAGTATTTGGCGTTTTGTTGGTATCTGGTGGTGGGGCCTTCGGTTTGTTTGTTTCACTTTTCTTTCCCACCGTGAAAAACCTACTTAAAGTCTGTTGAGACATTTATGTTTAGCACTATGGTTCTTGAAAGGTGGCAGTAGTAGTATAGTAAGGTGATCCATGAAGAATTGGTCAGTGCCGATCACTATGAATCTTTCTACGCTGCGATGAATTCACGCGCATGATTCCGAGAGAAAATTTGGTGATAATAATCAGAATAGTTTTTCTTTTCTACGTTCGCCTATCTGTTTATCGCATACCATTTCTTTTCGGCAGATGACATGCTATATTGTTCCTTGGAGGACATCATCAAGATAGAAAGGATTATAAAACTACTCATCATATGTCCTACAACGGTATCGGGTTGAAGTCCGCAAAGGGATCCAGCACTTCTGGGTATATTCAAAGGAATATCAGCGATGCCAAGGCGGAGAAGGTTGGAGAAAGTAAGGGCAAACATTTCTACGGAAGACAATTGAGTGAAAAGCGTCAGGAAAAGGTAGACAAACAAAGGCGATTTGCAGATTTATCCGTTGACAAAGATATTCTAGATCATGAAACAAAAAGGGAGATTGAAGTCAAAGTAATGGAGTATCGTGACAAAGTGGAGGCGGAACACCCTGACATGGAGAATGAGGAAATTGATGGGTTAGTAGAGAATTACCGAATAAAATTGCACAGGATGCGACAGAGCAAGTCCCGAACAAGAGAACATTTGTCTTATAATCGAACTGTCAATCCATTCAAGAACGAAAATGAAGAGGGAGGGAAGAAAATACATGAGAGAAAACAACAGATGGAGAGCGGTCGGCATTGCAGTTAATGCAGCAAGAATTGTCGAGTCGAAAGAAAAATTTCCAAGCAGCAAAGTGGCAGTAGAGAGAGAGAGAGAGAGAGAGAGAGAGAGAGAGAGAGAGAGAGAGAGAGAGAGAGAGAGATCGTTATCAGTCCACACAACGGCAGTTGGTTCAGATACGATTGCCTGCAAAGGCTCAGATCGTTGAGTAGTCAAAGTTGTACATTACCAAGCTACACGAGGGACTACAATCAAATAACGCCCGTTATTCCTGATCGTCATACACTCCTGTAATGCTGTTTCAAGAGAAAACTTTATAAACTAGTACCCCTTAATAGGAAGAGCTTTCGGGCTGCCTCTTTTCCACTGAAAACTGTATAACCGAGTTTTTGTGACCGTCGCAATTGCTGTCGGCAAGGTCCTAGTTCTCCTCCTCTCATAACACTTCCCACTATCCGCCCTCACGTTCCCGTTCGGCCTTCGGCCTTCGGCATTCTGCATACAGGCTCAGCTTTAGCCAAGTGGCCGCTCCGGCATGCACTAACAGTTAGACTGGCCCATGTGCTCAACTGCATGCAGACGCATCCTATACGTCTATTGTAAGCCGCACCGACAGGTGCAGTTGCATGTTGTTGGGCCCGGCGAACAAACGAAAACAGCAAACTGTTGGACAATCAGGCAAGCGGATTTGGAGCGTATTGATTTCCTGAAAAGTTATTGTCCCCCATCCCGCGCTTGCTGTGTGCTGACGGCGAAATACTCCCTTTTCGATGACCGATTAACACTATGACTTGGGAAGGAGACAGGGAGAAGCGTGTTTGTTTGAGGCGCTGTTACGGACCAAAAACAAGAATTCTTTGTTGACGTCTGGGCGTTTCCGGTATCCTGAAGCACATACATCCATGTTTCCTAAGCCCCAACCACGAAATTCAGCCTTAATCTCGACCCCGTTTCGATCTCGGCCTTAGTTTCACCCGATCATAACTCCTGTCAGGTCATTGGGTGTCCTTTCATACGGTAGTTTAAATTGGGATGTTGCATTTCAATAGCCGAACAGCCGGACAAAAAGTGAGCCGCCTACCTCTGAGATTTCACGCCATAGAAAGGAGAAGGGGTAAGAAGGCATGGGAGGGCCCGGATGACTCTGGGACGAAAAAAAGATCTGTCACTTGTACCTCTTTGGGATGCGGCGCAAACGAGAATATGCCGGTGCTAAACAGAGATTGGTCCTTATAAATACCCGCGTGATCGGCTTTTCGCCTGCGCGTCAGAAAAACCATTTTGATTCTCGCACACCTTCACCTTACGCATTCCCATTCTCTGTACCTTTAACTTTATTTCTTGCCCACACGTGAATGTGGGCCTACCAGTTGTGGAAAAGTGTTGGCTCTGACCCTCAACTTAGGATATACACAGAGCATTGGCTGGAAACGAGAAAAGATCTGCATCTAGTCAGTTTATGAAGTTTTACCACAGCACCTTTTGCAACCCTTGCAAGAATTAAAGATCTGTTTCAAAACAATCCTTTCTATATTCTCTATGTCAGATTTAAGGTAAGCTGACGCGAGAAACATTGTAGCCAGCAAACACCGAGGGTTTCCTGCACCACCTACGTTTACGTAAGTCACCCGTTAATGTGACATTCTGATGTTTGCAAACGGGCGAAGGGGCAGTATTGCAACACCGCACGAGGCTACCCATCTCTCTGCATGAAAATATGCGTAACACAATTGGGTTTCAACTCGTTCACACTAATTTATTCGAGCAAATTGGCATGGGCTAGCTGCGAATTGAGTTTTAACGAAAAAAATCACAATTAGCTCCACGTACGCAATAAATAGCCAATTTCATTACCTCGGATCTAGGCACTACCAGTTACGACTGAAAAACGAAAAGCGAAAAATAAACAAAAAATATAAAAAAATCTCAACTAGTGCAATTTACTGAGCGAGTTTAATGGAGTTTTCTTATTTCCGCCGCTTCGGTTTAGACGAAAAAATCGAAAAAATATTTTTTTTTCCAAATCATTCGTATTGTACATTAATTTCTATCATATACACACATATATTATATATACGCTCTATAAACTATTTTTCAGTATAGGGCACTGCCTTAACTATGAAATATCTACCTGTCCAGTGTTTGAGTATATACTATTTTGTTCCCGAACAGCTTCTCCTTGAGATCGTCGTCTACGACTACGTCCGACTGACTCAAAATTTTATCCAAATCTTTCTCATCTCGACTTAAAATTTCCTCTTTGATATCCCACAGAAGCATTTTTATGTCATTGTATAGGATGAAGTTGAACGAGGATCCGAGTAAGTGGAGATTCATACCTCCTTTATACCTTGGGTAGCAGATCCTTCTTTTTAACCATTCTGATGTGTAATTAAAGTTTCCATCCTTGTCTACGGGAGGCTTGATTGTCTCAAGTTTTAAAATGTGCCCGTTGTTGTCCCTGATTGTCTTGACGAAAACATATTCGTCGAGATTTAGATTCTCTTTTATCAGGGTATGGAAGTTAAACCTTTTATCCTTCGACTTGTTATCCAATTTGTCTTCTGACGTGTCCTCGGGTGTCGTCGTTTCGTCTTTTTTGGATTGCTTAGGTTTGCATTTAGGATTATAAGAGATAGTTTTTTGAACAGGAGTGAATTGTTCTCTATATCCATCTATTTTCATGATATCATCATGAACACAATTTAAAAAGTTATCCAAAGCTTCCATGGAAACTTCTGAATTCAATTTATCATTGATAATCCCCATTCTAACTACATCATTGTTATTAAGACTTTCTTTCAAATTTTTAAACAGCATCTGCGTTATCTGTTGACTTTCTCTCGAATAGCTGGCATCTAGCTTTTTTAACTTCTTGGTGGCGGACTTTTCTGATATACCCCCATCTTCCTGTTTCACAGAGTCTTTGCTTTTCATTGAGTCTTGCTCTGTCCTATCTTGAGACTTAACCTCAGCCTTTGTCTCCTCTTCTACACTTGCCTTACCATGCTTACTCATATCGTAAACAACAAAGTTGTTGTTATTTTTCTTATCGACATGATTGAGTAAACTTTTCAAGCTGTCGTGAAAAATGAATCTGCCAGTTAAATTACTGCTGAAAGGTCTTCCTTGAGAACGATTTGTTTCTTCCTTGTAGATAAGCTCACTTTTTTCTTCACTGAGGCTTGGTTTTAATCTTTTGAAGACAGCACTTGAATTATAGATAACACCAGCAATGGATGATTGCTTTTCTCCCTGTAAAAGAGAACCTTCTTCAAATTCCCTTTTCATTCCTATATGCTGTGGAATTTCCTTGTTTATGTATCCATACGGGTTATTATTTGCAATCTGAGAAGCCGCCTGATAACCGTACCCACCCGGAAAACCGACAATCCTTTGATCATGTAAACCCGAATCTTGAAACTTAGCGGATATTTGAGGTAACTGTAGTTGGGATTGTGAACGTTGCTGAGAAGGAATTTGGTGAGGAGGAAGAGAGGAAAAGTGGGATGGTGGAGATGGGTCATATGGTGGGAGTGGGAGATGAACTTGAAACTGTTGGAATTTTTGTTGAGGCTGAGAATGAGGTGAAAGAAGTTGCTGCTGTTGCTGTTGTTGAAGATGATCTTGCCTTATATTTTGAATTTTTAACTGCTCGTTGTTTGGAGAAAACACTTGAGACTGAGAGGGGGATTGTGATGTTATTCTGATTTGGGATTGTGAAATGCTCTTCTTCAAATTACCGTCTGTTTTCAGAGTGGTGTTACTGTCATTGCTACTACTATAAATCTGATTACGATTATTGTCAGCAATTACTTCACCGTTTATAGGAGGAACAGATGAAAAATTATGAGCAATCGGATACTGGTAGTGATATGTCTGGGAAGGTAAAAACTTGTTTTGTTGTGAAACATAACTGAAAGGGGGGATTGGCTGGCTAGGATTTTGGAGTGTTGAGGAAGAAGAAGTCGAGTGAGACGAAGATGATGATGGCATGTTTTGGTGAACTGGAAGATACAGCTGTTGGATCTGAGGTCCAACGGGATAATTGTTGATTGGTGGTGCTATGGAGTAAGCTTGATGATTTGAGGGAGATGTTGTCATCGAGTTGTAATTAATTTTAGGAACTATATTTTCATTTGACTGCTGGAAATGTTGGTAATTTGAGCTGTTGTACATTCCATAAGGCAAATTTTGGTTGGGTTGATTCGATGCCGTCTGATAGCTGCTATTTCCCGGAGGAAAAAAGTAGGTGTTTGGAGGAGGTGGTGGAGGAGGCGGTTGCTGTTGGTAGTTAACCATATTCATATCGTGAGATCCTTTTAGTTTAGGTTAGGCTTATGAATATGTATATGCACTTTGTCGTAGCTATAGATCAACTGATGGCAAAGTCTTTCAAACAGTGAACGGAAAAAACAGCCTTTAAAGAGTAAAAGGCAGGAAAAGGCAAGAGAAAGAGATATATGAAGGCTTACGTGGGTAAACACAGGAGAGAGGAAAAGGGAATGAATAAGAAGAAGAAAAGAAGTTGGTACACAATGAATTCTGCAATGACGAAAATCTAGATCTAAAGTTGAAGAATTAAAAAGCGGATAGAAGCTTGCTTAAATATATACATATGACTTCTAGTTACCGAATTTTCCCCCATATCCATATATATTGTGTATCCAGTATATAAAGTCTGCATGCCAGATAAAGAATAGAAGGAATGAGAAGAAGAAGAGGAAGAAGAAGAAAAATCAACAATCCCAACCGGGCTTAAAGGAGAAAAAAAGGTCCGGCTATTACTTTCGTGCAATATCTTCATGTATGCCGAATCTCACCGCCGAATTAAGTTTCGGGTTATCTCTGAAGAGATGCCAGATGTAAATAATGCGATGACGCGTATGAAAGCTACACGGTTGCACTCAACTGCCTTCGGTTGTCAGCCTCTTCAGCCGCAATGCATTGCATCATCCCACCATGCATTAATAATGTGGAGCCAGGACACAAATGGCGAAATCAGATCCCCAGCTGAAGTTGATTTATTATCAAGCTTGCAATTTGCAAACCGCAGCAACGTACATATTTGTTTTATGCAGCCGGAAAAAAAAGGTTCCCGTTAGCTGTTGACTGTTGGTTAGTTCTTGCCTTACGACGGTCCAGACCATATCCCGCTCCTTTGAATCTGCCTTTAAAGGAGTGGAGGGGCTGAGGAAGACATATATATTTTTTTTAGTCAGGGTCAAGCTAGTCTATAAAACCTATTGCTAGTACGAGAGTGATGAGAAGAGGACAGGGCGGAAAAAGTAGGAGAAATATGGAAATGCACAGGCCAGAGGTAGACATAGGAAAGAGGAAGAAGAAAAAGAAACATTTGAGTTGTGACCGCAGGCTCTTGGAACGAAAGGGTCTAAGCGGGCGCAGAAGCACTATTCACTTTACATCTGAGCATCCATAAACTGCCTCGGCCATCCGCGTATGCGGACGGAGGCATATGCGTGTTTCTGCCAGTATTCTGTATTCGAAAAATGCGTGCTCCAATAGAATTTATCACCTCAAATAATCCCCGTTCCGGATTGACCACGATAAAACAAAGCCGACAGGAAGGCTTATTTTAATATCGCGTAGCTGTACTTGCAGAAAAGATATTCTGCCATGCACGATTGTATGCATGCAGATATAGGCATCTACACCGTGGAATGAAATATGAGAAAATGCAGGTGATACTCAAATAACCGCTAAGCATACTACAGAGACGAGACAGGAAAAGGGAAGTAGCTGACGTTTGAGTGTCAATCCAGACGAATGGGGGGCGGGGGTCGCAGAAATAATATATGTTTGCGTTGCTGCGCCTGCTCAATCGAATTTGGTTGGACAATAAGTCGCTCGACAAAGACATAGGTTTAGATCATGTACCCTGCAGCAAGTATTCCGTACGCCATTACTATCTCATTTCTAACCTGGAGACAAAAAATAACAGCCGTTGTTTGATCATTTGGTTTTGTCCGACAAATTCATTACTTTGCTGTGTAAGTTGACAGCCACTTCCTTACACTTTACCCTTTCTTCTCCCCCTTTCCTTTTTTATTCCGTCGGTATAGTGTTTGTGATCAAGAGCGGACATTTTTTTTTTACCTTTTTTAAACGGACTTAACAAAGGGAGGGCCGAGAATTGTTTACTCTTTTTCTTTGTTGCTTAGTCATACTTGCTTCGCCAGGAGGTAAGCAACGTAACCGCCTGGCTCACATGAAGATCAGGCTATTAGCGGGCTTCAACATTTTTTCCTCCCTTTTTTCGTCTTCACCTGAATGCAACCGTTGATCCAAATAGCTATCTACATTCAGCTTGGTTGCTAGCCCACGCTAGCTTATACAACAGCTGATGCAGGAAGCGGCATGGCGGGCGGCGGAGTGGGTGGACGAGTGGGGGGACTTGAAAGGCTAAAACGGGTATCCGAAGTCGCCGGCTGTGTGGTCATTTTACAAAATATTAGCCTTAACTACAACCCCCCCCCTCTTGAGGCTCCTCCTGATTTACCTCAGTAGTTCCAAAAAGACGTAATAATGACAAAACTTGTAGTGTGAAGAATTCGTTTAGGTGAGTGTTCTCAGAGGCGAAAATCATACCGTTTGGTTTGTGCGAGTGAGAAGAATGGGAAATGTGGAGCGGCCTGAATAGGAAGGAAAATTTGCCGAGGATTCGCAATCACTCACGTAGCGACGGCGTTCCGTTTCCGGGTTGAACCCAAAACCACTGTGCGTTTCCTTCTGTGCAAGCGAGAATGGTATTGTGGCTACAACATGCGTTAGTATGTGTGGTTGTTACTAGTAAACGTCTGACTCTGATTGACTTGCATCATACCAGCCAGTTGTTCCGTGAAGCGCCTTTTCGGCTGAATGCTGTTGTAGCGGGGCGTGGGCTTTCCAAGGTTATCTCATGCAGATGGCTGGCGTATTTTCGGACTCCCACCCGTTCCGCGATGCGGACTCAGAACTCGGTTGCGAAAAGCTATCATGGTTGAAAACGAATCTTCAACTTGCTGAACGCAGATACCCAAGTGTTCTTAAGATTTTGCTCATAAACCCGACACACGAGTCCTTTTTTTTCGAACCCAAGCATTGATCAGAGTTAATCTGTGACGAAGCTGATCTAAGATGAAACCAGAATAAGCGGCATGGATGAATCCTGTAGGCAATTTGGATCATGTATGCGCATACTGCACATTCAGTCGGCTGTGCTACCGAGTCCCAAACCTGTAGTTTTCTTCGACAGGGTTCTGAGAAATAGAGATCTGATCTGAGCCGACTACTAAATTTTTGACGAATCGGGATGCAGCGCTCTAGGGATACATACACAACCCCGCAGGAGGCAGTGAACGCATCGTAAAAACTCCTGTATTATTTCAGTGTGCCCTATAATAATTTACCGGTTTGAGTGTTAAGAAAGTGTATTCGGTCCAAAACGGCTCAGCGAATATTTATCGTGTATCAAGGGGCTGACCATGAAAAGAAGATGACAAGCCAGGGCGAAAAGGGCGGACATATGGGGAATATCCGTCCAGATTTCCGGAGACTCACTTACCACTTGATTTGCCGTATTCATCCGTATTATTTTGTTTGGCAACTCCAGACGAATTGAACGTAATTCGAAATTTCGTGTAATGGCCAGTGTATGAAACGACTTACAACTAAATACTATTGGTTTTATGACCCGGGTTGGGCTAATCGGATCAGAGCATAGAGGAAAAATGCCACTCCAAACAAAATTTTGATCTCCCTGTGATTGTAAATCCGTTCAGGCCAATCCGAAATGCAGAATTCGTCGATTACATTCACTTTATTTCTATGGCATTGAGCTTTGTTTCGCCGTGCGCCCCAAACAATGTCGATGACCCTGATTTACCTGAGTGTTTCACTGCGAGAAGTGAATCTCCTTGGTATATTACCGCAAAAGATTCTGTTGTTGGATTCATAAAGGCTCATTGGCAACTTTTGTTGGCCTGCATCTCAGCATTCTGTCTGCATGATTGATTGCTAGTGGGCGAATGTTTTCCACAATGTGTGTAGGAAGGTGCACGAAGTAACAATCGGAGCCATCGCGGTTGCCTAGAAGTATCGATGAATAGCCAAGGCTGCGGCAAAGGTGGCGGAGCGGACGATACTTAGAGACGAGCAACACGGATCAGGAACCATCAACATATGCTTATTTCTGTCGCCAGTGGAGCCTCTAGTGGGGCCAGGTTATTACATGCACAGACTAATTTGCAGCACCTTAACTAGATGCCTCAGAGGGCGATTTCGACGGACTATCTTTCTCATATTCTCCCAAATGGTTTTAGCTGGACATCTCTAGGGCAGCTTTTGATATATGTGCGTATTTTATCAAGCAAACACCCCCTCTTTCTCTTGGTGCCGATCAACAACTTTATGAAATTGGCCATGTAGCTCGAACTTTTGTGAGAAGATAGTAGCTGCGGCGCCGCAGCTAATCTGTGATGGCGATAATACACACATCCCATACAACGCAACGGGTCCGTACGTGAGGGCGGTAATCTTAAGTCGCCTGCCATGTGGACATATACTAGCCTATCTTGCCGGAGTTTCTTCTGGACTGTATTTTACTGCTGAAATCGCACAGCCAGGCCAGCCGTACACTCACGAAGAAGCAAAGAGCTCCTCCGCATGAGCCCTGCGAGGGCGTGCCGATTGCTACATTTGCCTGCAAAATAGGGCCCAAAGTCTTGCAGAACCAGTCTATAACACGTAGCAAGATAATTTATTGGGATTGGTTCTGTCAGGAGCCTCCAGGCGTCTGCCAGGTGGCTCCCGAGCTAGTAAAAGATCTCAGTGCACATATATGCGACTGCCAGATCTCTTGAGCTAAACTCGAGGCACTATAAAGTTCTCCGACTTACCGTCAAACAGAACACAGCCAGAGTTCAGGTGTCTGCCCCTCCTGCCACAGCCGGTGTTGGCACTCTGGGACTTATCACACTCTAGATCGTCGCAAAAGAAGGTCCGTCTCTTCACACTGTCGCTCGATACTATCACCACCTAACATCCTCCCATCCTCCCTTCATGGAGCACCGACACACGCTATCTGCGAAATGGGGCAATTTTCTCAATTGGGATACCCTCGATAGAGTCGCGTCCCCCCACGAGGAAAAAAAACGCAGAATGCTTCTGCGATAGGTCCCTTATCGGACGAGACCGGTGGCGGGACGGTGCAGGCCCTGGCTCGGGACGACGGCCTCGCACGGGCTGGCTGAGCATCCTGACACAACAACACCTGTCACTATTGCTGTCTCCTCCTCCCTACACACAGACTCCCCTCCTCTTCCCGAGACACACGCCCTCCTGCCCCGTAGTCCCCTCTCCTCACACGGGTTGCAGCTCACCGTCTCTACTATGTAGCCCTTCCCGTCCGCCTCTCTGCCTCCGGCCACCCTCCACGCCCGAGAGGGAGAGCAGGAGAGAAAAATTGGCACGAGCGAGAGCGAAAAGCTGCATCCTTACTGAGAGACCGACTTTCTTCGATAAAGAGGGCGAGCGAGAAAGACAGCTTTTCGTTACCAGTCTGATACAGCTGAGGATAGGTGCTAGAGCTGTTCTGTTTGCGGGTCACCAGCCAGCCTCTTTATCTGACGCCCGAATTGCAGCTGCTAAAGGTGCACACCCACCTCTGCAGAGACACACACACACACTCCTATTGTCACACACACACACGCACACACGCACACACGCACAAACGCACACACCGTCACACGCTTCCACGTTCCCTAGAGAGTCATTTCCCCCCAGACGTCTCTATCTCCTGCACTTACATCTCTATCTGCATCCACGCAAAAACACACGCGTTACTCCCTTAGTACTTCTGTCCCCTTTATCTTCAAGGGAATAAATAGTACACAGCGTACACACAGACCTTAGGTCATCAGAATTGAGGAAGTACAGGCGTAATCCCCCGCAACGCCTCCTGTTTCCATCGATAAGACTCACCTTTTCACAGTCACCATTATATATATACACCACTATTCAAGATGGGCTGTTCCTGCAGTTGCCTGAAGGGTCATGAAGATTCAGGTCTGTATCGTCAATTGCTTGCAGACAACGAGAGAGAAGCTATTGCATCCCTTTTAGAGTACCTTGAAAACAGGTCTGGCGTCGACTTTTTCTCTGAAGGTCCGCTGAGGGCCTTGAGTACCCTGGTTTACTCTGACAATATCGACTTGCAGAGAAGTGCTGCCTTAGCTTTCGCCGAAATCACAGAAAAAGAGATCCGTCCCGTTACAAGAGACGTCCTTGAACCTATACTCATACTACTGCAGAGTTCTGACCAGGAGGTTCAGAGAGCTGCGTGCGCAGCATTGGGTAATTTGGCTGTAAACGATGAGAACAAGGTGTTGATTGTCGAAATGGGTGGCCTCACCCCGTTAATCAGACAGATGATGTGTCCAAATATTGAGGTCCAGTGCAATGCCGTGGGTTGTATTACAAATTTAGCCACCCAGGACGAAAATAAAACAAAAATCGCCAAGTCTGGAGCTCTTATCCCGTTGACGAAGTTGGCAAACTCTCCAGACTTACGGGTCCAAAGAAATGCTACAGGTGCCCTATTGAACATGACCCACTCCTACGAAAACAGAAAAGAGTTGGTTGAAGCAGGTTCCGTCCCTGTTTTGGTCCAACTACTTTCGAATTCTGATCCCGATATTCAATACTACTGTACAACAGCGTTGTCAAACATAGCCGTTGACGAAGAAAATAGGAAGATACTATCCACCACGGAGCCAAAATTGGTTAGCCAGTTAGTTCAATTGATGGATTCTTCCAGCACAAGAGTTCAGTGTCAAGCAACTCTCGCATTAAGAAACCTAGCCTCAGATGCGTTATACCAACTCGAAATCGTCAGAGCAGGAGGATTGCCAAATCTAGTCCAGCTATTGCAATCGCCCCACGAGCCATTGGTTCTTGCTGCTGTCGCTTGCATTAGAAACATCTCGATTCATCCGATGAACGAAGTTTTGATCATTGAAACTGGTTTCTTAAAGCCTTTGGTCGATTTAGTTGACTATCCAAACAACACTGAGATCCAGTGCCATGCTGTCTCAAGTTTGAGAAACTTGGCTGCTAGCAGTGAGAGAAACAGAATGGCATTATTGGAGGCTGGAGCAATTAAGAAATGCAAAGACATGGTTTTGGGAGCTCAGGAGAATGTGCAGAGTGAAATATCGGCTTGTTTTGCTATTCTTGCACTAGCCGATGAACTGAAGGAAAAGTTGTTGGATATGGGCATCATCGATGTGTTGATTCCGCTCACAAAATCTCCAAATGCCGAAGTTTGCGGTAACTCTGCCGCAGCCCTAGCCAATCTCTGCTCGAGGATAAAGGACTACAGCGTGATTTTGGAGCACTATGAGGACCTTTCCGACTTCATTTCCAACTTCTTGAAAAGTCGGAATCCTACTTTCGAACACATTGCTCTCTGGACCATATTACAGCTTCTGGAATCCAACAACAAGGAAATTAAAGATAAAATTAAAAAAGAAATAAGTAAGGGTAAGATAGATCTAACGAATTTGACTGGAGAGAATAATGAAAATCATGAGATATCAAACCTAACCATGCAAATTCTAGATTTAATGAAATAAATAATGTATTTGTTATATAAAAAATATACTGCTAATAATTTCAATATTTGTTTTATTTATACTGATTTTTTCCGAGGCAATTGTCCGGTCCGGAGCTGCTTGTAGCTGAAATGAAATGTGTCGCCGTTAACGGGAAAAATCGATCACGTTTCTGGGAACATCCAGCAACGTGCCATGTACGTGTTCTGCCCCTGTGATAAGCGAATATTGCTGCTTCTCCTCGGGGCGTATCATCGAGGGAGATAGCTTCAAGAATCTCCGTGTTTCTCCGACGCAGTGCGCAGAAGTCCGTGTTTGACATTCCTTTTTCGCACGGGGATAGACGGTCTCCGTCGGATATAGATAAGATGTGTGGGGGGAGGGGATGCGAAGAGGGAACTTCGGAGATGCAGCCTGTCCGGAAGATTCCTTCTTTAAAACGATGTTTATCTTACAGCATATGGGGACCCTAGCAAAAACAGAAGTGTATAAAAAGAAGCGTTGCTCACGTCGAAGACAGGTTCACTTTTCGAGAAATTCGTTTAGATTGTAGTATATTCTATTCGTTACTCTTTTAAGTATTTTAGTTCCTCAGGTTTAATCGACTTGAACTACCATTCTACTCCAACAACAAACAAAAAAATACACAACATAAAAGACATCAATACCTACCTAACCAAAATCAATAATGGCTTCACTTTATAACAAATCATGCGAGCACCACCATGGAAACCTCGGTATCCATGAGGTTAGCTCAACTCCTATCCCTATCAACGGCGCCCTTGTCGACTATTTTGGTGAGAAGATGAGATTAGCCACTTTCACCAGCGACTCAGATGTCAGTCCAATTCCAGTAGAGTGGTCTGCCACTACTGGCTTGGCAAGAGGTCCAATCGTTGTTTCCAAATACAAGGATGGCATGGCTAAACACAACGCAATCGGTGCTCACTCGGGTCCTTACTCCATCTACCATGCTCTAAGCATTGCTTCCAAACAGTTGGATCCAAAACACGAGCCTGATTACACCAACGCTCATCCACCACATAACTTTCCTCAGCAACCTCAATGGTCCACTCCAGGCAAAATTGTCACGATGGATCCATTCGGCCATTTAGCCCCATGGATATACAGCGATCTCGCCAAGAAGGAAAACGTCGACATCAGGCCAACTATGTCTATTACTAAAGCTGTTTTGTCTATTCCGGAAATCAAGGAAGAGGTTCAAAGAGGCAATTTGATCCCGGACGGTAAAATTGTGCTGAACAAAGATGGTGAAATGGCCTGCACAAAGATTGCCGTTGATCCAGTCTGGTACTTGCCAGGTGTTGCTGAAAGACTCAACATCACTGAAGACGAATTAAGAAAGGCTTTGTTTGAGGATACAAATGGAATGTATCCTGAACTCATTTCCAGACCAGACATCAAAGTGTTCTGTCCTCCGATCGGTGGAATTACCGCATATATTTTCGGTGATCCAACCAATTTGCCAAAAGAAGACAAGAGGTTGGCTGTGAGAGTCCACGATGAGTGCTCTGGTTCTGATGTCTTCTTATCAGATATTTGCTCCTGCAGATGCTATTTAATCTTTGGCTTGGTAGAAGCAGCCAAGGAGGCTCAAAAGGGAGGCAATGGTTTGGTGTGCTACTACAGAAAAGAAGGTAGATGTCTAGGTGAAGTCACCAAATATCTAGTCTACAACGCAAGAAAGAGGGGTGGTGACACTGCTGACGAATACTTTCACCGTACCGAATGTATTGCTGGTGTCAAAGATGCCAGATTCCAAGAGTTGATGCCAGATATTCTACACTGGTTGGGTATCACCAAGATTGACAGAATGCTCTCCATGAGCAACATGAAGCACGATGCAATCGTCGACTCCGGAATAAGCATCGACGAGCGTGTCGAAATTCCTGACTATCTGCTACCAGCCGACAGCCGGGTGGAAATCGACGCCAAAATTGCGGCAGGCTACTTTACAAATGGTCATGTTTATACCACAGACGAGTTGAAGAAAGTTGAGGGAAGAAAGTGGGAAGGCTTGTAAAGCCTGTGTGTCCTTTTCCCCACCGCCCCCTCTTCCTGGAACATTAGCCCACCCTGTTTGTAACTTCTTATTATGTCCCATTTCTACTCCCATTCCTCTACTCCTCCCTATAGATTATATAGATTATAATGTATGATTGTGTTTTCGCCCAACCATCCTCCCTCTAGGCAGGCAGTAAGCGTCTCACCCGTGCCAGCACAACGCGGTTGACGACCCTCCAGCGGCTGGGGACAACAAAAGGCAGTGGCGCGCCTTAAAGGCTTCAAAGGTGGACTCGATACCGTCAGAGGAAAACGACGCATCGCTGGGTGCAAGCACTTCACCTCCTCAAGCTCCAGATTGGCAAGTACGTGTAAAAAGGCGTTGTGTGCATCGGCTCCATTCGGCATATTGCGGACACCAGCAGAGCGCACTCCGAGAACAGTCATACACAGATCACAGGAAATGGTTGACGAAGACTTTGCAAACGGCGATCAATTGGCGACAGGCAATGGTGTGCAATTGGAAAATAGCACCCGAGAGAAAGATGGTGCTAAAAAACCGAGCATTCCCAACGGAAAAACCGAAGTCAGCGCACCCAATGCCGTAAATGGAGCGACTGAAGAACAGCAAGAGGTTATAACTTTGGAAAAGAAGGCCAACGGCAAGTCCAGTGAAGATCAAAACAACAACAAGAAGGAAACTGCAAAGGAGGAAAGTCCTATTGACGCTGGCAAAGAAGAGGCGGAAGCTGCCACTCTTGACCCGCAAGAACAAAATGGCCATTTAGTAGCAGAAACACCCACGGAGGAAAACTCCGAGATACAGCACGACACTGACGTTGAGGCATCTTCTGAAGCACAGAATTCCATTCGAACATTTGACCAACAATCTGCCTATTCAGCCTCAAACATGTCTCCAATCAAAAGAGTGAACACAACCTCTCATCTCAATGTTGCTGCAAGCATAGCTTTTCTTAAGTCGAGCTTCGAAAGTTTGATTGCGATAAAAGAGATCCTAAAAAAGCACCAGCTGATTGTGCAGAAAGCGACCACTGCAATTGGTATTTTGAAAACAGGCGAGATGCCTCCAGAAGAGCTTATCTTTGAACCAATAAAATTAGCATGTGAACAGTCTAATGTGGAGGCCAAAATCTTAGCCTTGGACTGTTTGAGCAAGATTTTCACCTTCAACCTATTCACAAAACCTATATACTGGGATTACAAAGGGAAGAAAACATCTCCTATGCAAACCGATATTGATTTGGATGGAAGTTTGGGCTCCCCTGCTCAGGATGGTAAGATCCTTTTAATTGAAGCGGCGATTAATGTTGTTACGTCGTGTTTTGAGGGTGAAGGGACAGATGAACGTGTCGAGTTACAAATTATCAGAGTCTTGACAGGCGCAGTTGTCAATGAGTCAATGCCAGTGCACGGTAAGGTTTTGCTTCAAGCGATCAGACAAATTCACAACATTTTCCTGCTATCTTTATCACCGGTAAATCAAGGAATTGCACAGGCCACGATTATTCAGATTGTTGATTGCGTCTATGAAAAGGTTTTGAAGCTGAAGTCGAAAAAGAGGATGCAAACCTCATTGCAACCTCAAAGCAATATACCTGAACAAGTTGAAAATAACCAGCAAATGACGTTGCAACAGCTACAAGATACCAGCAATGATAATATTCAACTAACCTCGGATGAGGTTATTGGTAATGATGATGAATTATACATAAAAGATGCCTTTTTAGTTTTCAGATCAATGAGTAATCTTGCCTCAAAGACAATTGAAACTGAATCCCTAGACATGAGATCACACAAGATTAGAGTAAAATTACTTTCTTTGCATGTCATTCACTCGATTCTCAGAAACTATATGGAGGTTTTTGTGAATAAAGAATGTCTGATTTTCAACAAGAATAGTGATGAAAGTACATTCTTGGTGGATGGAATTCGGAAATACCTTTGTTTAGCTATTTCCAGAAATGCAACCTCTCAACTTTCTCCTGTCTACGAGATAACTTTGGAGATATATTGGCTCATGATCAAGAATCTTAGATCTGAGTTCAAATATGAGGTTCCTGTTTTCTTGGATGAAATATATTTCCCTGTCAGTGAAATGAAAACATCAGCCTCCTACCAGAAAAGATACATTTTGGAAATCATCCGTCGTATCTGTTGTGACCCTAAAATTTTGATCGAATTTTATCTAAATTACGATTGCGATACCGTGTTACCAAATTTATGCGAGACAATCGTTGATTATCTTGCAAAATACGCTTTACTCAGAGTTGTTGCCACGCTGCCCCAAAAGTTAAACTTCAAAAATTTCCAAAAACAGCATTCTTTGTCCAAAGAAATAGATACTATTCCCGAATTGAACTCCTCTAAGCTGTCCAGCACGCCGCCCAACCCAGATGCGAATGTTAACTTCCCGAACGATTTTGCTCTCAAGATGGTCTCAATCGATTGCATCGTTTCATTTTTACAATCCTTAAATATCTCTTCGGGTGCGTCACTTCAACTGCAATCCTCACAATCTGTTATTGCTTTGGACGACTTAAAGTCTTTTGCAGGAGAGGCACGTTTGAGGGGAAGTTCTATTGCTTCCGGAACGCACTCGTCACTATCTCAATCTGAGCTAAACGTGAATTCAAATGAATCAGATGATATCTCTACTGAACCGACACAATTTGATACAGTCAAGCAACGTAAGACATCTCTCATAGAAGGAATCAAATTGTTCAATTTTTCACCGAAAAAGGGTATCGCCTACTTAGCAAGAAATGGTTTCCTCAAAGCTGATGATCCAAACACGATTGCAAGGTTTATACTTGAGAACGATAATTTGGACAAAACTCAAGTTGGTGAATATTTGGGGGGTAGCAAAGAAGAGAACATTGCTGTTATGCACGAGTTCGTTGACATAATGGATTTCAAAAACAAAGCTTTCTTAGATGCTTTGAGAAGCTTCTTACAACACTTTAGATTACCGGGAGAGTCACAAGTCATTGATCGATTTATGTTGAAGTTTGCCGAGAAATATGTGAATGATAACCCTAAAGCTTTTGCCAATGCCGACACGGTCTACGTTCTTTCTTACTCTGTCATTATGCTTAATACAGACCAGCATTCCCCACAAGTCAAGAAAAGAATGTCTTTAGATGACTTTATAAAGAACAATAGAGGTATCGATGATGGTAAAGATTTAGATCCTAAGTTTTTGGAAGGTGTTTTCAACGACATACAATCGAATGAAATCATATTAAATAGCGAGCAACAAGCAGCATTAATTTCAAACGACTCAGCAGCACAACAGACGTTATTAGCAACAGCTATTTTTGGTAGAGATTACGCTTCACGAGAGGCATACACCAAGGCTTCGATGGCTTTAAGCAAAAAGACAGAGAACGCCGTCATACTATTGGGGAAGACCACCAAGAAAAACACAAAGTACTACACATCTGATTCCACAACCAATCCTGAACATGTTAAGTCCATGTTTGAGCAACTATGGATGTCCTTGTTGGCTGGTTTAACTCCACCTTTCAAAGACTATGATGATGAAGAAATTGCGAATCTACTCCTTTTCGGCATTCGTCTATCTACGCATTTATCCTGTATTTTCAGCATTGATTACGCAAGAACATCTTTTGTGAGAGCGCTAGTCCAATTTACAAACATCAACAACCCTGAAGACATGAAAGACAAAAATATTAGAGCGATACACACGTTACTGGATATTGCGGTTGACGAAAATTCATATCTAAAGTCTGCTTGGAAAGACATCTTTATAGTTATTTCCCAAGTTGAACGATTGAGATTGTTGTCGAAAGGAGTGGCGTCAAATTCTGTTCCCGATTTGTTGAATGCCAGATTAGCAAAGAAGTCTGTTGACACTAGCCATCGTGTGGAATCTTCGGGATTTTTCTCACTGGGTGGCAAACGACAAAGCATTTCACAACTGGCTTTTGAACATCACTTCAATCAAAAGTTACCTGTTGATATGATCAACAAAATCAATGCTACTGAACTCGATGTTGGCATGGACAAGGTTTTCAGCAAAAGTTCAGAGATTCAGGGTGATGGCATTTTCGATTTTGTCAGCGGACTTGTTGAAGTTGCGAGAGATGAAATTGCATCATCGGGTGACAGTAAAGAGCCTAGAATCTTCTGTCTACAGAAGATGGTTGATGTGTGCTATTACAACATGAGTAGAATCAGACTCCAGTGGTCTGAATTATGGAAAGTGATGAACCAAGAGTTCAACGAGTTCGGCTGCAACTCCAACAAGACAGTGGCATTCTTTGCGATAGACTCGTTGAGACAATTGTCAGAACGATTCTTCAACATTGAAGAATTAGCACACTTCAAATTTCAGAAGGAATTTTTGAAGCCTTTCGATTACGTCATTGTCAACAATACAAATTTGGAGGTAAGAGGTATGGTTCTTGACTGTGTACAATATTTGATCATCAAAAAGGCCGATCACATCAAATCAGGTTGGACCACAATTTTGGAGATCCTAACCCATGTTGCCTACAGCGAGGATAATGAGAAGTTCGTTTCAACCGGTTTGAAATATGCCAAGCAGATAGCAGATGAACACATCGATAGTCTTGAGGAACAGGACGCTTTCCCAACGTTGGTGGACTGCTTATGTGAGTACTCTAAGAACGAACGGTTCCAAAAGATCAGTTTGAAGGCTCTATCGATGATCAATCAGTTGGTGGAGAAGATCGGAGGCGAGGTTGACGAACGGAGCGGCGATGATGACTATTTGACCAAGAGGTGGTTCCCACTTTTGTTCAGTTTCAACAACATCATCATGGAAGGTAACGATTTGGAGGTGAGGTCGAAGGCGTTAAATTTTATGTTTGAAGCATTAATTATCCATGGTAAGAACTTTGACAAGCAGTTCTGGGGCAAAATATGCAATGAGCTTCTCTTCCCTATCTTTGACATTTTGAAAAGACACGGCCAGATTAATTTCAATCAGAACGAGAGCCTGTGGGTATGGCTATCGAGCACATTGATCCAGGCTCTGAGGAAGATGATCCTGCTCTTTACCACGTTTTTCGAAGAGTTGAGCGGAACCATGGACGGGTACCTGAGTTTATTGATCTCGTGCATCTGCCAGGACAACGACGCCATATCGAAGATTGGTATTTCGTGTTTCGAGGATTTGATTCTGCAAAACACAGACAGATTCAAGGCTGAGCACTGGACGAAAATTGAGGTCACATTCCAGGAGCTCTTCAAGCTCACCAGTGCCACGGAGCTCTTCGAGCTTGACCCGTTGAACAAGAAGAACAAGAAGGTTGCCAATGGTAAGTCTGAGGAAGGAGGAGGCGTAGAAGAGTCAGATGACGACGAGACAGAGCAGTCCTACTCGGAGATCAACCCGGACAAGACGTTTTCCTCCCAGGAAATTGTCATCAAGTGTGTGCTACACCTCCACATGATCCAGATACTGTCGGAGCTCTTCGACAACACCGAGTTCTACACAGTAATTCCCTACACGAACTTGATAGAGCTCACAAAGTTGCTACATAAGAGCTACAAGTTTGCCAAGGACTTCAACGAGGACTACAACTTGAGGGTGAGGTTGTGGAACGCCGGGATTGTCGACAAGTTGCCAAACCTCCTCAAGCAGGAAACGTCTGCCGTGGGCGTGTACATCAGTGTGCTGTTCCGGCTCTACTGCGACGAGGAGAAGACCGACGCCAAAGCAAGGAGCAGGATTGTCGACATCCTCATTCCGCTGGCCGTGTCCCTCATGAAGCGTTCATCGGAGTTCGACGAGCGGGAGGAGACGAAGAACTTCCAGTCGTGGATGCCTGTCGTGGTGGAGGTGCTCCAGGCGATCACAGAGCTCTACGAAACCGACTTCCAGAAGGCTTGTCCGGAGACGTACCAGTACGTGGTGCAGCTGTTTGGCAAGAACATGTCTGCGGAGCTCCAAGAGGTCATGAAGGACTTCATGGTCCGTGTCGGCACAATCTACGTGCTGTCGAGTACCGGCAACAGAAACAACAACGGCGCAACGTCGACAACCACGGTGGCCAAAACTGTGTAGAGACCTTTGGAGTAGAGAGATATAGCTGTCAAAAGCGTAACCAGTAGAGCCAGAGACGACTGCCAGCGGGGCACGCGTGCCGCGAAGAGGCCACCCCGCGCACCGCAGCCTGAGCGGGCGGGAGGAGTGGAAAACGGCGGGCGCCGTATTGGGGCAGGCCGGACGACGTAGCGGTGGGGTGGGTCTGGCTACGAGAGAGGCCTGGCATGGAAGAGATCTGGAAGGAAGGTCTCTGTGGGCCAGGGCCGGAGGGGGGGAAAGAAATGGTTGGAGAGACAAGCCATTGTACAAGCCACCATGTCCATGCAAAACAAGGTATGTGCTGTCACGTTCGGGAGAAAGCCGGCGGAGCAGAGATGAGAAGGATGTCAAACGAAAAAGCAGCAGGATGATGGAGAAGTGAGCCGATCTGGAGATTCCGGTAGCGGAGCCAGCTTGGGACAGCCAAAGTGGTGAAAAGTATCACCACATACGCTGTTCCATCTCGTGGCACCGTCATGTCGGCGATGTGGAGCGTCCATCGGGATCTGTTGATGCCCGAGGGCACTGGAGAGAGACCGGAGGCGGTGAAATTTGGCGAAAAGTTGATGTCTGGATTTCCATCAGCTGCTGAAAGAGACACTCATGTCTCTGGAGAAGACTGCTTTTCTTTTTCTGTCCCTTTGTTTGACGTTCCTGTGCCGTCAACCCCACAACCCCACCATTTGGGCAAATTCTAACACTTTTCTTCCACCCCTTGTTACCCTTTTACAGAACCTTTACGCCCTCTTGGGTAACGACGTTTCCGGTGACGAGGAGGAGTTCGTTGCTCCAAAGGAGATTGTTGCACCACAAAAGTCCACCAAGAAGAGCGGCGAGCCTCCAAAGGCCGACAAGACCAAGGCCAAGGGCGGCAAGCCAAAGGCCTCCGGCAATGAGGCCGGCGTCAAGTTCAGCAACAAGAACAGAGACAGCGAGGGCCCAGCCTCCACCCAGAGAAAGACTGGCAAGGACAAGAAGTTCGACAGACACTCCAGAACCGGCAGACAAGAAACCGCCAAGGCCGAACACAACAGACTCGGCGGCGAAGCGGAGGCTCAGGTCGAAGGTGAGGAGGACGCCGAGGCCGAACTCGAGCAGGATGGTGAGGACACTGAGGAGAAGCCACAGCTGAGATCCGCCGCAGACTTTTTCCAGGAGCTCGAGTCTACCGAGTTCTACCAGACCAAGAAGGTTGCTGCCCCTAGCGCCACTATCAACGACGACGAGCTGGTCGTCAAGGTCAGCGAGGACTTTATTCCTTCCACTGCTGAGAAGAAGTTGAAGCAAAAGGCCAAGAAGGAGAAGAAGTTCCTCGACGTCAACATCACCGTCACCGACGGCTACGACAGACCAGAGAGACCGGAGAGATCCGACTTCCAGAAGGGCACCCGTAAGCCAAGAGGCGGCAAGAAGTTCGCCGGCAAGCCAAGAGCTGCTACCGGCAAGCCTGCCAAGAAACCGACCGGTCAGTTCAACGAACAGAACTTTCCTGCTCTATGAGTGGCCAACACGGCCCCCCTCCGGCGCCCTGGCACTCCACCCTATATAGCGTCCGTACCTGTGTACTCTCTACAGACACAATGCACCCAGCACTGACCTCCCCTCCCCTCCGCCGTACCCCTCTGGCTACTCCCGTTGACGACGTGTCGTCCACATGTCTAATTTCCCTGTCTATTCTCCTTTGCGTTCCGAATTTTCCAAATTTCACTTTTTTCATCCGTCGAGGACTCCACAGCTAGCCATTGTGCCCCGGCTGGAAAAGGCGGTGTGCGTTTGCTCGCCGGCGGGAGGTGAAAAGCCCTTGGTTGATGACTGTTGTTGTTTCCTGCAGAACAGGCCGGCATGGTGGCTTACCAACGCACGGGGGGTGAAGAGAACAGTTATCAGACAAAGCACAGGCCATCCCCGTCCCCGTCACCAGTGCCACCCGCCTCTACCGTCTCTGCGTTTACGCCCGCCCGCAAATACGCTCTCTCCCCGTTTTTCCAGCGTTTGTCAGTCATCCTTTGCCCCATTTCGGACATATCCGTGCCGGTCTCCAGTCACCAGCAGAACACCGCCAGAGCGCCAGCATGTACACAGCCGCCACTGTCGACACTCCCGGGTCCGCTGGCAGCGGCGTCGCCGAAGCAGGTCCGGGAAATGCCAGACCCCATGTCGGGAATAGTGCTGCCACCATGATAAACACGACAGCAACGGTCACCAACAGCTTCTCTAGCAGCAGGGGCACCACCCCGCAGATCCATAACTTACTTAACCTCACCAGCTCAGACAGCACCACCGAGAGGAACAACCTCTCGTCGATGTCGCTCCCATTGTCGTCGAACTCTTACTCGGCGTCAATAAGCCCTCCCCACAACGACACCAACACTATCAGCTCGCTTTCTCCGCCGCCTCACGAGCACGACGATGCAGCGGCAGCTGCTACCGCAAAGGCCAAGCAGAAGCGCAAGCCCAGCAGGAAGTCCTCCACCAACGAGGAGAAGACATTGCTCTCGACTTCCTCCCCAGAGGGGATTGCAGCCGCCTCACAGATTACCCCGAACAGAATCGCCAACATCTTGATCAAGGAGGGTCCGCTCCCGATCCGTCATTTGACGGGTTACTTGGTCCAGCAGGTCCCCGCCTTTGGTAACCTCTCCTTGTCGAAACAGCGCAGATTAATCATGGCTGCGTTGGAGTCCGGCGACATTGTGACGGGCTGCATCTTCGAAAAGATCGGCTGGGGCCAATGGGAGGCCAAGATTGTTGGAAAAGAATTGGTGAAGATCAAAATTGAAAACAGTCTCAACAACAGCTCCAATGGCAATGGTAGCAGCACCGGCAGAAACAACAGCAACGTCGATATCTCCACCGCCTCAAATACACAGAAGATGGATGTCGACAAGCAAAGCATATACAACGCCAACACAGAGCATGTCGCTAACCCGCATAACCCCACTAGCTTCTACAACGCCAACATCAATTCGGAATCAGTCATACCGGACCGCAAGCAGGAAACAGCAAGACTGCTCTCTGACTCTATCAGAAGAGAATCCATCACTAGCCAATCGAATGACAGCAGCTTCAAGGTGCCAACCTCTCCAACTCTGGGCCCAATCCAAAACTTACGGAACTCCCTCATGAACTATGCTGACATTGACGAAGCTATTGAATCTTCCTCTGACGATGAGTTCGACAATGAGGATTACGACGATGATGATTTCAATTTGAACAACGATTCCGGAAGTTCTCCTCCAGCCAATCTAGATCTGCCTCGCAATGGCAACACCACTGCGTCTGCCTCTACCGCCCCCACTGGGACCGCCTCGGCAACTGCCTCTAATATAAACAATAACAAAAATACGTCAAATGCCTTATCAAAGAATAAGATACCAAGTATACGTTCGCCCTCCGTTTCTTCGTCTCGTCGGCCCTCCTTTGCGGGAATCCTGAAACCTAGGAAACCTAGATCCTCATTCAACCAACATACTCTGGAAGTAGCTCTTGACGAGGGCCCGTTGGAGAGACGTGAATCAAGAGTCTCCTTTTCCAATTCTGCAAATTTATCTCGCCAATCGTTCTTACGTACAAACATATCGCCTCGTTTGTCTAACAACAATAGTTCCGCATCGATTCATGACAAAGAAAACGAGAACGCAATCGCAGACGATGACGAGGAAGACGGGAACTTTACAGACGAAGAAGACTGGCAAGCCATCGGTCCTTCTTCTCTCCGGAAAAATAGACATTCCAGTATAGTGACCCCGCCAACACCAAACTTGTTGGATTCAGGGGCAGGTACTTCTGATAATAAGCCAGCTACCCATAAGACAGATGAGGAGATGGCAGCTATTGCATTGATGGATTTAAAGACTGTATGATCAACTTAAGCGGCTCGATCTTCGTCTGCCTCTTTTTCTACAAAGTCTTTCTTTTCCAACATTTTCGTATACTTACTCATTTTGTTTTCTTCTTACTCTTTCTCTATTCATCCTCTATCGCTTTTCCACCCTTTCCGTATTTGTCCCTCGTTGTTTTTCTTTCTATGCAGCTTCCATAATGAAACTGGTTTGCTTGAATTGATGTTATAAGGAAACATCTCTTTCATCCTTTCAATTCTTCCCTCATATTACTTCCCTCCCTTTTTTCTATGTATATTTCTTCCATTCCACTACGCTACATATTCAGTGCATCGATACACTACGTTGCCCCCATCTAATCTTTTTCCGTACTTCACCATCGCACGATGCATCTCCGAACACATAATTTATAATATTGATTACAAAAAATTAATTAACTATTCAAAAACTACCTAAAATTCAGAGATTGCAACGGCAACGGACTGAACATCATCGTGGGAAATAGAAACTTTTACGCTCTTCACACCATTCTTAGAAGCAGCAGTCTGAGCAGCACCAGCCAACTTAACAGTTGGAGCACCCTTGCTGTCGTGCAAAATCTCAATGTCCCTCAAGGAGGCACCGGCACCCTTGGATTCAACTTCCAAAGATTTGAAGACAGCCTCCTTAGCAGACCATGTACCAGCAAAAGAGGATCTTGGGTTGGGAGCAGCATTGCAATATTTGATTTCTTCCGCGGTAAAGTTTTTCTCGATAAAATTGCTATTCTCAATGTTGATCTCAGAAATAAGTTCAACGTCGACACCAACACCCTTAGAACCTGCATGTTGTGCGGCCAAGGTACTCAGGATATCAGCAGTCTTACCGGCAGATTGTGAGACGAATTTGCCAACTCTTTGGAGTTCGTTGTCCGTGAAAACGTACTTGTTGGTCTTGTCTAAGGAGACTCTTGCTAATGGATCCAAGTAGACCTTCTGTTCTTGATCGTCAGTGTATGGAGCGTGATCTTTAGCAACAAACATAGTGTTAGTCAGCATAGCATTGTGAATGTATGCATAAGACTTCTTGTATCTGGCATTGACCTTGGCGGAATAAGCTTCGTATTCCTCTTTGGACAAAGATGCAAACAAGTAGTCAGGATGAACAACAATAGCCTGAGCACCTTTTTGACCGAAACCGAAAGAAGTAACAGAGACTGCCTTGACACCGTTTGTTTGGATAGTTCTAGATGGGAACAAAACATACTTGTAATCTTCCAAAATCTTATCAACGTTGTCAGCATTTCTGTTACCCGGAATAGTACCAGTATTCATGATTTGAATAGCACCGTTCAACATCCATGCACCAGCGGCACCCTTTGGATGACCGGTCAAGAACTTCTGGAAAACACCGTAAACTGGGTTACCTTCACTTCTACCTAAATGTTGCATCATCTTGTCAATAGTTGCAGATTCATTTTTATCGTTAGCCTTGGTAGACGTACCGTGGAAGGAACAAACATCCAAATCATCAATAGTCAAGTTGAATGAAGCCAAAGCCCCTCTGAGCGGAGCAATTCTTGGGTCATTCTTCCAGAATTCGTTACCATAGGTATTTTGAGCGTCCTTAACTTGTCTGGTTGCATCTCTTTCGATCTCCTCAGTTCTTTCCTTCAGAAACTCCTTCTTGTCAAATGAAGAATCAGATGCAGCCAGAGTGGTAGCTTCTTCTTGGATAAATTCCAATTCGGACTCGGTCCATGCCTTAATTTGAGCAATTCTGTTCTTCAGTTGTCTCGATCTGTACTTGATATCCAATTTAGTAGAAGAGTACTTGGATTCACCATGGTACTCTCTAGCAGTGGTCAAAATACCCTTACCTGGTGCAGGAACTGATCTACCAATCTTATCGGTAGCAGTGGAAGTCATAGCAATAACAGCGTATATTGGAACACCCATTTGCAGAGCCAAACTAGCAGTCATAACAACCTGGATACCTGAACCTTGGGCTTCCATAAAACC
Organism: Pichia sp. NRRL YB-4149; assembly: GCA_030556025.1. Taxonomy (NCBI): domain Eukaryota; kingdom Fungi; phylum Ascomycota; class Pichiomycetes; order Pichiales; family Pichiaceae; genus Pichia; species Pichia sp. NRRL YB-4149. The sequence continues at coordinate 185,455 of JANIWA010000008.1, read as the reverse complement.
GTTTCTAGTAGTAGTAGTAGGTCTAGACATTTCAGATGGAGTCCGACCATGGGCGAACTCGTCAACAGCGTTAGAGGTAGCGTTCATGTTTGCGAATTCGTATGAACCTTCTTCTTGGAAATCATCGTAACCACCAACTAAAACAATCTTTGCCTTACCAGACAAAATAGTTTCAACACCAATATCAACGGATTCTAAAGCAGTTGCGCAAGCTCCAACAGGTGTCTTTATAGGACCAGATGAGGACAACAACAACATGTTAACCCATGCAGACATGGTGTTGATGAAGGATTCTTGAAGTATGTCATTTTGAACAGGCAGGTCCTTGTATCTGTCCTTAAACATACCTTTTAAAGCGGATACACCACCCATACCAGAACCAGAACAGTTACCAACTTCGGAAACATGAACATATTTGTAGAATTCGTAGGGATCAGTAACACCCGCACTCAATAATGCTTCGACAGTGGCAACCAAGACGTACAAAGTGATAGGGTCGACTTGGTCAATAATATCGTCAGAAATACCGTAGTTCTTAGCATTCCAACCAGTTGGAATTTGACCAGCAACTAATCTGTCGAATCTCAAGGCCTTAGGGATGAATAATTTAGCGCCCTTTAAAATCTTGACAGTGTATTCTTCACCTGATTCATCTGGGAAAACTTCAACCAATTCACCGTGTTGTAATTGATATTGCAAAGCAGTAGGTTTGTCGGTGACAAATGGTTCCAAGTCGTGTTGAATGACAACTTCTTGAATCAACTCCTTCTTGGCTGGATCGTAACCATGGAATAATTCTGGCTCAATCAATCTGATACCAGTGTGTTCTAAAATTTGTTCCTCGTACTTGATCTTGATGTCCATATCAGCAACAGGTTGGTTAGTCTTTGCATCAACCCAACCGGTGTATTGTTTACCCTTGATGTTACCATTGAAGTACTTAATAAAGCCCATAATCCAGGCCATTTCAATACAACCTTCCAAAGAGAATTCACCTTTGGCTTCCATTTCCCATCTGGTTCTGGAGTTACCCCATGGACCCACTTCGGCAAAACCAGTAACAACTGCCACTCTGTCCAAGTTTAGCATACCTTCCAACTCAGGAGCCTTAGACTTCACAGTAGAGTAAGCAGGCAATTCTGGGAATTCGAACTTCATGTTAGCCTTTGGAGCAATGGTGGCCTTGTTGAATGGAGAATCTGCGTTTTCACCGTTGACAACCTTGTGTTCAATTGCAGTTTCAATCGAGACGGCCCTTCTTATTTCAGAAGTGTTGTTGATGTCGGTTCTCAAGTCATTGGTGAAGTCTCTCAAGTTCTCAATAAATTGTAACCCACCGTTCAAGTCAGCCATGACAGGGCCATCTTCGCACATTCTCACAACCTCTGGAGTCATCAAACCGAGAATGTTGAAAGCCATTTCCTTCTGGGAGAAAGTTCTGACTCCCAGTTTTTCGATTCCTTCGGCAATAATGTTGTTACCAGACATCAAACCAGTACCTCTGGTCCAACCAATGACTGCACCACAAATAGTCAAGAAAGATGACCATGATTCGGAATACCATCTGTTGAATAAAGTTTCTAAAGCTAACTTAGATTCAGAGTACAAACCATCAGAACCGAAAGTACCATGGTTTGGTGACAATGGAAGAATAACTTCAGCAGGTCTAGTTTGGATGTTGTTGACTCTCTTGTGACTTGCAACTTCACCCAATAATCTCAACAAGTTGGTTAACATAATTCTGTGAGCCAATTCAGATTTAGAACCAATGTTTTCAACCTCAATGCCCATTTCAGGGATAGCAGCAAATGGAATAACAAAGTCCAAATCCCAACCAAGACCGCCTTTCTTGACATCATCGTAGATGAATTTGATCAAGGCATGAACATCTTGCTTAGAACCTTGGTTGAATGGAACAACCACCAAGCTGGAGCCAGAAGCACCGAATCTGGAGTACAAAGATTGGTAATACTCGGTAACCTTCTTGGAGAATCTAGAGGTGGTAACAATAACCTTAGCACCACCGCTCAATAAACCCTTCATAACTTCAGCACCAATGGAACCTGCACCAGCACCAGTCACCAAAGCATACTTGCCTTTGTAAGAGATACCATTGACAGCAGATTTTTCCAAACCATCTAAGAAAGCTGAAGATTTAGCCTTATCGTAAACCCAAGAACCAAGTCTTGTCTTTGTCTTGATGTGAAGGAATGGAATAGTTTCTGGTGGGATGCTAGAGGAAACAGGCTTGTTGATTTCATTGAAGTCCTTCAAAGATGCAATTTCATCAGTTTCATCGCCTTCATCAGATGCGGTATCAAGGATTGAGGTAGTAGTCTTTGAAACTTCAATTTCAGAGTTCTTCTCAACGAATTCAATCAATTGCTTGTATAAAGTCTCAATCTTCAATTGGTTCTCGGTGGTAGCCTGCTTAGATAAAGCCTTATAAACGTTGGCTAAATCTTCCTCAATAGTTGGCTTGACATCTTTAGTCAATTCGCAACCTTGAGCCATTTCGAAAACGTATTGCTCAATCTTTCTGCATGCGTCTCTCGGAACTTCGTCGTAGTTGATGTTACCCTTAACATCAACAGTGGTCTTTGGACCAGTAGGATAAGAAACGTCTTTGTAGACAGGGTCCTGGTTCTTGGCAAGCATTTCAGAACAGTTATCTATCAATTGTTGCCCTAGCTTCTTCGCTAATTCGTAAGTCTCGCCCTTGTCAGTTGGGGTATGGTCAATGTGATATTGCATGAATTGAATCAGAGTTGGATTAGCTCTGTTCATGATTTGAATACATTGGGTGACAGTTTCTCTATCAACAGAGGTGAGCTTACCAAAGATGATATCGAAGTACATGGACAACGCATCTTGTCTGGCCCAGTTCCAGTAGGAATCGTAAGTTCTAGCCTTCAGAGGGGAAAAGACTGGTTTGATCCCAGAAGCATAAAACTCACCGTGTTCTTCGGCCCAGAGGTCCAATTCGGCTTGTAATACTTTTGATGCTTCCTTCTCTTTGACAAGAGTTTTGTCACCCTTAGCCAAGTCAAGTTTTAAGTATCTGGCCAAAGTTTCCAATTGTTGACGTGCCAACTCCTTTGATTCCTTGGTAACTTCTTCCAAGGCAGCAGAATCAATGACTGCACCACCAGCACCACCAGCAGTAGCGCCTGAAGCGCCGGATGAAAGAGACAAACCTTCTGAAGCAGCGTATTTTTGAGTGATGGAGTCAAAGAAAGCCTTGGCATCAGCTTCAGAAGCCAATCTTTGAGCTGGTTCATTGGTCAAAGCGTGCAACAGAATAGCATCTTGTCTACCGGCTTGCAAGCCCCATCTTGATTGTAAGTACTTTCTAGCAGCACCAACAGAGAAACCACCAGGCATTTTGGAAGACATCAATCTTGCGATTAAAGATGAGGTCTGTTTACCCAAGCTGCCGGAGAAAGTGTCCTGGAATTGATCTGCCAATTCTTGCAGTGGAGTGTCCTCTGGCTTTTCCGGAGTAGAGCCAAATTCTTTACCTAAGTCACCCAAAATTTCATTCTGAACAGTAGACTTACCACCAACCAAGTCCTTGATTGCCTTGGACATTGAAACATCACCTAAAGACTTCTTCAATTTGTGGGCAACCAAAGTGTGCAAGATCAAGCTAGCCTTGATTGGTTCATCAGCAACGTCAGCAACAGGGCCTGCAGTTGGGACAGCGGCAACAGGGGCAGCAGCTACAACAGGAGCAGCGGCAGCTGGTGCAGCGGCAGTTGGAGTTGGAGCTGGAGCGGCTTCTGGTTCAGCCAAGTCAGCCGCATCCGGAGTGTAGTAGATCTCCTTCTGGTCCTTTGAGTAGCACAAAACTTCTCTTTGTAAAGATAAAGCTGCATCGTAAGATTCGAATTTGGCCTTGATAGTTCTGGTGGCCATACCGGCCAAAGTTGGAGAAGGACCAATTTCAACAACTCTCTCGGTCTTGTAATCTCTCAAAAAGACATCTTGTGTTTCAATCCTAGTTTGAAATTAAGATCACCATTTTTTGGAACCGCCAACGTTAGTATTTGTTTTCTTGGATCGTTGCAAAAGGAGGTTAATGCATTGAATACATACCATCTGACAGGAGAAGCGAACTGATAAGCTAAAAGCTCCGTCAAAAGAATGTGAGATAATTCTTGCTGTACCTCTGGTCTCATTTTGTTTTTTTGGACAGGTGTACTTGAAGAAAACAGAAGAATTCAAAAGCTTTCTTCGAAAAGAATTGAAGAAGCAAAACGTTTGTAAATCATGAAAAGGTGAAACCGATGAAGATACATGGGATATTTTGTGATAATTTCGAGTTCTCAATCCGGACATTTTTGTTGGTGCAGGTTTTGTGTGTCTTTTTACACGGAACGCGCCGTTTGTTGGGCTCTTGTTGGAGCCGGGACGATCGACGATCGACGCTAAAGCAAATAGCCGGGATTGGACCAAATTTGCTCTACGATGGCCTGCAAGCCCACACTCGGAAGGTAACAATATTGGAGAAGAATAGTTAGGACAGGTCGATTATACGACGGTATATGAATAGATAAATAGTGTATACGTTACATAAAGAGAAAAAGTTAATTCGTTGGTTTTTGTCATTCTGCGAGACTAGTTAGCTGTGCTTTTCGTTCCCTCCAGTGGAATTGTCTCGTACTCGAGATTGCTTTCCTGTTTCTGTGCAGAGGTTCCCTCCCTCAGAGTGTTCAGCTCGGTATCTTCAGAGGTGGCGCTTGCCTCGGTCTCCTCGATGGATGCTCTTTCCTGGAGCTGGTTACGTGCGTCGGCGAAAAGACGGGCAGCCTCCTCCTCCGTAAGCTCATTCTTCTTCTTGTTTTTGAGATGGTACATTGGGTTCATCTTTCTCAACGTGAGGCTTTTGCAGAATGGCAAATGGCCCTTCTTCTCCTCAAAAAGCATCAAGGCCAAAGTGACCATCAGTGCGACCCAGTAGAGGTTGTATGCCAAGATGGAGCCATAGGTGGCGGTGTTCTGCCAGCCTAGCAAGGAGTTGAAGACATCCCAACCTTCATCAATAAGCGGGTTGCAGCAGTTTACGTGCCAGACTGTGTGATGAATGTTGTAGGTACCTGGTCCGGACCCATTTTCTGCAGCGTCACCGCCCGTCTTATTGTTGAAGACGTAGTTTTCGAAAAACCAGACACCTCTGGAGAACAACCCTGCGGAGATCAAGTAGAGGATTGCAGTGGAGACACAGAGGAAGATCTGAAGTGAAATTGCCGAACCACCGTAGTACATGAACCCACCGACGAGGGCGCCAGCTAGCAACCCGCAGACGACTGGTAGCGGGAAGGATCTTGCAGAGGAGCCGATACCGACACCACCGACAAAGACAACGGCTTCCAAACCCTCTCTTAGGGTGGTAATAAACGGTAAAATAAACATGGAGTATCTCTTCATGATGTAGCCACACTTTAAACGCTCACTTTTCTTCTCCGGGGGGGTGACAAGGGAGCGGGCGATCTTGACTCTCCATTTTGCCTGCATCTTGTTGACTCTAAGCATGGCAATACCCATCATGGTGATCAAGATGGTTGCAATCAAACACATGATACCCTCGTACAAGTCTTCCGTCTTCGACCAGATATCATTTTTCAATGAGTAATAGGCTCCGATGAAAGCACATCCAATAGCCAAACAAACAAAGATACCTGAAAATGTTCCAATCCAAATTTGGCGGACCAACTTCTTGGTGATAGCTGGGTTCTTATTACCAATACTCTGCTTTACAAATGCTAGAAGGACAGAGACGACAATCACTGCTTCCAACGCTTCTCTGAAGACGACAAAGAAGATTTGCACATTGAAAATGTCGTTCATCTTGGGGTATAATTATAGCAGTCTGTACCGGAAATCTAATTGTCCCTCTTTCCAGCTCCTCTCTTTAGGCAAATAGGCTTGTTTGGGAAGCAAAGAGAAAATCGTTGGACTATAAATTGATCTAGGGGAGTTGATAAAAGTGGAGAAAAAAAAAGGAAGCAAATTTTTTTGCGCAAATAGCATGTCGAAATGGGATGCATGAAAAGAGGAGATCCCTTGTTTTCGCATTTGCAGAAAACGCACAACGATGGTCTAGAAGAGAAAATTAATTTTGGCCATTACCGAGAAAACCAGGTGTTATCCCAAGCACTTATGCCCGTTCGTTCGTCACCTTACAGGCATGCAGAGAACCAGTAGAGAGAGTAGAAGCTTAGGCGCTTGTATGGCTTTCCTCCAGGCGTAAAGAAAGAAGGCAGCACCCCCTAGAGGATGGATCCAATGAAGGGGACCTACAAAGTGGGCTCTGCATGGCCCTATTTCGACACATAGAAATGCATCGTGATAAGACATGCTCTTAATGCAACGGTTTAGCTACACCCCTCACCGTGCCTTATCTATGTCCGTTTCCGTTTAGCTTTTGTCTGACACATGTGTCCCCGAACATCCTCCCTCCACCGGACCAGTAGCTGTTCTACAAATGCCAATCGTATGCCTGCCAAGCCTGCCCGCTTCTCCCTTACCTGCTCGCCTGTTCTCGTGCCCCGCAGTCGTTTCTCGTCCTCCCGTTGGCCAGCCAGCCCGCAGGAGCGGCCGACGCGACGCCCCACAATCCGCCGCCGCCGATAGGGGCGCAGCCGCCGAGGAAAGGTAGACGCCACATTCCGAACGTGGTCGCGGGCGACGCGTCGACGGGAAAAGACGCCGGAGCGGGGTCGTCGGGAGGTTCTTTCTCTACCCAGATATTATTTCCCTCTCTCTCTGTAGGGCCCTTCAATGCATTGTGCCCTCGGGGCACCTGTTGTCGCTGGTGCCTTCCATTGCCACCTCTGCCCCTTGTCTTACACTCGCAACTTTTCTTGCCGGTGCAGTCCGTGTAATGCTGTCTCTGCCTTTACAGTGATGGCACACTGACGTCGTGAGCCTGTCGTAGGCCCAGTCGAGGAAACACGTCATTTGCCTTTTCGGAGATGAGCCAACAATGCACGCTTGCGGGATAGGGCCTTCACCTCGCCCAAGCACGCTTTCTCGCACGTACGTCAGGTTATTTTCCCGGGCATCACGGGGACAACGATAAGTTGATCGATATACACGGGTTTCATGACCTGTCCTGGTGTGTATAAAATGTTCTGCCTGCACATCTGTTTTTCTCTTTCGCCCTCCCACGTAGTCTCTCTGCATTGCTGTAAACTTTTCCAGTTGATACAACTCTTTAGAAAATAACCAATCCAACCAATCATCCCCGGACACCAGAGATAATGGCTACTATCGAACAGGTCCTAGATACGAACAACCCAACCCCGGCACAGGCACAGGTGCAGGCACCATTGACACCACCTGGAACTTCTCCAGCTGCAACAACAGGAAGCAGTGTCACCGATTTGCTAAGCTACCAGTTTCCCGACTCCACCAATATCGTCATCGAGCGTTACAACAAGTACATCAAGTTGATCCGCTCGATCGAGAACTTTGCAGAAGGTTATCGTCTCATCGCTGCATCGACTATCAAGCAGTACGAGTCCTTGAACAAGTCGGTTACCACTGGCATGCCAAATTTCGAGGTGAGTGGCGACAATGACGACGTCACGAAGGTGAGTGGTTCTGCAAAGCTGGCAGGCTCCGTACAGCCTGAAGCCGTCAACGATGGCACATCGCTCGCTAGTGGAGGCGATCCCAATGTACCTTCAGATTTGAACACATTTTTGGCAGTAATGCGTAAGAAGTTGGGAGATGGCTATACCCGTTCCATGGATTTTCAAACTAAGGTCCAGACACAGGTTTTACCAGATTTGAAACAGCTCGAATCCGAAGTTGAAAACAAACAAAAAGAGTACTCTTCTTTCTCCCATTCTGAGCAGAAAGATTTGGGGCAATTGAAAAACAACTCTGCTAAGCTCTCTCAGACTCTTGATACGGCAGTCCAAGAGTTCGAGCGTGGGGGCCAATCCAAGAGCCGCACTGACTATAAGAAAGATCCTTATCTTGTGAAGAAGAACCTGCTTAGAGATGCAGCGTTGCAAATAAAAGCGGAGAACAACAGAGTCGAGTTTTTGGCCAGTGGTGAGACTTCATTACGTGCCTCCGAGGCAAGAATTTTACTCGAATTGAGACGTATTTTCGATCTTTTGACCCAGTTCATCGATTTCAGCTACGGGGGAACTATCCAGTCTTTTGACACCCTGCGTGACGTGTTGAATAGAGTTCCTGAAGATCTAGAGTGGTCTAACTTTGTCTCTAGAAATAAACAATACTTAGTCACTGCCAGCGCCACTGATGAAACGTTAGCAAACTCCATAAGCAATCTGTCAGTTTCTTCTTCACCTTCAGCAAGAAGTAACTATGCCCAAGCTGCGGTTTCAGATAATCCTTACAAGAGAAGTATGGAAAATGTCACATTCCGAAACAACACCCATCCAAGTACACGTCCAACTTTGGAAGGTGTCCTTGCCAGAAAGGAGACAACCCTGGGCTTAGCTGCCAAGTACAACTCTTACTATTTTGTCATTTCCCCATCGGGATACTTTTACGGCTTTCCTTCCAGAAGCATAGACTCTTTCCAGCCAAACTTGGTCTTGTACATTCCAGAGTGTGAGACAAAGGTCAGAAACTCAAGCTCAGGTGGACAATTTTCCTTCAGTTTGAGAGGTAGAGACATTTCAAGTCTTGTTCCTAAGCCAAAGAAGAAATACGTTTTCAAGGCAAGTTCTGCCGAAGATTTTGACACCTGGTGGAGAGTCATTTCCAGCTATGGGGGGGCAGTCCAATCCTCGAGTGTTGTTTCGAGTTCTGATGGCGAATAGTTTTTACAGTATAACTATACCGTTTTTCCTCAATCCCGTATATAATTTCAGTTGGTTAAGAGCATGTGTAATAATAATTTCTAATCATAATTTACATTCAATTTTGATTATAACGTGAGAAAGGTAAATATGTATTAACAAATTAAAAAAAAAGGTAATTACACAGGAAAAAGTGAGAGGAGCCAAGTAGAAACAAGTCAGGTTTAGTAAAAAAAAATTAAAATTAGGGTAAGATAGGGAGGAGTATGATAACAAGACATGAACTGAAATTCAAACTGAATAATGATAAGAATAAGAGGGTAATGGAATCCAAAAGAGGGAACAAATAACAACTCCAGTAATTATTCAGTCGATAATTATCATAAGCTAATTAATTAATAAAACAGTGGACCCAAAATTGGTAATATATGAGTAAGATATGTCGAGGGAAAAATTGTTCTTTTTTTTGTTTTGTTTTTGTATTTGTTCGTTGTGCATGACTTTTTGCTTGATCTTGCTTCTCAGTTGTTTCTTGAACCAACAACACCACCAACAACTGCACCAACAATCACACAAATCAAAATAACGCAAACCCAGAAAAGAATCCATTTCCACTTTCTTCCCTTCTTAGCGTGCTCCCTTGCTTTTATGACGTTGGCATCACCACGCTCAAGTTGATCTTGTGCAACATTGATGTGCTTGTTCGCTGAATCGATGACTTCTTCCTGTTGGAACACCAGTTCTTGCAAGTCGTTCAACAATTCGTTCAATTCAGCAGTAAGCTGAACAGCACGCAAAACCTCTTGATGTCTAGCCTTGACTTCATCGAGAACTGCGATTGCTTCACCCTTACGATTAGCCATTGCGATAGCCTCATCAAAAACTTGTTGATCTCCAATTTGGTCGACAAATTGACGAGCTTCGTTGTATGTAGCATCAGGATTCACAATTTGGTATTGTTCGATTGCCTTGTTTTGATTAGATTGACGATAGCTGTCGTCTACTTTGGCAAATCTCTGGATAGCATTACGGAATTGGTTACGAATGTTTTCAGTTTGTTGCTCTTTATCCTTGTCGCCACCACAGGAAGTGAAAAGATCTTCAAGTTTTGGTTTGATTTCCAATGCTTGAGTAGATCTTAGGTTGGAAGTCGCACTGTCGATTTGGGCCTTAATTGCATCCAATTCTTCAGCACTCACAGCGTTCAGTGCACTCACTTGTAGACGCTCAAGTTGGTTGATCAAGCCATTATAGTCGTTGAGATCGTCTTTAAGAACCTGGATCTTGGTGAAAAAATCATCGCCAGTTGCTGCACCAGGTTGCGCAACATTGTTCATTTCGTACCCTTCATCGGCAGCATATGGATTGTTAGACGTGTACTGGGCATTCGTGGCTGCAGCATTGTTGTAAGAGTTGTTTACGTCAGAAGGGTATGCATTGCCGTCGTCGGTTGCATAGGGGTTCCCGTTATCCTGAGCATATGGATTGTACTGTAATAAGAGATTGAAGTTATAAGGATTCCAAACTTTGTTAGTAATTTGTTCCATTAAGTGTCAATAATAAAGTGAGCCTTATTGGCTATTTTATTGAAAGGTGTACATACACTCATTGTTCACTTCAATTAGAGATTTCTTGTTGTTGATATAAGTTGGCTTAGGAATTCGCTAATAGTCTAATCTCTTGAGTGTGAGATGTGGTTGCAATTGAGATAATTACTTTATTAGTAAAAAAGTGAAATAAGTTTCAATTATAGTGGCTGCTGAAGCTTCAAGATTAAAGACAGACTATTTCCGTTTATATGAGGGGAGTTCAATTAATGTATGGGGGAGAAAGGTGGGTGGTATCCAGCTCTTGTTTGTGAAAAACCTCTTGATATTCTAACGAGACAAAGATCGGGGTATTGTAGATTGTATATGAGAAGTCGAGCGGAGCCGTCTGTGCTAACGTATACCGGGAGCTCAAAATCGGAGCCCAAAGACTTTGAGCCTTTGTACATGCTAGCTCACTTGTGCTCACCATTGCCTGGCAGTAAAAAAGTTCCTCGTCACCATAAGCGACAGCAAAAAATTGCACAAAAACAGAGGGAAATGTAAACAGAAAAGGCAGAAAATATTGGCATCTGATTACGTTAGCTTGTTAGGCTAGACATCTGTGCACCCTTGAAGCCATTTGTTTTTTTCTTCTTTTTTTCACCCTTATATAGAGATAGCCCGAATCATGTCATAATAATCTCGGGGATGCAGATTTCCGTTTTGTTAAAAAGTTCAGTGTACTTTATTCAGCTTGTGTTTGTCAAGAACCTTAAGTTTTTATCAAATCTCATTTTACAAAAAATACAAGAAACAACCATGCCGGAGAAAAGAGACAGCTGCACAGGCTCCTTGAATCAAACGGGATCAAGAAAAAAGATCTCGATCAAACAGACACCGGAGGAAGAAGCCAAAGCCGTTGAATATTTCCAGTCTCACGTATTTGAACCTTCTTTTAAGACACAGCTTACACAGAGCATCAAAGATTCTCAGCCATATCGATGGGGGACAATCAAGAACATAATATCGGACGACCTTTTGCGTAATGTGAGAAAGGAGATCATGTCTGAGATTGAATTTACGAAGAAGGAGACGGATATCTACAAAGTTTTCCAGTCCGGCGATTTGGCCAATCTTTCGGCTATGCCACCAGATTTGTTAGCACGTCTTCCAAGCATGTACAAGTTAAGATCAGCAATTTACTCAGAAGCCTTCCGCTCCTTTATATCGGACGTTACGGGTTGCGGGAAACTAAGTGGAGTGAAGACGGACTTATCGATCCAGCTCTACACTAAGGGTTGTCATTTGTTGACCCACGACGATGTTATCGGTTCGCGTAGAGTTTCGTTTATTCTTTACATGCCTGATCCAGACACTCACTGGAAGCCACATTATGGTGGTGCATTGCAACTCTTTGACTCGTTGGTCCCCAACGTGCCGCAATCAGACGTCCACTCAAAATTAGTTCCAGGGTTCAATCAAATTGCATTCTTCACCGTTCAACCAGGTCTCTCGTTCCATGCAGTTGAGGAAGTGAAGGTGGACAGACAAAGATTGTCACTGCAAGGGTGGTTCCACATTCCTCAGGCTGGAGAAGATGGATATATTCCAGGGGAGCAAGAACGGACGGAACAAAAATCCACACTTCAACAATTGGAGTCGAAGGAGCTTAGAGAATACGACTTCCCAAAGCAGAGGTTTTCTCCGATACCAAACGCACTCTCCGTTAAGGATAAAAGTCAACTGGCTTTCAGTGAAGCAGATCGGGAATATCTTTCTAAGTTCATTAACCGACACTTATTGACAGATGAATCTATAGAAAGATTATCCAAAATATTTGATGAAGAATCTGTTGTGGATATCCTCTCATTTTTAAACAAAGATTACGAATCCCTTCTGAAGTTGCAGATGAAAAATCTCGAGCTTAACGAATTTCCACCACTGCCGCAGACGCAGGAGCAAGTTGAATCTCTCTATCCTTGGAAGTTGGCCATCCCGTGCCACAAGCAAAGATACATGTATATCGACGGTTCTGGTTATGAGGACATCGAGACCCCGAAGAGTATAGCGATGATCAACCAGGTGGAGAATGGCTCCAACGCTTCCAATTTTGACTTGACTGCCCAAATCTTCCGCTTTCAAAACCTGATCAAGTCTGAGGCTTTCGCTGAATCCTTTTCTGACAATCCAAAGTCGACCACGGTTGCTGAGGTGAGTGCAAAGCTGTGTGATCTTGCTACCATGTTCAGAAGCAGAGCTTTCCGCAAATGGCTGAGTAAGATAACCAAGTTAAAGCTGGTTAAGGACAACATCCTCGTTCGTAGGTTCAGACCGGGGATGGACTTCATTCTTGCCACAAAGAGTACCGGTGACGATGATGAGGATAGTTTTGCGTCGAAAGAGGAGCCTATGGACGGAGTGCTGGAAGCCACCATGAGTCTTACCCCAACCCACGGATGGGAAAATGGGGAATGGGGTGGTTACGAATTGTGTTTGGTGGATGACGATGCAGCAGACCCTGCTGCAGATGCTAACGCCGGTACTAATGCCGACACAAAAGACGGGAAGCCTGAAACTGAAAAGGATCTGAATGAGGATGAGGCTGCCATCTACAGAACTGCAGACCAAGACAGCGTGGTGTACGAAAGCCAAGCGTGCTGGAACAAGTTCTCCCTCATGTACAGAGACCCTTCCGTAATGAAATTCGTGAAATACGTGAGTTTCGACGCCACCGGCAGCAGATGGGACATTAACTGCTCGTGGAAATGTGTAGACGAGTCCGACGAGAAATGATCGAACCACTATTGTAAAAGCCTTTATAGAGTTGTACTAGCTAGTCCAACGGCCTAACCAATGACGCGATCAACCGCCATCCCTCTCAGTGCAAACGTATCGGAAGAGGAAGCACGAAATTCATGTCGCCAGGACCCGAGTCCCCGAGACGCCGCACCTATCCCCGCGGTCTCGGGGGAACTCGTTTATGTCCTCGGAGGCGCCCCGGAAGAGAAACGGGGGTTTTCCTGTTTGTTTCCGTTGGCTCGCGGAGTTCGCTGGAACGGGGCGCTCCAGCCGGACCGGCCGAAACACGCGATTAGCTCCGGAAGGATCCGGTTGGCTGTCGCAGGGTAAAACTTTGGGTGGGGGCAGAGGGCAAAGGCAAGGGCAGGCTCGTGGCAATGGTATTGAAGGGCTGCTAATGTCGGCTGGAACCTTCTGCCTGCTGTCTCGATGGTTGCTGTGTGCTTGATGTTTGGAGCATTTCTAGTCGCAAGCAAGCACTGCCTGTCGGATTGACACAAAACAGTCGAGCCGGCCGGAGGAATAGGACAAAGAGAGAGATGGACACGGCTGGGAGAGCTGAGGCGGCTGAGGCGGCTGAACAAATTAAGCGGCTGCACATCCGGAAGGACAGCCAGGATCAGCATCGGAGCCAGTATCGGCGGGCATGGAAGGAGAGACAGCATGGCAAGGCTGCCTGCCGTGCACTCGTTTTCATCCACCACACCGAACGGCGGCGGGTCTATTGCCTTAGCTTTTCCTAGCTGTAAGGGCGTCGGAACGTTGAGCAAATTAGCCGCCTTGTTACGGGCAGAAACGTACGTTTATCGAAATCAGTTCTGCTGGGGCCCTCGGAGCAGGTGTATGTGCGCTTCCGATCGGTTAGATACCGTAGCACCGTCCGATTATCGTGCGCTGCGCAAGGGCGATGGCTATCAGTTAAATTAAATACAATGAGGACTCGAGAGTATCAACGTAGAAAAGGTGAAGACCATAGAACCCAGCCTGGAAAGTAATATGAGGAAAGAAATAGTTGTAGTAGTAGTAAATTCACGGAAAGTAAAACGCAGCCTCGTTCCATAACGGAGGAGAAAGAGAAAAACCCGCCGATATGATTAAAGTCTGAATTTTGGAATTAAAAATGTGGGGGGTAAAAACAGAGTATGGAAAACACAAAAGAACCTAGCAAACTAAAATTGTAAAAAATAGAAAAAGACAAAACAAAAGTATATGAATTATAGATGAGGAGGGATGTAGAGGAGTAAGAAAAGGAAAATAAGTTGAACCAGAAGGGATTTTTATGAAGAAACTCAGAATAGGATGGATGGTGAATAGATGGGCTGGTAAGCAATCAGAGAGAAAAGCAGTAACAGTCGTAGTCATGGATAATGATGATGTAGAAGTAGTGGTAATATTATGAAAAGAACAAAATTGCAAAGCTCAAGAATAAGATATCGAAGACTCTGATAATTGTGATTTGAGCTCAGAAATTTCAGCGTCTTTTTTCCTGCACTCGTCCTTCAAAAGAAGAAGATATTCAGTTACCATGTCGAGAATCATCGACTTGTTTAATTTCTTGTTGGAGGCTGAGGCAGCCAATTGGGCGTCGTCCATGGCATCATCGTTGCTGATGCAGCCAAGTGGTACCTTCTTGCCACTCTTGCTGTCAATTTCGAATGCAACACCGTCTTCAGACATCCAAGGGACCAGCTTTTGCAAGTTGGCAATCTTTGAGTTAATGTTGATTCTGTATTTCCTTTCAATCTTGTTGTGCGCTTTCCGCTGGACCATGGTCATTGGTTTCTTGATTCTGCCTCCTGACTTTGACTCCTTTGTTTTTTTCCCAGAGGACACAGCTGAAGAGGACGATGATGGAGGTACGTTCTTTGTGTCAGCCTCCTCGACAAGCGTGGATAAAGAAGATGCTGATGTTAATGCGGAGCTCGGATCAGAGGTCGAAGAGTTCGATGCAGATGTGGTGGAAGATGATGGCGAAAAGTTGTTAATCGACTGTGAAGGTAATTGAATGTCATCATCTTCCTGTTTGATGCTGATATAGTTTGTGTCGAATGCAGAGTGATATTGTGGTATATTGTTCACAGGGTCGAGGTGATACTCCAAGTTGGAAATGTTGTAGTTGTTCTTCTCCATCGGGTTCACACTCGTTAAAGTAGGAGAAACACACGAACTCGCAGGACTGGTGATCATGGCGCCCCTCATTAGACTCTCATCATCGACAGAAGACTTTGTTGGGAACGAAGTCAGGTTCAGCAGATCGACCGAGTCGAAAATCTGCGCATTGTAAGAGCTTGCGGAAGAGATGGATGACCCCGAGCTGCCAGGTGCAGAGACAGAAGAGTTTTGGTTTGAGCTGGCACTATTTGCGAGGTGCGAGATGCCGGCACCCGAAATGTGTTTATCCAGGTCGTTAATTAGCTGGTGCTCAAAATTGAGAGCATTGGAGTTCTCCTGTGGAATTGAACCGTCTCCTTCAACATCTTCGCAGTCGAATTCGTTCCACGATGGGAGTTGCAGGTCTTGGTATTGGGTGTAAGCAGCGGGAAACATTGCAAATTGTAGAACGTCGGTTGGTCTAATGTGGATACTATCTACTGTGGTATATGTGTGGTGTGTGGGAAAATGACGGTAAAATAAATATGGCTACTTTAAATGGCTTCAATATGTTATTTCGGTAGAGTGTGTGAAGATTCTCTCTGGTTGTGAGTTTGTTTATTTGTTATCCTAAGTTTTCAGATGGTTCTCCTTTTTGCGAAAAAAAGTGTACGCTTTGCGATCTTCTAGTTCTAGAGATACGGCAGAGTGGTCTGGAGCGAGGTTTGGGTTGCGATGGACAAGAGCGGATCAGAAAGAGAACAGAGAAGCAGAGAGGAGACAGAGAGAAAAGAAGAAGGAGAAGAAAAAAGAGAGGGAAGAGAGGGGAAGGATTCAGGGTCTAACCGGAGAGAGAACAGGAAGGGGAAAAAGAGATGGTTATAAGGAAGAACAGATACCTGAATAATGGGAATCTGTTGGAAATCGGGTGTATCAATCTGTGCATCAAGACGCAAAAAATAACCGACCGCACGGTCGTAATAATAAAAGTGATCAGTTTAACTTTTCTGTCCTTCCGGCCTGAGGCCACCACCCATGCAATTAACCACGATCGGGGTATATTTTGTGTGAACCGTAGCGGACATAACTTTCACGTGGAATGCATGCCGCCGCTGTTTTTCTCGGGGGGCGGCGGGCGATTATTGCGTGGGTGGGAAAGCTAGAGCCAGAAGTAGAACCTGGTAGAGCTGTTGGCTGTCGCTTAGACGTGCATGTGGGCGGAGTAGGGCGGAGTAGGTGGAGGGTTGCATTGTTGAGGCCGAGGCGTTAGTAGGCTGGGAATAGCGGGATGCAGGAAGGGGAAGGAATGGGGGGGGATGCAAAAAGACAAGAAGGCGGAAATGCGGAAATGAGAAAATGAAAATGAGAAAATGGCCAAATGCGGACCGACGAGCGAAAATGCACAGAAATGCGAAAATGCACGGAGGGTAGGCGGTTGTTGTTGTCCGAGCATGACAGGTACAGAAATCGAATGATTATTTATTGGGTGGCCATCTCTATTGTGCAAGATAAGTCAGCCTGCCTGCGGGCGCCGGTGGGAGCAACAGCGTGCAATAACTCGCAGTCAGCGTAGGGCTCAGCATCGAGGTTGGCGGTGCGGCGAATTCTACAAGTAGCAGTTGGCCAGACCACGAGCAAATTGCTGGAACGTTCTGGAAGGCGTGCGGGCACAGAGGCCCTCCCTTCCCCATCCCATCCCGTGTCCATGTAGCGGAGCGTGGCTGTAATCATGCTGCAAAATCCTCGCTCCATCGCCCGTGACGGGCACGATTCCGGGAGGAAGGCCAGCGCTCTTCGGGCTATCTGGGAGCGAGATAGAGTGAGTTCACGAGCGGGCCTGATGGCACGATGCTTGCTACACTCTGTGTGTTTATCCATCTGTAGATTCCGAGACGAGAGCAAAATATAAATCTGTGCAAGGCGTTTAGCTAACAGCAGCGACGACAATGCCCGCTCTCCCTCCCAAACTCCCAGCCGCCCGGAGAGCCCGAGAAGATCACACACACATCGAGAAGATCTAGATCCACCCAGCGTGTTTCCCCGGATCGGGGAACGGAACATGTCAGGTTAGGGGTGTGATTGGAGCGTGCCCAGAAACTGAGCATACATCAAGGCGACTAAAACGAAAAACAAGAAGTGTCAGGCAAAAAAATAGTAGCAGTAGC
The DNA here is from genome assembly GCA_030556025.1 of Pichia sp. NRRL YB-4149. Lineage (NCBI taxonomy): Eukaryota > Fungi > Ascomycota > Pichiomycetes > Pichiales > Pichiaceae > Pichia > Pichia sp. NRRL YB-4149. The sequence goes on along the minus strand of JANIWA010000008.1, from coordinate 168,085 downwards.
GGGAACAGGAACGGATCACGAAGGAAAAAGAACCGTGCAGTGCTTCCGCTAGCCACTTCCGCAAAGTCACTGTTCGTTACTGTTCAACACTTCCCCGAGGACCTTCTTCACCCGCAGGTAGCTGAAACGTAGAGGCCTAGACGCCCATAAACGAAGCAGCAGCCTTTCCTCCCGCCGTCCATCCCGCTACTTTCGCTTCTTATTTTTGTTTTCTGCGTGCTTCGCCTCTTTCTTTTCAGTCCGAAGCTTCCGCAACCGGAATATTTTCGGGGAACCCTCGGGCGTTCTGCTGAAGTGTCCCTCCACATTTCGCCCACGGACCCTCCGGGTCCCATTTCCTCCCCAGTAAAACCGCCTATACATTTTGTCGGGAGAATTTTGCTTCTTTGTGGCCTAATAAACAGGGGGTGCGTAATTCCGCAGGATCCTCTGTTTCCAATTCCTGCTCTTCAGCCCTCCTATCCAAATGATTCTCAACCATCCCGTTTTCTGTGCAGCAAGGTCTAGCCCTCCGGCAGGAAGAGCAGGCTGGTACATTTTCGACCCCAGCGGAAGTGAACATTTCCACTCGACTCGACAACCAAACCCCTATCCTTCCTCTGACCCCCGCAATTTCCAAAGCCCTCCCAGTCTGGCATTTCCGATATAATGCGTACTTCTTCTGCCCATGCTATACCCCCACCTCTTGCTATTGTTTCCCAGCAATTTTTCAACCCAACGAGTAGTGCATACAGTAAATCCCGGTCTTGAAAAGCTAATGCCGATCGTGCCCACAGAGCCGGCTCTGCCGTCCTCGGCCGCAGGTCTCGCTCGGTTCCTCGGCGTTGGCCCCGGCTCCGGCCCTTCATCATCCTCCTCCTCTCTCTTTCTCTCCACACTCTGTGGAGCACCATGCACGTCATGGCGGTATCAGCACCCGCATATCCCAAACCGTGCATTATTATATAGGAAAACAGAAGAGGGACAAACTGTCTTGCCGTGCTCGCTTCCTGCTTGCCGCAGGCCAGTTTCTTCCCAGCTGCATATGGAAATTCCTCGTTCTAGGGTATTCCAAAGGGAATGGCCGTGCCACTCTGTCGCGAAGGTCGGCTTGGCAGTATTCATCGCTTTACAGCCGCCAATCGGATACAGAGCGTCGTCATCGACTACATCCGTCACCGCTCGGATACTATGCAAGGATTGTCACTGCGGCTGGATAGTTTAAGGATTCCCGCAAGGCACAGAAATAGTGTAGTGTATGTAATATTAAATGGGCAGTTTTTCTATTAGTTTCTTTTAGTCAATTATTTATCTCCCTCCCCGCTCCCCACTCACTCCTAAAGCTCTCCTCAACAGAATGATAGCTCAACGCAGGATTGCTATCGCATTTCGAATAGAAAGATTGGGTTCACATTCAACTAACTCTCTCGCTACGCCCCTTCTAACATTAGCAGCACCGGGATATACTAATAAACATGGCCTGCCCCCTGTTTAGCTAGCCTAATTTGAGCCAATAATGCCAATATTTGCTGAATGCATAACATCAATTAATTTGACTACAATAGTAATTTTAATATCCTTGCTTACCCCCCACGCCTTTCTGATAAGCACAACTACATTTCTTAGCCCAAGAAGCCCCCGTGCGTTTCAGGGGGGAGCCAGATGTGACAGCCCAGTCTTGGGCGAGAACTCATGCTCGAACTCCGCCGATTTTATGTATCTGATTATTTTTGCCTCTTTGGGTCGCATCAATACTGCAGTATCGAAATGGGTCCATTCGAAACTGTGACTTTTATGACCTGCTATTGCTGCAACCTAGACACACTGAAAGGCACAAACATGTATGATTAGCATGCTACACGCTAGGTCATTACTCAAACCAGTACTACGGTGAGGCTGTCTTTGGAACGAGACATAATGGTACGCCTACTTCTGAGCCCAAACGCACTTTTCTACCGATCATAGTGTCCTGTCGATTAATGATAAAAACGAATTACCTTATTTGCCTTTCTGTTTCGTAAGCATGTATCTTGTACAATGTGAATAGAGCAATGTGAGCTAACTTTATTTGGTTGCGTCCGTTGACGCAACCTGAGCCGAATACTTTGAAGAGTCCGTCTCAATGAGCCTTCATTTCTGGTACTTAGTTACTCTCTCTCTCCAGCAAACTGCTGCGTCCACTTATAACATACACCAAATTGCGGCCAGTTGGATAGCGAGAGGAAATTACTCCAAACCCCCAGGAAAGCAGCCTAAAATCCAGTTAGGTTTTTAGCATTGGACTGAGCGGGGAAAACATAAAAAGTCACGTGTGAGAGCCGATCGACCTTTTATTTCTGTGAGTCAAAATTTATCTCTTTTTTTTTAATTCTCTCCACTGCCCACTGAAAGAAATGAACCGAAAAAAGTTCCAATTTTATCGATAGGACGATCAACTCACACATGTGTTGAACACTAGATTGTAATTCGAAACTTCTGCAAGGACTCACACTCACGACAGACCGGTTCATTACACATATTTTGTCACCTTTGTATTTGTTGTTTAAGTGAATCTTTCATTGTGAGCACTTGCATGTACAGACACCTAACGAAAAACTATCTCGGTGTTACATCTTCAAAAATATTAACAAAACAGCCACCTCTTAAACTAAGCAAGGTTTTTTCCAACAAATACTCCCACTCATCTCTTCTGAACACAGGTACGATGGACTCATTAACAGCAAACTTAAAAAAGTTGGACTTGGTTGTCCCAGCACCAATAGAGAACTCTTATCCTGAAGCCAATACCGTTGATTTATGCAGAAACTACATCACTGAACAACTTTCCCAATTAGCTGGTGTCGACAAGTCAATCATTTATCCTGCTCTTGAATGGTGTACAGTTCTTGAAAAGGGCGATTTGCTTTTACCGCTACCAAGACTTAGATTGAAGGGTAACCTTGAAGAACTAGCAAAAGAGCTAGCTGAAAAGTTCCCAGTAGGTGGCTACATAGATCGGGTTATTCCCCAAGGTAAATTCTTGCAATTCTACTTCAACACACAATTCTTATTGAACTATGTTACCAAGGATGTGTTAGCTAGAACTCTAGATTTTGGTTCTGCCCCATTGGGTGACGGGAAATCCGTTGTTATTGAATTCTCCTCCCCTAACATTGCGAAGCCATTCCACGCAGGCCATTTGAGATCCACTATCATTGGTGGTTTTTTGGCAAACTTGTACGAGAAGCTAGGCTGGAAGGTCATCAGGATGAACTATCTCGGTGACTGGGGTAAACAGTTTGGTGTGCTTGCTGTTGGTTTTAGAAAGTACGGCTCTGAAGCTGAATTGGAGGTCAACCCTATTCAACATTTATTTGATGTCTACGTCAAAATCAACAATGACATCAAGAGCGAGCAAGAAGCTGCAGAAGCAAAGGGTGAAACTTTGGATCCAAATAACTGTATTGATGGTGAAGCCAGAAGTTTTTTCAAGAAAATGGAAGACGGTGACAAAGAATCTCTCGCTTTGTGGAAAAAATTTAGAGACTTATCCATTGAAAAGTATATTGGCACTTATGCTAGGCTCAATATCAAGTACGATGTTTACTCGGGTGAATCACAAGTTTCTGATGAAGTTATGAAGGAGGTCTCAAAGGTTCTTGAAGAAAAGAAACTGATCACAGAAGACAGAGGTGCTCTTTTGATCGACTTCAAACAACTTGGTCAAAAAAAACTCGGTAAAGTTCTTGTTCAGAAGAGTGATGGTACCTCTTTATACATAACAAGAGATTTAGGTGCTGCGATTGAAAGACACGAAAAATACCACTTCGATAAGATGATCTATGTTATTGCATCTCAGCAGGATCTACATGTCAAACAATTCTTCACAGCATTGGATATGATGGGCAACAAGTGGTCAAAGGACTTGGTGCATGTCAACTTCGGTATGGTTTTGGGTATGTCTACTAGAAAGGGTACTGTAGTTTTCCTTGATGACATTCTTGAAGCTGTCAAGGCTAAGATGCTTGAGATTATGAAGCAGAACTCAGAGAAGTTTGCACAAGTCGACGATCCAGAGAAAGTGGCTGACCTGGTTGGTATTTCTGCTGTTATGATCCAGGATATGCAAGCCAAAAGAATTAACAACTACGAATTCGGTTGGGACAGAATGTTGTCCTCTGAAGGTGACACAGGTCCATACTTGCAGTATGCCCACTCAAGATTAAGATCTATTCAAAGAAATGCAGGCGTCCCAGACGAAGAACTCATCAACGCAGACATGTCTATCGAAAATGTGTGTGGTTCATTGGAGAGCTTGAAGGCACAGAATTTGTCCGCAGAAGAGTTTGAAAAGAAGTCGAAACTGTTAGAGTCTCAAATCGAAAAAACACAGGCATTGGCTAGAGTGATGGCATCATACCCAGATACCTTACGTTACGCTTCCAAAAATTACGAGCCAAGCACTGTGGTCACATACTTGTTCAAACTTACCCACCAGTTCTCCTCCACTTATAAGGTTTTGCGTGTGATAGGCGAAGATAAAGAAGTTATGGTTGCAAGATTGGCATTGTTCTCTGCAGTCAGACAGATTTTACATAACGGTATGACCTTGCTAGGTATAACCCCTGTTGAGAGAATGTAAATTTGTAATTCTTGTAATTTTTGACTCGTTCGTCCGTGTACAAAGAAACAGATGGAAAATCAGCAAAGGCCGATTCCAGTTTTGTAAAACTACGAATTTTAGATTACAAATAGAATCCTTCCATAATGACTAAGCAACAATTTCCTTACCAAATATCGGACGAAAATGTCCTTACTCGCGGTGAATTGTTGGAAATAGGCATTTTTCACCCTACTTTTCCCCGGGACGTTAAATATCACAGGCTACTCTCTTCCGCTTGTCGTCTTCATTTCCTTACTACTTTCCTAAAATGACAGTTTCAACAACCATCAGACATGGCAGCCACGGAAGAGGTTAAGTTTACACCCATCCCAAACGCTCTTGAAGCTTTCAAAAATGGGGAGTTTTTGATCGTTATGGACGATGAAGATCGTGAAAACGAAGGTGATTTAATTATTGCCGCCGAAAAGGTTGACACAGCCAAGATGGCCTTCCTTGTGAAACATAGCTCAGGTTATGTTTGTGTGCCACTCTCTACTGAGCGTGCAGATGAACTCAAATTACCTTTAATGATCCCTGAAAATGCAATGACCGATAGACACGGTACAGCATACACTGTCACTGTCGATTACGAGGATGGTACGACCACTGGTATCAGTGCTCACGATAGAGCACTCACCGCAAGAAAGTTGGCTGAGAAAAGCTCAAAGGCTGACAATTTTTTGAGACCAGGACATATATGTCCCTTGAGAGCAAAGCCTAAGTTACTCAGGGAAAGAACCGGTCACACAGAAGCTGCTGTGCACCTCTGTCTTTTAACAGGACAGCAACCTGCAGCAGCTATTTGTGAATTGGTCAGGGATGAAGATGGTCTCATGATGCGTCTTCCAGATTGCTGGAAGTTTGCGCAAAAGTTCGATGTCAAAATCATTACAATCAAGCATTTAATCGAATACTTAGATGCCTACAACCTATAGCAAGAATAATTTCGATATACACTGGTGAGTGTAGCAGTGAATCTACAGGTTACGTTTCTATTCCAGACACTGATCCGATGATACTTAGGTATGGGAATGTATAAATAAATTGTTAATGCACTAAATGACGTAGAAAAATTTGAGATCTTTTCACTATCAGTGAAACCATGTAGTTTTTTGTATGGGGCAAAAGAGGGCGAGCGAGGGAAACGGAAGTGAGGCCTGCATAGTATGTATGAATGCCTTCACATGTTCAATTGTTCTAATTCAGCTGTAAACTGACTAAATGATTATTATTCAAGTGCAAGTAAAAGCATACCAATGAATCGTTTATTTGGAACAAGAAGCAAAGTTCCCAAGGCTACCTTGGACGATGCAATGGGAAATATTGACGACAGGGTGTCGTCTTTAGATGTTAAGATAACGAAAGTGAATTCCGAGCTTGCCACTTATCAGCAAAAGTTATCCAAGATGCGTGATGGACCAGGAAAATCGGCCATTAAACAGCGTGCAATCAAACTGCTACGTCAAAGGAAACAGTTAGAAACCCAGAGGGACCAACTCATGTCACAGAGCTGGAACATTTCACAGGCCCAAATGACTACGGAGAACCTGAAAAATACAATGATTACAGTCGATGCAATGCGCCAGACCAACAAAGAACTGCGTAAAACGTATGGTAAGATTAACATAGATAAATTGGAAGATATGCAAGACGAGATGCTGGACCTTATCGATCAATCTAATGAGCTACAAAGTGCTTTGGGGCGTTCTTACGACGTGCCCGATGATATATCGGAAAGTGAGCTCGACGCTGAATTGGAAGCTTTGGGGGACGAATTGGACATTAACGAGGAACTGGGGGGGGAACAATTGCCTAGCTACTTGGCCGACAATGGTGATTCCGAATACAAACTGCCATCATTTGTTGAGGATGAAGCTCCGAAAGAAGAACCGGAAACCAAGGTTCCTGCACAAATTGGTGACGCAAATTAAAGCTCTTAGCGACTAGTCATAAATAGAGTCGTTTTTTTTACGTTGTTGTTTGTTTTTTTACGTTTATGTACGTTAGAGTACGTCTATGTACGTATGTTTTCATGTCTTATTTCACGGGAAATTATACCAATTACTGAACTCCCTCTGTTTTTATTTTTCTCCTTAGGGCCATCATGTAGTTACCGATATTAGGAGTTGCCGTGTAGAACCATCCAACAGCTGGAAAATATGCACATCCTTTTGAATCTATCACTTCAAAATCTTTCATAGTAGTGGTAAAATCCCTAATTTCTTCTTCTTTGATGTATTTGAAATATGTATGGGTTCCCAAAGGCACAATCTTCAGAATGTGCTCACCCATGAAAATTGTCGTGAACCATGACACAAAATCTCTGTTGATAGTCGACAAAAACAAGTACCCACCGGGTTTGACGTGTGAAAGAGCTGCTTTCAAGACAACCGATGGATACTCGACATGTTCCAGCATTTCCATGCACGTAACAACATCATATGTCTCAGAGCCAGGCACATCATCAAGTGATATTACCTGATATTCCAGCTTGCTCTCTAATATAGGATCAAGTTTGGCATGTTCTCTGGCGACGGCTATAACCTCCGGGGTCATATCAATTCCTTTCACACTCTCGACATTAGGAAGACGAGCAAGTGATTCCGATAATAAGCCTCCACCACAACCAATGTCCAAGCATTTCAACTTCATGTCTTTGTAAATACACCACGTTGCATTTTCCAGTTCACTGTCAATCTGGGTAGAGATCTCTTTTGGTAGTAAATTTTTGTAGTTCCACCCTGGAACAAAAACTTTCTCATCTTCCTTTGTAGCATTTTCATTGACTAGTATGTGAGATTTGATGTTATCACCTATAAAGTCCATACGTAAAATATTCATTTTATGGAGAATTCTTTGTGGACCATAACTGTCCCACCAGGTCGATGCAAGTTGCTGAAAGTGTTCTTGCTCCGATTTTGTGATAGATGTCAGATTCACTTTGGCACTAGCAGTATCCCCTGCTTTCAGATTGAAACGCAAGCTGGACGTACTGAATCGTCTTAGTATAGACATTCTCTCAATTGGTCACTTGTTGGTTCGAAAGTACGTTATACATTCTGAGCCGTGTAGCTGGTTAGTTCAATGCTGTATGTTGTTAATCTGGGAACCTTTCTCCCCAAAGCGAAAAATAACATTCTCACGATGCGTGTATGCTTTGCCGGTTTGAAAAAACAACGGTGTATTGTCGGCCTTACTTTTTTATTGCCAATCCTTTAGAGCTCAAATTTCAGGCAATAAATTCCCCACCAGTAATACAGAGCTTGTAACCTCTCGAGAAGACCATCATTACGAGTTGGAATGAGCGAAAGTGAATCAAGCTCAGACAGTGAGCCCGAGTTTGAAAGTATAATTGCCACAAGAGCACGTCGTTCTAATGCAGGCTCCAGGCTAAGACAACTCTTAGATCTTGAGGAAACGGCCACTGGACCTGTTCATACGAATGATGATGATGAAAATGTAAACCTTCTATTTATGGAAGATGAAGATGATGGAGAATTCCAATATTCTGAAAATGAAGAGGATAAAATTGTGGATGGAGTGGATGACGAAGAAGAAAGTGAAGATGATGAAAAAGAGAATACAAGTCATAAGCCTTCTAGGAAGATTTCAGATAGAAGAGGCAAAAAGAGGCTAGAGACGTCAATTTCTACAAGTGAAGACAAACAAGATGAATCTGACGTGAATTCAGACGAAATGTTGTCAGATTCAGATATAAGTGCATCTGATAGTGACCAATCTGAGGGAGAAAGAGAATTGAGAAAGCAAGAGCAATTAAACAAACGTCGAAAAAGAAAGGCTAGTTTGCCAGCTATTATTAAACAGAAGAAAGCCAAAACAGCCGATTTAAGAACATCGAGTAAGAAACCATCTAAGCTTTTAGCTAAATCTCATAGATCCAATATGTTTGATGCAGTACCGATAGCACCTCATCAGAGGCGACATTCGGCGCGTAAAACCACATTGCAGAACAGCATAGCAACACATGAGAAAATGGAAAAGGAGTTTGAAAGGCGGCAGTCTCAAGCGCCTGTTATTAGCAAAGAATATATTGAAAAAACCTTGGAGGAACGACTTGAAGAGGCCAAGATCACAGAAAAAGAAAACACCTTATCATTAACACGATTTTACGAACAGGAAGTTCAGAAGAAAAAGAAACAAAGAGATTTGGCAAACTCAAGAAAATATAAGCTCAAAGAATTTATACGATTCTGGAGTACCGGTATTTATATAACACCATTAGACGAGGTACGATTGGTCGAAGAGGAGGAAAAGAGAATCAAGGAAGAGGAAGAAAATAGGAACAGGAGAAAACTTCAGTATTTAAAAAGAAAGCAAGCCCGAATGGCCAAAACGGGAAGTATATCGCCCAGTAAAGCAAGTGTCAGTGAAACAGCTGAAACTGAGACTAAAGGAAACGCAAGCAAAGAAGACTCTAAACTGATTCAAACGCCCCTTGAAGTCAAACAGGAAGAAGAAGTAAAGCCAGCTTCAGAAAATGACGTTTCGAAGGGAGAAAGTGAAGACTCTAAAACTTCCACAAAAGCTGTTCGATTCAGTGAAGACCCAGTGATTTCCATCGATGACCAAGGTGTTGATGGTGAAACAGATACAGATAAGCATGCCTCTGTCGATTCTAGCGAGAAAGAGGTAGGCCACAAATATATCAAGCCCGTCAGTATCTTGAAGAGCGAATCACCTGCAGATGAATCTGTTGATGGAATCGTCATTGAATGCATTTCAGAGCCTGTCAAAAAAGAGGAAGACAACGATGATCGAAATGAAGCCAAAGATATTGCCGAGGGGTCTGAGGAAGAGGATAAGGCCAACAGCATTCATGAAGTAAAATACGAAGGTCCAGCTCAACATGTAGCTCGGAACTATGTTTTTTTCGAAGAATTCGATAACGATCTGACGTCGGATCAAATCAAAAAATATCTTTTTGGGCAGCAGGCTGTTCTTAAAGGTACACATCATGATCCTCAATATGAAACTTTGTGTATCATCAAACAAGATGAATCTTCCAACATTGATTTACACAAAATCCAAGCCATGCGAGATGAATCGTTCAAATCATTGATTCAGCTTCCAAAGTTCGGTGAGAAAATTACAGTTATTGATGATGGAAACGGAAATTCCGAAGAAGATGAAAACGACGTGGTCCAGATTCATACTCCTGCACCAGTCGGCATCCATTTGCCCAACGGACAAAAGAAAATTTGTCCGACGAGTGGGGCGCCTGCTATGTACTACGATCCGACGAATGGAGTTCCATATGCCACAGTCGACTCATTCCGTATCTTGAAAAACCTTGTGGAGGGTGAATACCAGTGGCTTCAGTTGGACAACGGTGGGATCAACTCGAGGTTCAAAGGTGGCATTGGTTGTTACATTGGAAAAAAGAATCAACGACATGCTGCAGGAGTTCCTGAGGGTTTTTCCTAGCTTCGGAAGGTGTAGCTCAGTAATATTATTTTTTTAATTTCAATGACATTCCATGTCTATTATAGATCTACGAGAATGCATCAAAAACCAAATGCATAGACATTGTGTCGTTGTATATAGCAAGCCATCTACATAATCTAGTCTGTGTTGTGCTTCATTCCAACTTCATGAGAAGCAATTAGATCTGGCTGGAATTTCAAAAAAACTTCCTTGACAACAACAGGTAGGAATTGTTTCTTCACTGCTGATTTGTATGGAAGCTTGGATGTGCGCACTTCAAAGTTGAAGTCATTTTCATCATAGTCATGTTCAAATTCTGGCAGAATGATTGTGACTTCTTCTTCCTCTTCGCCGTTGACAACATTGACGACGAATTCAACCTTCAGTTCGAAAAGACACTTCACTTTGCCTTTTCTTTGGGTGACATCACAATCTCCAGAAACCGAATTAATGGACTTGACGGAAATGCTATATTCATCGGAAGGAACAGACACTTTAGCCAAATTCTTGTCAAAATATTCTTTGGCCCATGGTACGCAGTTTTTTTCAACCCAGTGCCTATTGTATTACAAATGAGTATCGAATTTAAAAGACCCGTTAGTAATCCTGAAGAGGATGGAAAGAAAAAGATTTCTTAGTGAGACGTGATAAGGAAGATAACGACACTTACCAGTTATTAGGATTATGTACAGTAGTCATGTTCTTTGTGGAAAGCTTGCTCTATGAGCCCTTTAGTCAACGACACGAACCCAAGAAGGGCGTACGTTACGGAGAAGAAGTATCGAAGAAGCGTTTATAAAGCTTAGCAAAGAAGAAGCGAGAATGGCTTTTTCTTGTTGATCTAGAAAAATCTACCACCTGCTGCTGCGACAGATTTGTCCATCGCTTCATCTACTGATATGAGCAGAATAGGGGCTGCTAGAGAGGGAGAAGTTAAAGAAGAGAACTAGGGTATTGGCAAAGTCCGCAAATGCTTCTGGGCTTGCCAGAGCACTGAGGTTGAAAGAGCAGATGTTTTCTTTATCGAGCCAGAACAAAACGTAGGGTGAGTCTTGATCCTGTAAATGAAGAGTGAAGAGCGGTCTCTTATCGGCGGCTTCTCTCTGTGTGACTTTCGTAGCAAGCTTACTGTGGACCATCTTCATCTTCGGCATAGATATGGGTGAGTAAGAAAGCACCATTGTGAACGGGAAACGTGTTGCTCCAGCTTTACCCAAGTATCTGAGGATGGACGTTTGAATGTAATCCAACTTATTAGAACAGCAAGAGTTCAAGCGTTCGGGAAGTTCGTAGAGCTCGAGCCATAGAGAAATCCCAATCAACGGATCTGATACGCCAAAGGTTTCGACGTTTACTATTGTCTTGTTTGGCGCCAATTGCGGGAAAACGTATCTCTCTACGTTACGTTTGAGACTCTGGTACCTCTTCTTTTCGTGAGGCGGAATACTTGATTGTATGATGCGATTGAGCAGGTTGTGCCAGCTCATAGGTAGCGCCAAGACGATGTTTCGTTGGTCCCTCTGGAATGGGTTTAGTATGTCCTGTACTTCGTTCCTGAGCAGTACGTGCGTCTGGAAAGTAGTGGGAGAGCGGCCTTTGGCGATAGGCGAGGAGTCGACGTATGTATCAGAATCCATGGTATATTAGGGGGGTTGACCCGTAGCGCTTTATAAAATGACTCGTGGGATGGAACAAAAGGGGGGTGGGAAGATGACAAGAAGAAAGTAAAGGAAAAGTGGAGACGGAACTAGTCTGCCGGGCAAAAAGTGGCTCAGCGAAATCATGGTCTAATTTGCATTAGCGGTGAGGAACTCGATCAAGTCGGCAATAACCTGGTGGCGAACACCAGGGATGTCTCCGACAAGCTGATGTCTGCCATGTGGATAGGTGTTGACCTTTTTGTTTTCCATGCCATCGATGGAGTTGATGGCAGAAATGAAGGCCTTGCTTCCCTTGATGTCTGTGATGTTGTCGTCCTCTCCGTGGCAGATGAAGAGAGGCACCTTTGTATCGATGCCCGAGTAAACCTTTTCGGTGAGCAAGTTTCTCCCCCTAAGAATGAAGTCTCTCGTTTCGACAAAGGCGCCGTCTAACGCCTGCGTGTCTCCCAGGGAGAGCATGTACTTCTTATACTCCTCGTCGCCGGTGATGAAGTCCAAGTTGAGCGGACTGTTCACCCTGAGCTTCTTGCCGAAGTCGAAGACGCAGATGGTTCTGACTACGTACTCGATAAGCTTTCCCGGGTCAGATTTCTTGTGGAGGAGGATCAAGGGCGAGATGGCCGAATAGGACCGGATCTTGTCCTTGTACAACCCGTGGCACGCGTAATTTAAGGTGAGTCCGCCGCCCATTGAAAGACCCATTAAGTGTAACTTCAAAGGCAGCTTCTCCTCCTCCAGCTCCTTGAAGTTGTATTCGATCATGTCGTCGATGGCCTTGTAGGCGTAGTAGTCGTCGCTGACGCCCTTGGAGTGGTCCACCAGCTTGCTCTCCCCCTCGCCACGCTGATAGAAGAAGAAGAAGTCAAAGCCTGCCTTGGCGATAGACTCCGCTAGCTCGTTGTAAACGGAGTGATGGTCTCTGTATCCGTGGAGAAACACAACACGGCCTTTCCAGTTCTCCCTGGCAGCAGGCCATTTGTAGCTGCGGAAAATACAGTCGTCTATCTGGATGTCCTTGTCGACGGCAGGGATATCCTTGCAGGGGTGTGGCGGGGACACCTTCCCGGCTCCCGGGGCAATCGTGGCAGCAGCATCGGCTTCGATGGGCATACTTGCGTGGTAATTGGTCTACTGTTGCAGTTGCAGTTGCATTTGCAGTTGCTTCTGCCACTGTTACTGTCCCCGCATTCATTCTTGACCGGAACAGAGCGTTGTATCCTGACGTACCGTACCTGCCTGCCCCTGCGGCACCCGGTGGCGGGACCAAGAGTCCGATCCCCGTCGGTCGACGCAGCCGGCCGTGAACGAGCCGACCGCCGCGGCGCAAGGGCGATGGAATTTATCGGAGATGTCCCGTCCAGCCAGCGGCGGCTGTGAGTCTCTCTGTCTATATATGCTCTACTCTCCGTCTGGCTGACTGGCTGTCTGCCCTCCGCCTGGGACTATCCGGGGAGGGATAGAGATTACAGGCCAGCAAAGGACATTTTAGAATAGCAAGTACAACATGTCAGAACAAAAGTATGTTGAAACGACCGGGAGTGGTAGTAAAGGTGCCATCTCCGGCACAGTCTGCTCATCCCGCAACCTTGGTGATGCCAAGAAGGGGGGGCATTTCTTGATCCGATGACGATACTAACACTTAATGGCGCAGTTTCCTGACGCCTTTTAATGCAGAGGTGACTTTGGTTTAATTGGATTGGCCGTCATGGGCCAGAACTTGATTCTCAATGCGGCAGATCATGGCTTCACCGTGGTTGCATTCAACAGAACCGTGTCGAAGGTCGACCACTTCCTCGCCAACGAAGCCAAGGGGAAGTCGATCATCGGCGCACACTCCATCGAGGAGTTGTGTGCCAAGTTGAAGAAGCCTAGAAGAATCATGCTTCTGGTGAAGGCCGGCAACCCGGTAGACCAGTTCATTGACAAGTTGGTCCCACACTTGGACGAGGGCGACATCATCATCGACGGTGGTAACTCCCACTTCCCAGACACAAACAGAAGATACGCTGATTTGAAGAAGAAGGGCATTCTCTTTGTCGGGTCTGGTGTCTCTGGTGGTGAAGAAGGTGCCAGATACGGACCTTCGTTGATGCCCGGCGGTGCCAAGGAGGCATGGCCCCACATCAAGGACATCTTCCAGTCAATCGCAGCCAAGGCTGACGGAGAGCCATGTTGCGACTGGGTCGGTGACGCCGGTGCGGGTCATTACGTGAAGATGGTCCACAACGGTATCGAGTACGGAGACATGCAGTTAATCTGCGAAGCCTACGACTTGATGAAGAGGGTTGGTGGTCTGAACGACAAGGAGATCTCTGCAGTGTTTGCCGATTGGAACACAGGCGTCTTAGACTCCTTCCTTGTGGAAATTACAAGAGACATCTTGGCCTTCAACGACACTGATGGCACTCCTCTGGTCGAAAAGATCCTGGACACCGCCGGCCAGAAAGGTACCGGTAAATGGACGGCCATCAACGCGCTCGACCTCGGCATGCCTGTCACTTTGATCGGCGAGGCCGTCTTTGCAAGATGTCTTTCTGCATTGAAGTCCGAAAGAGAGAGGGCTGCAACGATCCTCAACGGCCCCACCGTCGAAACTGTGTCGAAGGAGGACAGACCGGCGTTCATTGAGAACTTGAAGCAGGCCTTGTACGCATCCAAGATCATCTCCTACGCCCAAGGTTTCATGTTGATTAGAGAGGCAGCCAAGGAGTACAACTGGGAGTTGAATTTCCCATCCATCGCCCTCATGTGGAGAGGAGGATGCATCATCAGATCTGTCTTTTTGGGAGAAATCACCTCAGCCTATAGACAGAACCCAAACTTGGAGAACTTGCTTTTCCACTCGTTCTTCCAGGACGCCATCCACAAGGCCCAGAGCGGCTGGAGAAAGACCATCGCCGCCGCTGTCACCGCAGGTATCCCAACCCCAGCCTTCTCTACCGCCTTGTCCTTCTACGACGGCTACAGATCCGAGAAACTCCCAGCAAACCTATTGCAGGCCCAAAGAGACTACTTCGGAGCACACACCTTCCAGATCTTGCCTGAATACGCAGACGAGAACAGAAAGGTGGGCCAAGCTATCCACATCAACTGGACCGGTAAGGGTGGTGACGTTTCTGCTTCCACATACCAAGCATGATCTCACCTTGCGATATTTATTTCTCGATCTCGGTATCATATTTCAACACCGGAAACAGTATTTAACCTATTTAATCAATTTAACCCCCACTATCTACCAAGCAGTATCGAACTACATCCCCCAATTTGGTGCACGGGTGTATCACTTCGATTTTTTCTTTTTTTTATTATTTTTTTTTCTCTCCATGACTACGTAGAGAACAAGAACAAATTTGGAAATGTTGACCTATTTTGTGACTGTCTTTTTTTGTTTTTCTTAACCCTACACAGAGGAAAGCCCTATCCGTATTTCTTTACTCCGAACCTCCGATAAGATAAGACAGCCACCACACGAGTGTAATTCGTATCTCCTGCAATGTTTGACAGGTCCGATGCGGAACACCCGAAAAACAACAGCGATGTCAATGCCAATATCGACGAACATCACAAAAACGCCGAGTTGGATGAAGATGACGTTCTCTCTTTGACAAACAGCATTGTGCAGTCCCTCTATACAGAAGAGGGCACTGTTGATTATGATCAAGATAACGCAATCAACAATAATGGACGAATGGAACCAACAGAGTATCAACAAGATGAGCCTCATGTCCAAAAGAACGACGTCGAGGACTCCAATGCCGGGCATGATGATGAAAAGGGAGACTATCACCTCGACCAAGAGGACCTGATAAACAATTTAGCAGGCAGCGTGATGGATTCTCTTGAAAGTCAAATGCATGATGATTATATGGAACAGCCCGACAACACCGAGGAAGAAAAGGTGGAGAATGTGCATGTGGAAGAGCATATTAATCATGGAGCACAAAGGGAGCACTCACCGACCGAGGGCTTAGATATCCCAACAGATCTCCATGCGACCCACGACGATACAGAAAAGGATAGCAATCTCGAAAAAATCATTGCAGACACTTTTCGAGATCAGTTTCGGATAGATGATAACCAACAACATCTTTCCGATGGAAATTTAGATCTAGTGAACGCCATCAATCAAGCCTTTGAAGGTAGTGTACCAGATAAAGGTAGCTTAAAGCATGATAGCAGTGTAAGTCAAGTTAACAAAACTATTATAGACTCCGATCTAACAGATGGCACACAAGAGAAAGCAATTGACGATGATTTGAAAAGTGTTGAGTTAGGCATCAGCGATGCCATCAATTATGTTCTCGAAGATCGTGCAAAAGCGGGTGTAATAAAGTCTGTAAATATGGAGCAGAACAAGGAAGATGACAAGTCTCATGAAGCTGATCACTCCGAACATACTGACAATTACCATGAGGAGGCTGAATCGGATTTGAACGCGGCAATTGTAGACGCCCTGAAAACCACCGAATCAGTGTTAGAAAATAGGGATCGTATTGCGCCAACCAATGTCGATGATCACGACCAATCCTTTGATAACTTCTATCAAGGAATGCAAAAACTGGTTGAGAACACTGTAATCGAAACTGAAAAAGATGATACCCGGTCTAATGCCCATAGCAATAAAGACGATGCAAAGAGAAATGTTGAAGGTATTGCCGCTGCCGATTTAGAAGGAGTGATCCAGGATATAGACTTAAATGCTGTCATAGCCACTGCTATGAAAGATACCCATACAAAATCACCAGAATATGACGTCAACGTTGAGTTAAACAATGCTATCCAAGAAGCCCTTTTGTCAGTTCCTGGTACTAAGGCGAAAAAGAAGTCTACCAAAAAATCACAGCCTAAAAAGAGGACTGCAAAAAGTACGAACGCCGAAAGAAAGAAAGCATCCAAAGCCAATGACAAGCTCAAAGTACTCAATGATGATCTTTCAGCTGAGTTGACAACTGCTATCACAGATGCCTTGAAAGAAACCGAATTGACAGATGGTAATAAATCTATTCGGGGACAGCAGTTAACGACAGGCGAAACCGAATTCGAGAAAGCATTGAAGAGCGTGGTAAATGATGTTGTGGAGCATAACTTGGTCGAGAGAAAGGATGATGCAGAGTTTTATACCGGTTCGGAAGCCAAAAGTCGACCTGAAGTATCCCTGAGTGATGAAAAAGAAGCAGATTATAACTGGGATGATATAATGGACAAGGCTCTAGAGATGGCCATGGAATATCCGTCGGATTTAACTCTTCAGGTAGATCAGGCAGGCCTTCAGCGGGAACATTTGGTGAATAAATCTAATGCTCCCTTTACCCATTCTATCTCTCCGACTGCTCCCCGCAAAATCGCAAGCCAGAGTCAGCCAATCACTTTCATCCAAAACAACAGTATCGAAAAAATTCGCAGTGAATTTGCTAAAAGTACAACCTTGAGAAAGCAGAAAAGTAAGACCTTTGCCTCCCCTATATCCTCCAAATCCTCTGTTGCTACAATTGTCGGAAATTTATTAGGATCGATAAATTTGTCAGCAGTAAGCAAAGAGGACGTCTCAAAGCTGAAGGTAGAAGAATTGGATGTGATCAAAAAGAGTGTTTCTTCTACACTTGCAACACTGATGAGTAACAATCAGCAGAACTCAAAAGAAGTAAATACTACCAAGACGATGGATGAGAAAGAAAGAATCAGATACGAGAATAGAGAGCGTAAGAAGAGATGGAGAGAATTCAATACTGAAAGGAATAGAGACATCGATTTGAGAACAAGAGTTATAAAAAGGGCTAATCATCTGTATCCACTTCCAGAACATGAAGAATTGAGAAAGCAATGGATATCCACAGAATTTTACAAAAGAAAACAGAAGAGGATGGGAAGACAACAAAAACAGCGTTTGGGTTATATTGATGTGAAGAGCTTCGATTCCAAAGATGCCTTATCTTTTGATATGTTTTTCAAAAATAAGGACAATCTTTCAAAAATTGCAGAGATCTACAATGAAATAGGTGGAGATGTATCTGGGGAAAAATTACTGCTACCATCATCGGATAAGACTGTGAGTATCTCTTCAATAGTTTCGGCATTGGTTGTGGCCTACTTATTGAAAAATGAAGGTGCAAGAGAGGATAAAATTATTCAATCCGTCACGCGATCTTTGGTTGTTTCTCTTGATAGATTTTTATCTGCTTTGTCAAAAGATGAGAATGCAGCAGCTGATATGAAAGACCTGTCGAAATCGCTTACTACTCCAGAATGGAGTTCCTCTGTTGATTCCTACGATTCAGCATTTGACTCACATTCTACCAGCAAATCATCCATTCTAACAAATGATCCAAGTGCAGAAAAACAACATTATATTGACATAGGAAACAGCCTGAAGATCGCACCCGCAAGTGGAGGTGTCACATTCAAAGTTCAGTCTCAAAATACAGATAACATGCAGGTTGAGAGGCCAACATATTCTGCAGATCTTGATCTGACTAGATTGGTGAAGGAAAAAAACGGAGCACCCTCGAAGTTACCAAAGCCAATTGATGTATTGATTCCCCTTTTTGGAATGGAAAAGGTGTCGACTGTTTCTAAAACGGGTAAAAAACAGGGTGAGTTTAAACCGAGGAGGAAGGCTGCTGCCCCTATTGCCTTCAACATCGAAAAGTTTTTGTCTCCACAGCCACCAGATGCATCTCTTTTGCTGAAAATCAAAGGCGATGATAAAAAAAGAAGGCGTGGTGACAGAGAGTTTGTTTCCGCCGAGGAGGAAGCCAAGAAAAAGAGACTCGCAAACAATGATAATCATAATGACAACGCGAAGAAGAACGACAATTACAATCAAAATCTGGTTAAGGAAAGAAGTGTTGACTTGGATCTCGTAAAGCACGTTACCGATAACGAGATGATTCAAAAACTTGATCTTTCAGAAGTTTCAGGGGATAAGGAAACACTGCGCAAGTTTGCCAAACAAAACTTCAAACCGAATAGTGCTTCTTCAAAAATTATACCCTCAATACCCCTTCCGCAGTATGGAATGCCAAGTACCTCCAAAGCAGGTACAGGAGGTACACGTAAGACCCCAGTTTCGCTAAAGAAAATTGGAGTCAGTCCCCTATCGTTTGAAGAAAAGAAGACAAATGTAAACAAGCCTCAAAGCATCGTTGGAGGTATTTCTGGCCTGAAAAGACCTGGTGCGTTCAGGAAACCGGGAGCATTCCGCAAGCCATCCGAAACCAGTGGTTATGGGATCACAAAGCCATTCGGAGGAATCACTCCAATCAAAAAAGTGTAAATTAAATTTTTATACTATTGGATAGCCGTAAATCAACAGGAATCGAAGCATTTAGGAATAAGATAGGTTGTACGACAGAACTTTTGTTGCTCCAAGAATACTTACCGAAGAACTCAAAGTTGCATACTTTGGAAGCCCAAAACGTTTCATTAAGATCTGCAATGTAACCGCTTCTCTACACGATGCTGTTATTCCTCATTAAAAGCGATTCTCCAATTACCAGCTTAAGGAATAAAAAGCGCTTGTTTTCTCAATTTCGACATACCAGAATTTTTCTGGTAGGCCCTCAAGAGTTTTTTGAGGTTTTTAGAATTCCAAGAACAAGACGCCTCTCCCACCTATCACTACTCCTAAAAAACATCCATACATGCAATTACTATGCAACTGCGATACTGAACTTCTCATCATATTCCCTCCCCGTCCCGGATAGTTCCCTTTCATCGTCAAAACTGCTGTCTAAAACCGACTGTTTTTTTTTTGAAACCCCTCACCTGGCTACGTCTAAATATAATCCTCTCTTTCTACTGCGAGTTGTTGATACGCCACCCGTATTTGACACCCTCTGCCGTATTTATGTGCACAGTGGAGCCGAGGAAGAGCGGGTCTATGTTGTAGTCGTAACAGGGCCTCCCTCTTGTACAAGGTGAAACTGTTCGGTTTTATTGTATTCTAGAATCGGGGAACAAGAGCTGCCAGTCCCGCCCTGCCCTTCGCCCCTCTCTCCTACTCAGCTAAAACGGTCGGAGTTTCCGCTTTGTTCTATTTTTTTCTTTGTTCTATTGTTGTCGAACCTTCCCCTACTGAGATTGTCGCCAGGGAGGCCTAGAATTTGCTCAATTAGAGTGGCATATCTTGGCATCGACACACATCAAACCACCATACACAGCTGCGTATAGGAAGTTACTCACCGAGTATCTCATTCATCATGAGTTCGAATAACAAAGCCCAGCAGCAGGCAGGGCCCAACTTGTCCTCCACTCACCAGCATGGCCTGCCCCCTTCTACAATGGTGAGCGTTGTGGAAGAACAGAAAAACGATTCAAACATGATACACATACTGCCCTTAGGACCGACCACCAGCAGCGACGCTACGACAGCAAATCTGACTTCTTCTTCGGGCACGGACTTCAACACAGATTCCCGTCAGAAGGACGAGCTCAACAGAAACGAACAGACAGCCACCGAGACAAGCACTTTAGTGTCCAAAAACCTTCCAACGCTTTCAGAGGAGCCTTCAAAGAACTCTCTGCTGAAATCAGACAAGATTGATCTACTGCACAAAAAGGCGTCAGTTGAACCCATCAACCCCAACCTGATTAACTCCAATACCCTTTCCAATATAAATGACCTAAAGTTAAAGAAGACCACGAACCCAAGCATGTCCAGCTTGAGAGCAATGTCATTACAAGGTAATTACCCGACAGTGTCATCAGCAAGTACCACCCTTACGAAAGGCTCGACAAGAGCAGAATACTTTGCTGCCAAATTGCACGACGCTATCAAAAGCGACCCCAAAATTCAGAATGAAACCGTTGAAACGTTTGTTTATGACACAACAACGAAAACACCACCCGTTGAGCAAACTTTTGAGAACATCGACTCAGTAATCAAGACTTCAACTAAAGATACTGACAAATATAAGTCTGTCAACTCCATCGCGTCAGAGACAACGGCTCAAAATATTCAGGACCAAAACCGATATAAAGAGAAACTACAGAATGTTTTCAATCCAAATGACTCACCAGTGTCATATAAAACTTTAGATGATAATTTTGACTCAAAATCCCGATCTTCAGCAGGGTCGAGGAAAAACTCCAGGAAGAGGTCCTTCAAAAGTCTACACACACAGGTGGACCAATCAAATTTGCAACCGCTTTCCAAAATTGAGAACGGCGACAATAAATCAGTAAATCAGTTACGACAGATAACATCGAGGCTTTTTGACTCAAAGGCAGTTCAGCCCCGCCGATATTCTGGCATTGACACAGAATTCAACAATAATGATTCTTTTGAGGGAGATCTGGACTACTACGAGCCAAGCATTTCCAATCCAACTTTAAATCAAGGAAATATCAACAGCACTAATTATAATTTCAATAACAAAAATAGTAACAACCATCGAAACAGCAACGGAAACAACCCTTTTGACTACATTATCAATGAATCTGATTATGAAGATGAGTTGTCGAGCTACTTTTCTCCTAATTATAATCCATCCACACACAAAAGCAAGAATAACAACTCGAGCTATTTGAATAAACAACAAATTCACGGAAACATGTTAGCAGTTCCTGACTATGGTAGTATACACGGAGATAATAAGAAATTATTTAGAAAACGAAACGACATTTACAACTCCCCACACGATTTCACATCTGTTCGTGCTCAGAGATTGAAGCAGATCAGAAGCTTCTGCTATTCGGTATCTGCTATCTTCCTGTTATTATTTTTAGGATTCATTAGTGGGTTCATTCTAGCAACTAACAAAGAATTACAAAATTTGAAAGTTCTAGAGATTAAAAATACTATCATAAGTCAAGAGGAACTTGTGTTTGACATGATATTCTCTGCTTTTAATCCTGGATTGATGCCAATAACAATAGACACCGTGCAACTCGATATTTTTGCAAAAACAAATTACCTTTCTGCCGAAGTCGCTAGCAAATCTTACGAGACGGTGTTGTTAGGTGCAGTGGAAGCATTGGATGTACCTCTTTACTTTCAGGGTGGGTTTTTGAACAGGCAAAAAGATATAAGCAAGTCTGAAATCAAACTCATAAACCCATGCTCCTACGATAATGGTGATGGCGACAATGACCACCATGATGGGGACGAGGATGATGATGGAAACAATCACAAGAGAAAAGGAAGAGTAGAACCGGAAGGTTATGATTTGGCCGAACTATCTCTGAGACCCATTTCTCACACACCAGATCCGAGATGGCTGAATATATCACGCAATCCTTTCGACTTGATTGTACGGGGTGCGATGATGTACAAATTGCCTTTATCTTCTCAAAATCATACAGTCTCAATAAGCTATACTACTTACATAGATCCAGGATATGATTATTATTCCGGTGGGCTAAATTAACGAATCTATATATAAACAGTGTATAATATTAACCAAGAAATAGATGAATAAAATCAATTGTTAGAATTACGGACCTTATTTGGCAAAGTCAATAATTAATATAGCGGCATATTTTGGGCTAACGGCAACGAGATTGTGACCCAGACGAGTTTGACAATGAAAGGCAATAATAAAATAGAATGATGATATATAATAAGGAAACACAAAATAAATATAAAACAAAATTTATCACAAAATAAACATTAACGGCATGAAATTTATCTTTCTCTCCAACAGAAGAAAAAAAAAGCGAAGACAATTCAAAATAAACTCATGAATGACCGGAATAGCTGCCAGCCACTAAACTTTTTAATGTTGGAACTTCAGACCAATCATCTATCTGTTTATTGACACCATCACCGAAAGGATCTTCAACCATACTAACTCCACTGGCCTTGATTTCCATGTCTGTGTTCAGGAAATCAATCCGTCCAGCCCCGTCTTCATTAGAAATGTTGAATCTCATCTGGACGCCGGTATCACTCTCGGAAGCTTTCTTATTAGTTATGAATCTAGCAACAAGACGTTCTTCTTTCTTGGAAGAGTTGAAAACGATTGGATGAGATTGGACCCAGGTGACACGGCCCTTTTCCTTGTTCAAAGAACCAGGTGGTTTGGTTGCAGCTGAAGAAACAATGGCACCCTGGATAGATACCGAAACCATTATGTTCGATAAGGTCAATGACTCACTGGTCAAGTATGACTCGAGCTCACTTGTCGGTTTAAT
The DNA here is from genome assembly GCA_030556025.1 of Pichia sp. NRRL YB-4149. Lineage (NCBI taxonomy): Eukaryota > Fungi > Ascomycota > Pichiomycetes > Pichiales > Pichiaceae > Pichia > Pichia sp. NRRL YB-4149. The sequence continues at coordinate 145,225 of JANIWA010000008.1, read as the reverse complement.
AGAAATAATGACAGTGGATTGTTTATCTTCATGTTTCCAGATTGGAGTGATAACAACAGGAGGTGTTGGATTGTTCAACATGTACTTTAAGCCTCCTACAGTTCTCATTGAAATTTGGGTAGGGTCTGAAATAATGAAGGATCCTGGAGAAGTAGCAGACTGTTGAAGGAACATCGGGTTTACCATGAAGTTTGGAAGAACTCCATTCGACTTGGAAGAGATTTGTACGCCAATTTCTGATGGAAGCTTGTTGTTTGATTCATCCACAATGAAGGAAAAAGCCACCTCACCAATGGCATTAGAGCGAGATAACTTACCATCCTTGAAAGTAGCATTGAACAATTCGACAATTGAGGAGTTTAGCCCGGGAGTGGTCAAGGAAGGATGCATTATTTGTCCGCCCATCAAACTACCTCCACCAGTGGTATTTTTGGCAAGCAGATTGGAAGTTGTTTCAGCTTGATGAGTACCAGTGGCAGCTGGCTGTAAAAGCTGATCTGAAACACTTCTGCGTTGGCTTGGTGGAACAGGAACGGAGCCATGTGGTTGTCTTGCAGTAGGTGGTGCATTGAGGATAGACGTATCGGTACTCAAATGTTTTCTAGAGGAAGGTGGTGGTGGTGGTGAGGCAAGAAGAGGAGAGCTTTCTGGAATATTCTCCATTTCACGAGATACAGGTGGGATTGAAGTCATAGCACTTGTACTAGTAATTGGTGGAGTAGTCAAAGTATCACTTGTTGCAGTAGATGCACTTGCTAAACCAGCTTGAGGCACATTAGAACTTGACAAAGAATCAGATCTTTTAGTAGGGCGCATTGGTTCGTATAAGGAACTTTCAATGGGCTTTTCTTGAATAATCGGTTGCTGCTGCTGCTGTTGTTGTTGTTGTTGTTGTGGCGGTGGTTGTAATGATTGTCGAGAGTTTTGTGAAAGTGGATATTGAGGTAAAGGCTTGGTATCCGAGTTGAAGTTATTGACATTGTTGTTGCTTTTAGCAGAAAAATCTGTAGATTGTCTGTATGGGTGCTGGGAGTGGTTTACAGGTGTAGCATCACGACTTGGGGTTTCGTCGCTCTTATACATCTGCTCCTCTTGCTGGCGGTGTGGTCTGACCGAGGCTTGGGACTGAGTGTTGTTCGAAGCCAAGGATTGGTTTCTTTGACGCTGAGAACGGGCACGTGTACTTCCTGTTGTTGTTTCAGTACTAATCGAAGCATTGTCTGGTTCATGAATTGTTGATGGTGGAGCGTACATCGAGTCTCTACCGTTCTTCTTATGACTCTTGAAAATTGAGCCAAACTTAGAACGCATGGAGTTCTTTTCCTTCTTCCTATCATTATTGCTGGTAGATGTGGTATTCGATGACAGCATAGAGGTGTTGGAGGTGTGACGCTTACTCACAGTGGATGCCGAGACTTGATCAGACTCCGGGTTCAAATTACTCGAAGCAGTGGAACTTTCACTTTCGTGGTTCTCACCATTTTTCTTTATATGGAAACGACGAGGAGACAACAAGCCAGAGTGACGTTTACTGGAGAAAGTAGCAGAAGGTTCTGCCGCCACCGGGGAGGTTGTGAAACCATCAGTGCTGACTCTGGCTTTATCAGATTTGGCGATTTTAATATTTTCAATTGGAAGCTTGGATGAGATAACGTCTTGAGAAAATCTTTTAATCTCATCGTCAACACTAAAGTTTAATGCATGCTCTAATCCCGTCTCATTATCTTTCTTGAATTGTCCGATAACATCACCGACATCAGTTTGGTACTTCAAGAAAATGTCCTTTAAGAGAAGCAGTCTTTGGTAGTCATAGTTTTCAAAAATCTCGAAGAAGTAAGGAGCTCTTCTTGTCCATTCATCCTCGTAAATCTCTGGACTCGTGCCTTCTGGGTTCTGCAATTTACTAGCGAGTTGACTCAACTCGTCCATTTCTGCCAAGTTTGAGTCGTTGTTTCTGGTGAAGAGCCTCAATGGGGCAATCATGTCTCTACCCATCTTCCTGGTGCTTTGGTCAAATAAATTAATCTCATCGTTCAAGATGTTGAGCACGTCCGACCACAATGGGTTGCATAAACCCAACGCATTCAACTTGTTGTTCTGTAGCATTGGTGAAGAGTCCGTGAACAATGACTGACCCCGTTTTTGGATTTTCTTCAATTCCTCGACGTAGTGCAAACGCAAGCGCCCATAGGCGGTGAACCATTCTGCCAACTCCTTGTTAATCACTTTCGCCTGCTGGCGACGAATCACTAGGGCTTCCATGGCCTCAAGAGGCTGCTTTTCGAACAAAATCGAGGACGAATAAACAACACGCTGCTCATCCGCAGTCCCATTAGCGCCGTATGCTGGATTCGACGACATCTCTTGTGGTGGTGACTGAGTAACTGTTTCAGTGCTTCTCTGCGTAACGTATGGTTGCAGTAAAACCAGACTACTAGCTTCTCTGTTTCCGATACCACCCTTTTGTGGCCTTCAGCCCAGCTGACTTTCTTGTAATCTCACGCTGACGGGGAAACAGTTGCGCACCCGCTTTTTTTGCAGAGAATCTTCCTCCGGCTTCTTGAGAGGACTTTTACGTCAGCAGAAGTTGCCTGTTCGGGCAATCCGGAGATGCCAAAACGGAGTTTCTATATTACGCTTAGGGAGTTTTGTACAGCTATATTTACACTGACAGGATGGCTGGCCGGTCAGCTGAAGATCTCCTGGCTGAGGAAGGGGAGTAGCACAAAGCAAGCGGTAATGAGGGCTAGGGCGTTCTGCCACAGAGCGAGTGGGAAACCGAGAACACCCTTGGATTTGATGTTGATCCAGCAGGAGTAGAAGGCGACAGCAAAGAAATGGTAGAATAACACGGAAGATTTTGGGATGACACCGCTGAGCAAGCCAATAGGCCCACTTACGCATTCGCCGCCACGAAGAAAGTAATGGAAGCAACCTTGCTGAAGGAGCGTGAGTGATGGGCTGTCTGCGGCAAACAGCGTATAGAGAGCAATAGAGAGTGTATTGATGACAGCGTCGAGACCTTTCCTGCTGTCGTGGAAACGGGTCATGCAGTCGAATACGGCGCTGTGGTCCTTGAGTTGCTCGTTAGAGAGCTCTGAGAGGAGGTCGCACATGAGCGCACAGTCATTCAAGCCGACGGTCATACCACCGCCAGTCAATGGGTGCCGCATGTTCAAGGAATCTCCAAGACACACAAAGCCGGGGACGTCGTTCAATCGCGCCGTCAGATACTGGTTAGGCATGGCCTTGTATAGGCTGGTGCCGTCAACAGATTCCTCATAGGCTCTTTTAAAGCTTGGCTTGACGGAGTCTGGCAGGTTCGGAAGCACGCTCTCGGCAAGGTACTCTAGCACGTCGGCCTTCTTTGGCAACTTATCTGATCTGTATGCACACAAGATTCTGCTGTGGTGAGGGCTTATTTGATAAATTAGCACTGGAGCATGTTCTCCAAGAATGACGTGGCCGTGGTACTTTTTGGGTAACTCTGCGTCGACGAGATCGAGACCGATGAAGTAGGAACCAATCGAAGGCACGTAGTCGTCTGAGAGTTCTTTCCTGAACTTCGAGTAAATACCGTCACAGCTGAACACCAAGGATGCATGAAAGATGCCTTTGTCGGCAACCTCGACACCGGTCACCCTGTCACCCTCCTGGACTATGCGAGTGACATTTCCATCCAACTTCGTGACGTTCTTTTTAGCAAGACACAACTCACGCAAATTTGTCAAGAAGTCGCCGTGGTGAAGAGCCACACCTCTCAAGTTTGCACTTTCATCCCACTCCTTCATGTCCAAAGTTGAGTCGGATACGATCTTGTCCTCGTCACCCTTTTCTATTGCACCAGGCACGGGTTCTGTTTTGAGATTCGTGAGGACTGTTTTTTCTGGATATGGGATGGTGACGCCGTCGCCAAAGTAGGAGATGTAGTAGCCCTTCACTTGAATCGCTTCGATGTTGTTGACAGCCTTCGCCATTCCTAAACGTCTCAGCGCCAAGAGCCCAGAGGGTTGCATCAACTCGCCAACGATTCTGTTTGGCTTTGTCCACTCTCTCTCGATAATGAGAACCTTGCGGCCCTGTCCAGCCAGACACTTGGCAAGACAAGGTCCAACCACACCTGCACCGACAACTATAGCATCGTAGTGGACATCGTTAGACATGTTGTACTGTGATTTCGTTTACTATCTTTTCTTTTTCGTTTCTGTATTTGCTCTTTGATCTTGCCCGGCTCAATTTGAAGATTTGGCTGTTTTTTTTTGCCCCTAGTTTCAAAAACTCGATGTGTAGCAGACGTCAGATACGATGGGGTCCCCCATTCCCTTTCCCCTAGGATTTCTCTGTCCTTAAAAGAAAAAGATGGCCTGTTGGAAAACTTTACAATTTTGGCGTTTTCCCCTACAGCGGTCAATCGTATCGTATCGCTCGTTTAGGTGTGCTCGGGCCACTTTTTTCTTACATGTGTCATCTTCATTGTGTGACAGACGACGGACCTTGCGAGTCTACGTCTGGAAGAAGGGTCTCTGTTGCCTCTGCCCCCCCGTTTGCAGTTGCAGAAGAACCATTTCAGCCATAGAATATGCTGTACTGCCACAGAAGAAGCAAGAGCTGGAGCAGCTGGTGCTGGTGTTTTGTGGCTCTTCTCTGCGTCGTTGGCGGAGCGCTGGCTAACACGGAGACGTTTCTGCTCACTTTGCGGCACGGCCATCTAGATTCTGTGGCAACCCTCCCCCACGACAACACCATTCTTCTCACCCGCCGGTACGTGGTGACGGAGTCGATGGTCGACCGCACGAACGAGTTCATTGTCGACCTCTCGGAGGTCCCTAACGACAATAAGGCGCTTCTGCTCTTTGACGTCACGGCCTTGCACAGAGCCAATTACTTCGTCCGTGCGTGCTGGTCAGCCATTCACCCTGTTTCTGTCAGCGTCTCCGCCTTCTCTGTGCAGGAGCCACCATCGACCGTTTCCGACTTTCTCTCTGTGGAGCTCACTCCGGACTACTATGGTGCCGATAGCGCCAAGACGCACCAATTACTCCACCGCGTGTCGCTCCAGCTCACGCTCAACGAGAACACCCTCCTCTTTGGTAACGTCAGCCCGGCCATGCTCCACCTCGGCCTTTACATCGGCTCTGTCTCCGTCGTTGCCGTCCTCTTCTCCTTCATCATAGTCTAGCCTCGTGTAGATCCGGCCTCGAGTCTGCTTACCTCAGCACGCCTGGGATTTTTATAGAGAACAACAACAAAATCAAGGAAAAAAAAGAAGACGGGCTCTGTCCAGCCTTGTTTTTCTCCCCGTCCTGCTTATTAAACGGCGTCATAGGCCCTGATGGCCTGCAAGGGGCACATCAGAGACCGGAGAACGTACGTCGGACACGGAAACGGTCACAGAAAGGTCAGCAGAAGACATGGCAAGCTCATTCACCACAGAGCAGGCCCACGACGAGGGCGAGATGAATAATAGCAACAACAATCCGGACGATGCTGCTGGAAAAGAAAACATGGCTGTGGCAAGTGCATCCGATAACGGGGGTATTGGCAATACCGGCGTCTCGGATGGCGGCATCGACCAGAAGAGTGGCACCAGCATCAAGGGGAACCACGACAATGCGGAGGACGATTCCCTCTCGACATCTTTGATCGATCCTGAGATGATCACGCAAGACGGCGGAAGGGGTGGCAGTCGCAAGGCAACAGAGGAAGACGAAGGTCCGGCTGGACAGGACGTCGCCGGAGATGAGGAGAAGGGGGAGGAGGGGCAAACACAGGAGCAGAGCAGGAAAGAAGGGGACGGCAGCAACAGCAACGAATTATCAGTCAAAGATGACAGTGCCTTAGGTAGTGGGATAAATGATGGCAAAGTCAACGGCAACGATGCAGATGATAGCACGAGTATTGCAAATGCAAAGATAGCAGAGAACTTCACTCAGACTGATTTGCCCAACATTCAGCAGATCCGACAGCTACAGCAGATGCAACAGATGCAACAGATGCAACAGTTGCAACAGTTACAACTACAGCAAGCACAAGCACAAGCACAAGCACAAGCACATGCACAAGCACAAGCACATGCACAAGCACAAGCACAAGCTCGCGTTCAAAATCAAACACAACAAAACATGCTTTTCTACACTCAGTTGTTCGCCCAGCAAAACTATCCAAACCAAGGCTCAGTGCCTGGTCAAATCCAGAACCAGAAGGAGAATCCTCTTTTCACGTTGGCAAATTCTGTACCGTACAGATTGCCTAACGACGGTCAAGATCCCTCCGTTACGCACGATGGCAACGAGAAAGTTGTCCCAGAATCGAAGTTTGATTTTAATGACTCCGGTGCAAACTACTTTTTCCAGAAACAGCAAAGCGAACAACAAAAGGCAAACCATTCGAAGGAGCTGCTACAAGCACCCCAGGATAACTCAAAGGCACAGCTTCCTGACCCAACGCAGAAACAAGCGGGTACAATGCCCCCTTCGACAGACTGGTTAACCCCTATGGGCCTGCCACTCAACATGGCCACCAACATCTCTGCTGCGATCTCTGGACAGCCACAGATTTCTCCCGAGAATCAATTGAACGAGCAGCTACGAGATCAGAATAGCATCAACGTCCCCAGTGCAGCAAACATACCCCAAATGCTGCAATACAACTCAATAAATAATGCCTTTCAACTTGGATTATTGAATGGGGGCGTCAATGGGAACAACGTCAACGGGTTCTTCTCGGGGAATATTGATTTGAATGGCGCACACCCAACCCAGGTGCCAGGTCAGCAGAGCGATATCATGCTTGACAATGCTCACAGCGGATTGATCAGTAGAAACACAACTACAGATAGCATCACTGCTCCGAAAGTGTTCATGTGCCACCACCCCGGATGCAACAAAACTTTCTCTAGAAAATTGAACTACGTCTCTCACTACCAGTCTAAACATGAACATAAAAAGCCTTTTGAGTGTGAAACGTGTCACAAATCTTTTGCTAGGCACAGTGACCGCCGCAGACACGAAAAGAGCCAACATACGACAAAAAAGGGGTTCGTTTGCGGAGGAATTCTCGAAAACGGCGTCAAATGGGGTTGCGGGAAGCGGTTCAAGCGGAAAGATGGGTTGACCGCCCATTGGAAGAGCTTGAAGGCAAAGAGGAAGTGTTTCGAGAATTTCAAGGAGGAAAGTATCCGCCAGATGGAGAAAAGTCTTCTAAACTAGTTTTTATAGGAGTATAAAAATACCTTTAATTTGCGAATATCCGTTCGTGTACCTATTCCCTAAACGCTACACTCCCCTGGATGAGGGAACAAAAATTTATGCATAGAAAAAGCGTGTGCGCTCTCTCATTGTGAAAAGCTAAATGGCATAGATCGGCAGAAGGTGTTGGACTTTAGACTGTGCCGGTTGCTCTTTCTGGGACGAGTGCCTTATCATCAAAAGGTAGGTGATATAAGAACTGCAGGATCACACACCGACGACGCAAAAATGTTACGCTCAATAATACTTTGCCTGGCCAGCTGTACCGCTATTCTGGCCTCTAAGTATCAGCCATACCCCCTCTCAGAGCTTAACGCTGACACGTACAAGCCATATAGCAAGGGCCAAGAAGTTCCATTGCAGTGCATCCGCAGGCAAATTGACACCGGTGAGCACGTTTTTGACAAAGAAGGAAACATTGTTTTTGCTCCATTTATGAACTGTCTTGAAACGAATTCTCCTTTCTCGCTGAATTACATGGAGGATTCTAACGTCAAGTGCACAGTCAAGTTTGAAGATGAAATTTTCCACTTGTTCCAGCTATATTTACATAAGGATGCACCATTTACGTGTAGGTATGAACTGCGTCCTAACTCTGGAATCTACATCCCAATCGATTTAAGTTTCAGAGGTAATGTTTTAGAGTCACATTTCGACATTGATCCAAACTTGAACTTCGTTCTACTTTCCAACGAGAACAACGAAATCGTTGCAGGCAGCGCCTTCTCCTCTTCGACGAACACAACAAAGGTGATAATTGGACAAAACGTTGAGTTGAGTTTCAACATCAAATGGACAAATGCACACAAGGAAGTGATAGATGACGATAATGTCGGAGTTTACTGGATTGCATCCCGTAATCCTTGGCTCGTATGGATCTATGCCGCCGCTGGAGGCTTCCTTGGCATTATTCTGACCCTAGTGATATCTTATAGAAGAATTGGTAAAAAAGTCCAATTTGAGTCTTGGAGTAAGGTGGAATGATAGTTGTCGCTCTTTGTATACATTTATAAGACGATCTAACTACTATTAAACATACATTTACAGAAATCAGAGCTTCTTAATTAGCAGATCCAACAAAGACCTCGTTTCACCCTCTGCATGAGATAAAAATCGTTCTTCAAGATATTTTATGTAAGCCTCCTTAACTTTTTCTTTTTTCTCATTGGCTAACTTAGATTTGGCCATCCAAGCTTGATAAAGCTTGACATTCTGTTGAAGACCACTGACAAAACTTTCATCGTTTAAGGAAACATATCTGAGTGGTAATGTCAATTGCAATACTAGACAAACAGGGTCTTCAGGATATCTTTTTGTTAGATCTTGGATGATATAGTCACACATATGGGTCCTGTCTAAAATATCGAACTTATCAACTAGTGAAAGAACTTTATATGCCAGCTTTTTTACTCCGTCCCTTTTTTCACCTTCGTTTGATCTTTTCGTCATCGTATGGATGAAAACATCATATATAGCCATTACGAGATCACCACGTAGCACCGGATTATCGTCAACACTTCCTAATGTGGACATATTCATCTCAGGTAAATTGTTCAAGTCATTGTTGATTTCATCGTCACCAACATTCAACGCAATAATGCTTTCTCCCTCTTCTTCCTTTTTTCTTTCATTCTCTTCAAGATCTTCGAGTTGGGAGCGTTCGCTAACTAGTTGTAGCAATTGTCTTCTTGTCAATAATTTGCTCAAGTAATTTAACTCAAATTTGATGAATTCTAACCATACTCTTTCTTCTTCTGTATTGAATCTCAAACAACGCTTGAACAAGGCTCTCGCACCGTTCACATTTTTATTGTATTCAAACTCCCATTTGGCTCCACTTAACCATACATCAACATTTCTAGGTTGTAATGATAGTAGCTTTGAATAAACATCATAGACAACCTTCACACTTTCTTGCTTTCTGGCGTATTTCAAGTATGCTGCCCATAGTTCCATGCTGCTCGGAAATTTGTTGGTGCCACGCTGGAACACAAATAATATTCTTTGAGGTATCGACCAACTACTCACGCTCGGAGTGCCATCTATGTGTTCCTTCATTCTAGCAAAACGTTTCGCTCTAAGTCTATCAACGTTCTTCTCAAATTTGACGTAGGCTAGAAAATCCGCTGGTTTCGATCCACGTCCCGCAATACGATGTTCAAAGTCTGTTCTTCGACGGACAATCATATTGATTTCCTTCCTCTTGAACAAACCTTTTCTTTCGAAATCTTCGAGTTCGGGAATTGACTTTTCTAATGCATACCTTGCTTTATCTGACATTTTGTTGGTCTTGTTGACGATACTAGAGGAGCGATTATCTTTTTGGGTTCAGTAAAGTATGTATTCAATCCGTATTTGCCATATCAAAGATGGAAAAAAATTTCAGAAAAATATCAAAAATGAGAACAAAAAAATCCTCAGCGCTCGGGAATGTTCGTTAATTTTCTAGTTCACGTTATGGGAACATTTACACATGTATACAATATATAGACAGAGAAGTAAAATACAGATTTAATATACAATTAATGTCATTGGAGTTGAAAGCTTATAAAAGCTAGGTCAGTCTAGCTGACTTGGCACCACTTCTGTTTGATGAAATAGTGGTATATGCGGGAGGTTTTGGAAGGATCGAGTTTGACAATAGCACTGACCTTTTCTTGATTCAGTACGCCACCATTGTTGAGCAATTCTTTGAATAGCAGCTCCTTGATACAAAGATATGGCTTGGGGTATATTCTTAATTCTTGACACAACAGCTTTTCCCCCTCCGAAAGTAAATTGAAGTCTGGCGCATCAGAAATGTCCAATGGCTCAGCGGAGATGTTTTTCCTCTTCATTTTGCCTTCGATAGGGGTGGACATTCTTGAGTGGGATCTACCAGAATTGAGCGTATGGCGTTCCTTAGAGGACATGTTAGGAGTAGTTAATGATAACTTCGATACTCTCGATTGTCTCTCTTTCTCGTAATATTCACCATCCTCGAGCTGCGTGATACCGTTTTTTCGCCAGTTTTGGAGCTGCATAATTCTATTTCTTGTTTTGAATTCTTTCATAATGTCTTCCGAGAACTCTTTGAAATCATTTGAGCTCATGATTCTAGCCAAAGGTTTGATTTTGTTATACAACTCTCTTTCTTCTTTTGAACGCTTCTTATCTATGGCGTTGTTAGTTTTGTAATCTATCAAATCGTCATTTAACATAAGCCTCTTCCGTTCTGCTCTTAATGATAGCTTTTCGTTGTAGATCTGAAGGATTAAAAGTTTTAGCTCCATGTCCTCTTCAGCCTCATCAGGCTCAAACACCATATCTTGAACAACTTTTTCAGCTTCATCTTCGGCTTCTTCTTCAAACTCTAATCTTCCTGGCATATACTTCTGGATGTAAGAACATAGAGGTTGCGAAGTAAGGATCTTTTTCGGGGGAGGTAAAGGCATTTTCTTTCGACCATCAAATCTTTGTTTCCTTTTTCTCAAAAACTCTGTCGTTGAAACGTCAGGAAATGTCTTATTCAAATCTGGCAAGGGGTAGTAGGGAGAATTCAGATAATACTTTTCGTAATGTTCACCGACTTCTTCTTTAGATCGCCCCTCAATGTAGTCAGCAATGTCTTGCCAATTTCCCACACCCAGTGTCTGACAACCTTCTATCAACAATAATTCCTCATCTGCACCCCAATCTGCATCGAAAATTGGGTACTGGTGTTGTTCTATCACCCTATAATCATGCCAGGGTTGATGTTTCCCAGATACTTTACCAGCTGCAAAACAAGGAACACATAAATCGTAGTCTTGACACTCTGCACAACTTATGCGAATTCTTCTAGTACAATCTGAGGAACAAACATCGCAATGAAACTTCCCCATGTTCTCGGTTATGGAAGGCAGTCAAAGTATAGGCGAAAAAGTACCTAAACCTGGGGAAACTCCGAAACTCTCACACAGTCCCAATCGGCAATAAATTATAATCGACGCGTCGCTTCTTTTTTCTTCAGTAATTCTCACTACCCACAGCTTTGCCGGTAATAAAGTCGTATTGTACTGCTTTGTTCGATGGTAATAAAAGGATCTCTATCAACTAAAGAAGAGGCCTGTGAAGGAACATGTGGATTCAGTTATATGTCCTGTCGGAAACAATGTTTCCTCTGTACTCAACCGAAGCAAACAGTGTAAAGGACCTACAATGTATAGCAGGAACGCCTTTCATTGTATAAGGGCGAGTATGCAATAGGGCAGTAAAAGAGTCGATGTGGAATTTGCTTAGACCCCGAATAAAATTAACTCGGGAGCTCCAGTTATCGGGAAAAATGCTAACAATTCGCGTACTGAGATAAAATCCAAAATTTATCCACGTGACCAATATAAGAAGAGCACGTGCTTAAACAGAGGGTTTTGTTACATGAACCCTTGCGCAAAACACAGTCCCAGCATTTTTTTTTCTTCCTGCACGTTGACGAGGGACCACCACTCCGGGTAGGGGAGGACTCGCAGCAGTTCACGCAGGAGCGAGTCTCTGGTAAGGCACTGATATTTTCAATAGCAGACTTTTGACAAATTCAGTAGGGACACATGAACTTTAGTAGAAGTCTGTAAAAAGATCCCAGAACACCTCAAAAGACATCAATAGACCTCAAAAATGGTATGTTCAACTACCTTAGAGAAGGAACAGAAGACCGAAAGACTAGAAGGCTTATAATGCAGACACAACACAAGATTCGTCGAATAGAACAAATCACCATCAATAATCACAGGATTACCGTTTACTTGAGTACAACTGACAAGTATTAATACATATCAAGGGTGTTCAAAACTAACTCGAAAATACGCAAGATCAGGTGACAGGTGAAAAATTGAAGACAGAACAGAGCTTTTGCTAAAAGATAAGGCTGAATGAAATTCGAAGAGCTATGATGGAATATAAGTGGAATACTCATCATCATAAAGGAGATTCATTTGAATAAAAGTTTTTACTGGTACTTCGTTCCCACTTGAATTGCAGAAAGCACGAAATTTATGCAGTTACTAACAGAGTTTTCATATCATGAACTAAACTTTTTTTTTACGACAGGGTAGAGTTAGAACAAAGACCGTCAAGAGAGCTTCCAAGGTTTTAATCGAAAAATACTATCCAAAGTTGACTTTGGATTTCGAAACCAACAAGAGATTAACCTCTGAAATTGCTGAAATCCAATCCAAGAGACTCAGAAACAAGATTGCTGGTTACACTACCCACTTAATGAAGAGAATTCAAAAAGGTCCAGTTAGAGGTATTTCTTTCAAGTTGCAAGAAGAAGAAAGAGAGAGAAAGGATCAATACGTCCCATCTGTTTCTGCTTTAGACTTAGAAAAGACCAAGGGTGCTTTATATGTTGACGAAGAGACCGACGCTATGATCAAGTCTTTAGGTTTCAAGGTCCCAACAAACATCACCAATGTCTATGCTGGTGGTGCTCAAAGAAGATTCAGAAAGTAAAGAACATCTATATCGTTTATAAATTTCTTTCCTCTGTTTAAATAAGTATTATATTAATAAAATTTTACTCATCAATTATTCAAAATCCAAAACTACCTCAGAATAATGGCAATAATAGATTTACTGTTTTACAAAATTACCGTAACATCAAAAATCTAAGAAAATTCTTACCACATCAGAATTCTGTACATCGCATGTTTCATTAGCAAATCCCATCGCCTCTAAAAGAATCAATCTATTTCGTCAACAATTTTGCTGCAATATTCTTTCAAAATTTCCGATCTTTTATTAATTTCCGTACCGTATTTCTCCAAATTTAAAGCAAAAGTATCTAAATTGTCTTTTAAAAATTTAACCCTTTTGTCAAACTTTAATCTTGCTAAAATTACCCGCTTCATTAAGGTATCATATTCTTTGATAAATGAGATACTTTGTTCACTCCATTGATCAAAATTCATATGGACAAACTCGAAGAACTGCTTTTCGTTATCATCGAGTTCTTCATCCCGACTTTTTTTCCCCATAATCTCGTAGTATATCTCATCTTCTCCCTCCATATACTCATATATAGGCTTATTGTCTACCAGGTACTTTGTTGGAGTCCCTGGTCTCTTACTGGTTTCCAAAATAGCCTCATCGGACCCGTCCGTAGCATTGGTAGAATTGAAACTATTTTCTTTATCGTCTATATTTTCTTTGATTTCTCTATTGGTATTGCTGAAAATATTCAACTTTTGCTTTTTGGATGATTCGATCTCATCTTCAAAAATCTTTCTTTTCTGCTTTATTTTCCTTTCTACACACGGAGAAGAGATAAAGCTCAGATTGTCACCACTATCGCCCTGATCACTAGATTCTCTTAACTGAAGTCTTGAAATATTGTACCCAGTTTTCTCCTTTAGCATATCTGTTAGCAAATGGTTCATATTGCCTTCAGTATTGTGCTGCTGCTTCACGTTTTCATCTACTGCACTTCTGAATTTATCATCTTCTGCCTCTGTATTACCTTTCGTAAGAAATGTTAAGTTGGTCCCTGCAGTATCAACTCTGCTGTTGAAAGGACTAGAAAACTTGCTGCTGTCATCATTATGCATTGCATCGGTGAGTTCAGGAACATCAATCATAAACTCAAGGATTTTGCTATTACTGGCTACATTTCCGTGATGTTTGGACTTTTGTTGCCTTGCAGATCCGTGCTCCGAATTAGAGCTTACAAGGTTGTTGCTACCAGAGCTACTGTTGTGTTTCTGTTTGGTTTTACTTCCAGACCCCGTATGCTCTTGCTTGACAACAATTGGAGTTTTGTTGATCGGATATTTACTTTGAATCCTATTAACTGAAGTGGAAGTTGCTGGCCGTGAGCTAGCTTTACATTCTTTGCCAATTTTAATCGGAGATGTCAGGTTTTTCTTCGTGCTGGATCCCATAGTCCCCGGTTCCTGCTTGACTTTTATCTCATCCATACTTGGAAGAAGTCAGCACTTGAACAGAGGTTTATAAAGGTAACAAATGAAGGTAACAGGTGAAATTGTGGCAATTCAAGTAAAAACTGAGTCAGAGAAATTTTAAGACGTGCACAGTAGATTGCCCTCCGGACTTTTTCAACTACAAGGATGAGCCGCATCGGATATTTTTTTGCATTTATTATAATTTAAATATATCATAAAGTTTGTTGATTTTAATTTATGGAATAAAACCGGTACATAATAGTGTGGAACGAACTTAAAGTCTGCATAGTCATTTGATGTAGCCATTGGACTCCAACCAAGCCTTGACATCTTCACCATCCCGGATGACCCAGTTTGATTTACTCTTGATGGTTTCGAGAGATTGCGCCAAACCTTGATCGAAACCCTTTGTGCTCTTGTCTTTAAAGAAGGCTTCTACTTCATGGTACTTTTCCATGGTGGTGAAACCTGAGGTACAAATTTGAACAACACTACCTAACATCGACAAACCTGGTGGTAACAGCTTGTAAAGGTGGTCCCATTCGGTTTTCAACCAGTTGAATAACACTTCAATACCAACTTTATGAGCTCTCATACCCTGCATTGGGATGTAGATATCCTGGGATCTGACGGTACCATCCAAGAGGTGTACTAGAACCTTGGAGAGAATAGCTGGATTTTCGAATCTACCCAAAGATCTTAGAGCTGTTATCTTTTCATCGATTGATTGTGGAGATTTGTAGATGTTCAATAGAGCCTGGTATTCTTCTTCGCCACCCGTAGATGCAACACTGTTGAAAATTGCACCTCTAATGTTTGGATTGATTGCATCCTTCTCACCGGCAACGTATGCCTTAAAAGAGTCATGAGCAAACTTGACGGTCTTTTTGTCGCCAGAGCTAATAGCTGCGGCAAACAACAAAGCCTTTAATCTTTGTTCCAAAACTGGTTCGTCGCTTTTGAAAGTCCATCCTGCTCCGTGGGACTTTGCAGTGACTAAGCTTCCGGTGAAAGCCTTCAAAGCATCTGTAGTTTCCTTGTCTTCAAAAATCCATGCTGCCTTCAAAGATGAAACTCTAGTAATGATTTCATCCCAAACGAAAAAGGAAGACTCCGATTTCCAGCCGGAAACTAAAGATAACAAGTTCGAGGTCTTGGAGAATCCAGAAACAGACAAAGCACCTGCATCAGCAACCAAACCGATTCTGTCCTCTACAGTGAGCTTAGAGGATGCCGTACCTAATGATTTCCATCTACTGTCTTCGTAAGAAACTCTGTAGACACCGTTGGAGTTTCCGTTGAGTTTAAAGAAATCTGAAGATTTGATAGGTAACGTCGTGCTTCTTTCATTCAAAACCAATGATTCGTCAAGGCCCTTGTCAGTTCTTAAGCCAAGGAAAATAGGGTAGATAGTTTGATCATCTTCTGGCTTGACGTCACCGGTAGTTAAGTATCTATGTTGGTTTACGGTGACCTTGTCTGAGGATTCCTCCACGGTGACCAATGGATAACCGACCTTCTTCGTCCACACTTCCATAGTTGAAGCAACGTCTTTACCTGATACTTCAGATAAGGATTCCCATAAGTCTTCTGTTCTTGCATTTCCGTAGGAATGCTTTTTCAAGTAGTTGGAGACACCCTTGATGAAGAGGTCTTCACCCAACCAGGTGGCCAACATTCTCAAAACAGAGGATCCCTTTTCGTAGGAGATGGCGTCAAAAATCTGGTTGATTTCATCTGCTCTCTTCACAGGAACTTCAATTGGGTGAGAAGATCTCAAACCATCCAAAGTCAAGGCAGATTGCATGGAATCACCGACAAAGTTTTCCCATATCTTCCAGCTCTTTTCAAAGTGATCGCAACACTTCCATGACATGTAAGTAGCGAAACTCTCGTTCAACCAAAGGGAATCCCAAAAGTCCATTGTGCAGATGTTACCAAACCATTGATGTGCCAATTCGTGGGCAACGACCTCGGAAACTCTCAACTTGGTGTCGAGCGTGGATTTGGATTCGTCGTACAACAAGTCGACCATACGGTAGGTGATCAACCCCCAATTTTCCATTGCACCTGCAGAGAAATCATGGATACCGACCATGTCCATCTTTGGCAAAGGATACTTGATGTCAAAAACCTTTTCGTAGTATTCCAAGGCCTTGGCAGCCAATTCACATGAATATTTGCCCTTTTCCTCGTAGCCTGGGGTGGTGTACACTCTGACAGGGATGTCTCTGAATTTGTAGTCGGATTCGACGTACTTCAAGTCACCGACGATGAAGGCAACCAAATAGGTGGACATCAATGGGGTGGTGTTGAAGGTGACAGTCTTTTTCATCTCGGAGACGTCCTTTTCAGACCTGATGTCCATGTTGGACAAGAAGGTCATATTTTTGTCACCAGTGAGGGAGATGGTGAACTTGGCCTTCAAGTTAGGCTCGTCAAAGGATGGAAACGCTCTTCTACAGTCTGTTGGCTCCATCTGCGTGGTGGCCAAGTACTTGGTCTTGCCGTTCTCCTCATAGGTGGATCTGTAGAACCCTGCCATCTTATCGTTTAATTCACCGATAAACTTAATGTAGATCTTCACGGCAGAGCCTGCTTCAAAAGGCTCAGCAAACTTGAAGGTCGTGGTCTGGTCGTCGTCGTTGTAGACGGTATCAACTGGCTTGACGGTCTTACCGGCGGCGGTGGTGACGTGGTACTCGAGCAAATCGAGGTCGAGGGTGTGCAAGGCGATGAAGTCGGAGGACTCCTTCACGTCGAGGTCGATTGTCACCTCACCATTGAACTTGAAAGTATCGAAGAGCGGCTCGAGCGAGAGATAGTAGTGTTGAGGCTTGACATTGGTTGGGAGAACCTGTCTGCCCGGAACGGCGCTGGAGGAGGAGTTGCACATGTCTGCGAGGTGTTTCTCGAGGGAGTGCTGATGACGACAACCAAAGGAGTGATGTTGTCTGGAGGCAACAAGGAAAGCACCGTGCCGCCATTTATATGCCGGCGCCGGTGTGTGTCTCATGTCCCCGTGCAGGAGGGCAAGCGCTGCAAGGCTCGGGGCGTGTCCGTCCCGTGGTAAGGAGACTGGGGCAGTTGGCGAGGCCGCTACTGCCTGGAGCAGTCGCGTCTGGGCAGGAGAGCTGCCGGCGTGGAGGACGGGGGGGAAAACACCCAAACGACGGGCTGCATTCCGGATGCCGTGGGCACTCAAGCCCACCATAGGTGGCGGGAGAGGAATCAGACGCATGATGGGGAGACTGTGTGTGGATACTGCTGGGGGCTTGGGGCGGGATTTGCGGTTATTGTGCAACCGGTGCAGGAAACAGCGGGCAAGAAGAGAGGACGGGGGCCCACCGTTTTTCCACGACGCTGCAGAGCGAGGAAAGAAACCGGGGCGGTCTCTCCGAGTAGAGAAAGAGAGAGAGAGCCGTTCAACGGACGGCGGCTTGGCGATAAGCGGGCTGGTGAATGGGGTTATTAATAGAAGGGCGTTGCCATTGATGAAGCTATGAATGGAAGGAGAAAGAGAAAGAGAAAGAGAAAGAGAAAGAGAAAGAAGCAGATAACCTTGAGTGGGGCGGTGTCAGGCGACAGCCATCGGCAGAGGAGACGCCGGAGGGATGCGTTGGTGGTGTTTTGCCTGTAGACACGTGTGGCACTACGCACAGAAGGTGGAAGCAGTGATGCGGGTCACTTAGTTACACGAAGGGAGGTAGGTAGGCTGTAGGGGTAGCGGTGATATATATACAGACGGATCAGCTCAGCCGATCCGCTCGATGAGGTGGACGCCGGAGTCTGTTTCGACGACGTTGCTCATGTCGCCAATTTGAAGGGCGAAACTGGCCTTCTCGAAGGAGGGTTGCATCTCACCGCGGCCAAAGAAGCCGAGGTCGCCGCCCTTGACGTGGGAGCTACAGTCGGAGTTGTCGACGGCGAGCTGGTCCAAGGTGGCATCGCCCCGCTCGATTTCGTCCTTGTAGCTCTTCAACTTCTCGACGGCACTCTCCTTGGACCGGGTGATGTTGTCCTCCTTCCAAGAGGAGGGCTTTCTCGAGTCCTTGTGCTTGATGAGCAAGTGTCTTACACGTACTTTGGCTGGTCTGTGGAGAGACTTGGCGAGGTACGCGTCGAGCCTGGCGGTGTCGGTGTTTGCCGGCGGCTCCCACTGCGACTGTTCTGTCTCCTTGTTGAAGTAGTACTCCTGGTCGTGCGTCTTGGAGATCCGCACGGTCCAGTCGTCTGGGAGTCCGGTGTGCGGGTTAGTCTGCGGGAGATTGGGGGAGAAGGCGTTAGTGTGCTGGACGGGGGCTGCGGGTGTGGCTGTGGGTATGGGAGTCGAACGTACCATTTTGTCTGGTGTTGTTCGAAACTAGCAGTGCAGCAGAAAGAGGAGTAGAGGCTGTTGAAGGCGTCGCTGGTGGCGTTTACGTTCTGGAAGTAGTAGTAGGGCCTTCCAGAAGAACGCTTCGCGAGCCGCGATAGCGCCCGATAGAGGAAGAAAAAAAAAATCGGTCTGATTAGAACTAACAACTACACACCAGACTGAAAATCGCTTCTTTCTCTCTTCTCCTCTTCCTCCTCCGCACCAACCATGGGCGTGACGGACGCAGAGAACAAGTACCGGGCAAAACAGCAGCGTCGCCGCGGCCTGCAGAAGACCCGCTTCTACTGCCAGGTGTGCGAGCGCCAGTGTCTCGACGAGAACGGCTTTAGCTGCCACATCAAATCGGAGGTGCACATGCGCAACCTCCAGCGCCAGCTCGCCAGCACAGGTGGCGGCGGCCCCGGTAAGCTCATCGAGCAATACTCCGACGCTTTCCTCGACCACTTCACTTCCCTGCTCCGACGCACACACGGACACAAGCTCGTCGGCCTCAACCGCTTCTACCAGGAGTACATCCGGGACCGCGAGCACGTGCACCTTAACTCGACCCGGTGGCGCAGCATCTCCGCCGTGGCGCGGTTTCTCCAACAAACGGGCCGCGCCCGTGTCGTTGAACTGGCAGAGGAAGGGGATGCTGGCGTCGCCGACGCAGAACGTTTCCTCATCGCCGCCCCGCAACAGGAGCGCGCGACCCCAGCCAGCCGAGAAGATGACACACCCGTCGACGAGCCGCTCGCGTCGATCGGCGCGGACGATCCTCCAACCCCAACAATCGCATCCGCCCCGGGTCTCCGACATTTGCAGGAGCAGGTTGCCGCTGGCGAAGAGCTGCTACAGCAGCAACAGACAACAATGACCGTCCCTGCTGTCCCTGCTACCCCCCTTGCCGGCCGCAAGAAACTCGCCTTCTCGCTCGCCCGCCGCAAACGCCCGCAGCGCTCCGACGCGCCCCGGCCGTGTTGACGTTTGCCCGCATCCGGCCACAAGCGCGAGCGCGTCGCAGGGGCCGGCCGGGCCGCCTGTTGCGGATAGCTAATGGCAGGCCCGGCACGTCTGCACGCGCTGTTTACATGGCAGCCCCGACACGCTAGTGCAAGGCCCCATTGTGCTGCGTGTTGCAATTAGACTGTTTTCGTATGTGTAATTGCGTTCCGTGCTCCTCGAGACGCTCCTGCCACGGGGAAGGGTCCTCTGGCAGGTAAATAAACAGCTCCGTGTGGGTAAATAAACATCCTGGCGTCTCCTCTTCCTTGACCAAATAAGTATCTTACTCCCTGCTGTCCCCCTCCCCTCGTTCCCGTTCTCGTTCTCCTTCTGTCGTAGTATTCTCCGCTCCGTAGCACTCTTTTCTGGCAACAGACCATCACTCCTCTCGCTAACCCCCCGTTCTCTCCCTTTCGCAATGTCGATGGCCGCAACGATCACAGAAACCCCCCTCAAACAGACGCAGCAGAGCACAGTCTCCCTTCCTCCACTGTCCTCGATCCTGCTTTCGCCAGCAGAGTCGTCGCTTCGCAACTCCCTCATCGTCGAGTCCACCCCGCAACAGCACCACAAGCTCCCTCTGCTCCCGTCCCGGGCAAAGCCTAACATCTTCAACATCAGCTCCACTACAGCCGTGAAAAACCCACATACGCAGAGAGCATTCTCCCTCCCCTCGATTGACTCCCTCACAGCCAGCCCTACCCTGAAGAAGTCCGTCTCTTACTCCGCCGCCCTCCCGCTGCCAACCCCTTCCTACCACGACTCCTTCTACAACAAGTCCTTCGTTCCGGTGACCCCGCTCACGCACAAGCTACCGCTCGCTCCAATCCTCAACCAGTCCACGCCTCTACACGTCTCCCGCAAAACCACGTTCACAAACAGCACCCAGAACAGCGTGTTTCCGTTGATTGCCAAAACAGCAACAAACCCAAACATATCCATCACCTCCGAGGTAAACGAGTCCAGCTTCATCTCGTCCACCCCGTACAAGTCGACAATCAACACCTCCACGCTATCCTCCGGCAATGATAACATCTTTTCCTCGAAAAACACTAGCAACCTCATCATCAACAACAGCAGCAACAAATCCGATCTCTCCATCAAATTGCACGATCAAAGTACCAGTACCATAAATGCCACCGGCAAGCCCCCAGTCTCCAAGAAAAGAAAGGCCTCTATTGATGAAAGCAAGAGCTTTGCATTCATCTCCCATTCTCAGGAAACGTTCCTATCCAATGAACCAAACATCGATAATGCCAGGCTCGCAAGAAGAAAGAGGAGAAGAACATCTCCTACAGAACTGGAAATTTTGAAAAACGAGTTCAAAAAAGGCACCACTCCTAACAAGCAACGAAGAATCCTGATTGCAAAAAGAGTCGATATGACTGAGAAGGCCGTCCAGATCTGGTTCCAAAATAGAAGACAAGCCATGCGTAAACTTCAGAACCAAAACAGCAAAGAATTTGTGGTAGAGATCACCAGCAAGAAAAACCTAGATACCTCCGATGACGACGATTTGAACGATGAAGACATGATTGACAACGACATCGATCACAGAGATACTAGCGAGCACGATGATGACGTGAATATATCGAAAAACATTAACGCAGACTCCGAATCGAAATTGATAAACGAAAGCAACGTTTCCAGCGATGACAGCAGTATCGACTCGAAGCAACTCAACCTACTTGAGGAGAACAAGGAAAACATTGATCCAATCGCAAAATCCCCAAGTAAGACCGGTTCCGTCATGTCTCTTCCTCCAAGAGGAATCTTCTCTTCTCCTCTCTCCTCTACGAAGCAGGGGAAGAAGATGGTGCTCACTGACATCACTAACCAACAGGCCGGTCAGACTTTCAAGTTCAAGTCCACCAACTTCGGATTGATTTCTCACAATTCAAATACTTCGAGAAGACAAAAGCCAACGATGAAACTAAAACTGAAATCTGGTTTTGCCAACTCGGGCAAAGCCAATGACTTCAAACATCAAGGTTTGGTCATACTCAAAGATACCACCAACCAATCCAACAACAAGTCTGGCATCAAGCCCAAAGAACATATCTTGACAAGAATCAACACAGCTCAACAGCTAAAGTCAGAAAACTAATCGTCATTGTATGCCTGCATTTCCCATTCATTCATTACATTTCTTACCAGAGGATAAATTTATATACTTTTATTTACTGATTACAAACAGGACCCCCGTTTCTTCATTTTTTGTAACTACTTTTACTTTACTTTAAAACTGTATATTAGGAAACATTTTCAGAATATCTCGTAACCGCAATCAAAAGCTAGGATCAGGTCTGTTAGTTCGATTAGAACTAAACAAGTCATTTGTTAGTTTTATATTTGTATTTTAATAATTATAACTATAATACTATATTATAAAGTGGAGGGGGGCGAGTTATAAGAAAACAGACCTTGACAAGTGGGACACTATTAGACGGATTTACCCTTTCTACCAGTGGTCTTGGTGTGTTGACCTCTAACTCTTAAGTGCCAAGAGTGTCTTAAACCTCTGTGGGCTCTCATCTTCTTTAATCTTTCCAAGTCATCTCTCAACTTGGATTCCAAGTTGTTGGCTAAGACGTGGTGGTCCTTACCGTCGACAACATCCTTTTGTCTGTTCAAGAACCATGCTGGAATCTTATATTGGGTTGGGTTTTGCATGATGGTGACAATTCTTTCTAATTCTTCTTGTGTCAACTCACCAGCTCTCTTGGAAAGGTCAACATCGGCCTTCTTACAGACCAAGTTAGCGTATCTTCTACCAACACCTCTGATGGTGGTCAAGGCGTACATAACCTTGATTCTACCGTCAACGTTGGTGTTTAACAAACTGTAACAGAAAAAGGAGATAGAAATGGAACGTGAATGTTAGTATTTGAATCTTTAATAGTGGTGAAAGTAACTCTCATATGTATTTTTATCAAGACTTGTCAGAACGCTCATAGTGGAATAGCGCCTTTGTCAATATTGTCTTTTCAGCTCTCTGTGGTTGTATATTTGTAACGTCACTTCGCTTGAAATTTCGTGGGTGCTTCCCTATTACAAAATGACATCTGATAAACGTAGTTTGACATGTAAAAATTCATAGTTTCTGATATAGTATCTGTGCTCATAATTGGCTGATCGAATATTTGATTCTTAATGTACATTATTCAAGTTACTTCTTTTTTTTATTCGGGCATAATGCATTTTCTAATAAACATTATCTGTAGAGAACATACCGCAAGATGTGTTGGAATGAACCTGATTCGTGGACAACTAAACCCATTTTGTTGTTTATTGATGTGTGTTAATAGAATCCTATCAAAAAGCACAACTTATTCTGACTTTATCAAAATGTCTGTATACTACGTATCTTCAACAGATTTGAAAAAACTTCGACACTATGCTCCGTTCACTACAGTCCCGCACCGGGCGTAGAGTGAGAGAGACTATGGTGGGTCGCCCCCTCCGCCAATCCCTCATACGTCGCGAGCCAGGGAAAGACACTTGCCCAAAACGGTAAGCAGCAAGACTGCACTGGAAAATTTTGTGTGTAAGAAAAGAGTGGTGCGAGGGTGTACTGAGTACCAGGCAAGTGAAAAACCAATTGTGCGCCCTCGTTGTATACACGTGATCTATCTTAAAAGCCTTGTAATGTTTTTTTATTTATTTATTTTTATATACCTAAATAGCCCACTATCGAATGCCGAACTTTTATTTGTTATACTGTTTATTTACATGAAGTGAAAGTTATATAAAGGATTTGAAAAAAAGACCATAGGTGGTAGTCCCTTAGAAAACCCTAAATCCAGTGTGTAGAACCTGTTCATCGTTTTGGAAAAGATGGGATTCCCAGAAGTGATACATATGTAATTCTAATCGAAAATGTACGGTAATCAAGCGTCGAAATCCACGAACTTGGTATACTTGGCAGCAAAATAGTTGAAAGCTTGCTTTTCAACGTAGATTCTGTTAGCCTTTAATATATCTCTGACCTCTACTTCCTCCTTTTGCAATACCCTCAATTTGTTGCTCGGAAATCTGAGCACAGATTCTCTCAGATTTGAGACCTTGAAGTAGTCGTCAGCAATGAATAGCACGTTGAGCTTCTTGAGGTTGTGTGTGTTGACAAACTTGGAGATTGCCACAGATTCGGTGGTTGGGATCTCGAGGTCGTACGAGTCGCCAGCCTTAATCGATTCCTTAGTGGCAAGCTTCTCCTCGTACTTGCGGACAAATCCCTCATCCTGGCCAATGATAAACAGTTTACCTTTTCTGAAAGCATCACTCAAGGCTACTCTATATGCGTAGTAATATGTCTTGTTTGGCAAGTCAGAGGACATGTCGTTTGGAGCAGTTCTTGCAAGAGCGTAGGCACCTCTGTCTCTGATTGGGGAATTAGCGTCACCCACTCTGGCTCTACCAGTACCTTTTTGCTTGAACAACTTCTTTCTGGAGAACTTATGTTCGGATCTGCCTGGTGGGTTGGAAGCACCGACTCTTCTGTTGTCGAGCTCCATCACAACAGCCAGCCAAAGAATATCTCTTCTGAGAGGCACGTTGATGAGCTTGTTGTGCACGGGAAAAATTGAGTGTGGTTCCAACGAAGGGAAAGATCTTAGCGTTGCAATGCTGTACTCGGATGGTTTGGTGGCATTAGGTAGGACCTCTGTGGCCGTTACTGCAGTTGTGGTTGCGAGACTCCTGCTGAGCAGGGGGGCAGAAGCCTTTACTATGCTGGAGCGCACTATGCTGAACATCGTTGGCAGTTGTGTGCTGGATGTGTTTGATTAGCAACCTCTGTCCAGTAGCTCTACTTCTATCCACCTGTTTCTGCCTTCCGTTTCCTACAGCGTCTTTTTTTCACAATTCATGTGCACGCTCTTCTGGAAAGATGAGAGTGAAAAACGGGATACCACAAAATCGACGCGTCGCCCACAAGGTCTCCTCCGGATCACCACCTTCTGCAGCTGCACGGGTCTGTTGACGAGAACCTCTCTAATCATACACATACACACACTTCACGGGCTGATGCGTTTGCAGCTGCGACAGTGGAACTCGCAGTGACACTGGCCATCACAGCCAGCAGCGATGGTTTTGTTATCCACGCCCCTGCTAATAGGGCACGTGCCCTGCTCTGCTCGGCCCGGGGACACAGAAAGAGACCCAGAATGGAAAACGAGGAAAAAGTGATACATACACAGTTCATCCGAAGTTTCCCATTGATCGTGCAAAGACATTGATAAGAGGGGTGCCCGGAGGTGGCGGCAGCGTGGCCACTGGTGTCTGGCTGCTAGCTCTATTACCTGTTATCGTCCCCTCCGCCATCAGATAATACCTCGGGTGCGGTTGTTTCGACGAGAGGACCGATCTCTGCACAGAACCCCGCTGAGTCGGGGGGCATGCCCGAGGGGACTAATTGCAGGCTGATCGGCACTCCCTACGGGCGAGGGGTGCACCCTCAGTATTGCAGCACGAACACGCTGGCAAGGGTCCCCGGTTATCACTAGAAAGTGTAAATGCCGGCACCGCAGAGGTTGGCAGGGCCTTGACGAGACTTGGAGATTAGTGTGGATCGGATCTATCTGCCTTGTTGACCTCTTTGTAGCCGTGGTAGTATTTATAGTCTTCTTTGTCTCTCTACGCGCAGCTGTCGAGAACTGGGAGCTGTCTGGTCACTGACATATCCCCCCTACACCCTATACAAGTGTACACTCTCTACGTGTATCAACGTGGCCTCACAGACCAGTGCACATCATTGCTATCCGGTTGGGTCTAAGTGAAAAGCCCAAAACTATAACTGCTGACTTTCTTACAGAGGATAAATATCGAAAAAAGAGAAAAAACAATAATAGCGCCCGAGAGAGAGAACGAGCCAGAGAAAGAAGAAACCGAAACTGAAATAGAGGTAATTATTGAACCCAACTCGAAACACCCTCCCTACTTCCTGTCGCCCATCTGAACGAGAGAGCTGAAACGAGCAGTCTTTGACCATCGCACAGCTAGTCACGTCTTCGTCTACTAGCGTCGTACACCTTGGTTTCATGACTCATTGCAGCGTTCTTTTTTCTCCCCTTTGATGTTCCAAATCTTATTTGAAGATCCCCAAAATGTTGCACAATACAGGCAATACGGACATCCCTTTCCAAGACAACAGCAATACCACTAATATTAACTCCACGAACACAAACAGTGCTAACACGGATAGTAACAATAGCCACAACAATAACAACAGCAGCAGTAATGACAATAATGCCAGCAACACGCCTATGAGCCGAAAACCCCAATCTAGGCGAAGCTCTCGCTCACAGCAGACAAGAGCCACCAAAAGGCGAAAATCTTCAGCCCAGCAGACAAAGTCTACAGAGAACCAACAAGTTTTACCAATAGAATACATCGATTGCGATAAAATGGAGTTGATAACTATCATATCCCGAATGTTGTCGTCGATAGTGTCTATCAACGACTCAAGGACTTCCTTGGACGTGCAGTATCTCAACAGTGCAAGTCTAACAAGATTCCATTCAAGATCACCACCGCATATTTCAATCTACAACTATCTAGTCAGACTCTCACACTATTCTTCCCTAGAAAACTGTGTCTTGATAGCCACAGTTTATTATATAGATCTCTTGACAATCAAATACCCCTCATTTGCGCTCAACTCTCTCACCGTGCACAGATTCCTGCTAACTGCCACAACCATAGCATCTAAAGCCCTTTGTGATTCTTTCTGCTCTAACAACCACTATGCTAAGGTCGGTGGTGTCAACATCATAGAGTTGAATCTGCTCGAAGTCGAATTTCTCAAATGGGTGAACTATCGAGTCATACCCAGAGATTTCAACTATGATTCCATTTGCGAAAGAAAGAACTCAGCGGGGGCTGTGGAAATGAACCAGGTCAACTCTTTAAAGTTTGGAATCTCAACTGCAGAAGAAATTTTGAGCTTATACTATGAGAAGATGATCGGCCTAGTCGGAGGAGCAAACACAAATTCAAAGGACAAGGGCATAATACATGTAGGCCACAACGATGACCGAGTTTACCGCTTGGATATACCCGATGGTTCTTTATCAAACATGTCCTTTTCTTCCTCTTCCTCGAGCGACGAGAATGAAGATGACGATGATGACGATATATACGACGACGAGGATCGTCTCAATAATCGTGTCAAAACTGGCGAGGTGTTGCATGATGAAGAGAAAATTGGTCATAGCATCAAGAACGGGTTTGACAATAGCTCTGGAAAGAATAACATGGACAATGTGGTATCCACATCCACTACGACTACGGTGGGTACTACTGCTACTGTTTCATCTGGGTTTACCAACTCCCGTCTTTTCCGTCAGCCTCCAATTAACGCCATGCAGAGCGACTCACAGGTGAGCTCCTCAGTTGAACCCACACAGCTTAATTCTAGGATTCCAAACACGAATAGCATAGTAACTACGCAGATAAGTAGCAACACTCCTCCAAAATTCATACAGTCGCCTGGAATATCAACGTACTCACCTGTATAGAGAAACAATATAAGCGTTATCTCCATACATTATCCCTACTCTTTTTAGTCTTCTGCTTCTCGTCGTTATCTTTTCTTAGTTTCTGTTAATATTAGTATAATGTAATGGTTCCTAAACAACGCATCTCCTTTATCGGTTGGTTATTGTGTACAGCTATAGTGTCTTCCCCCACTCACCCATTTACCCCATTTTGGTCGCTGTAGCCTATTTTGGCCGTTAGCTCTCCGTTTTAGATCTGCGGAGTAGCGCCCTGTATTTTTAACTAGCAGTAATCTTTCCCGGAAAGGCGGGAGCTTGGATACGACCTGATATAAATAGCTAAGCGGGGATTCTGCTTGGATATATATCGCTGCTCTACTTCTGACAAGGATTGATTCTCCCAGAAAAGGGAAGTTAAAGAGTCTAGATATGACTTTCACAACGCCGGAACAACTAGTCATCGAATTGACTAACAATGGCTACAAGCAGGTTTCGGAGTTGCTCAATACTAGCAACAAGAATTTGTTTATTGGGCCAAATAATTTACTAGGTGAGGACAAAATCGAGTCTGCTAGGATCTTCACAAAACAGATTTACACCAGACGCCAGCTTGATCTGCTTTACCCGTGCGATGAGCATGACCAAAACCAATGGGCACGGTCAGCCTCTATCTATATTTTAGATGAACATGATGTCCAATATCAGAATAATGAATCCCACAGCTCTCCTATTTCTAATCATATGATTGGAGTTTTCAAACTTGGAAGGAATCTAACGTCACACATGCATATTGTACATGGTGGGGCCATTGCGTCAATAATTGACGAGTACTTCGTGAAAGTCGCCCTCCCGCTCACTCCGGATTACTTTGCGGTGACTGCCAACTTGAACATCAAGTACTTGCGCCCGGTTAAGTTCAAAGAACATGAGCGCACTATAGACGTGCTATTGGACTGCTTTGTCGTCGAGTCTAGTCAGGGTAGAAAATTCACTGTAAAGGGGGCATTGATGGATTTGCAGGGGAAAAAATACTGCGTCGGAGAGGTCTTTGTTGTTGTTCCGAGGGAACCTCTGTAACCGCTGGCTGAGAATTTTGTATATGGATATAGAAAACTGTTAGTAACAGCCACCGTACCTAATTTGTAGGAACCCGAGACTTTGCCGTCTCCTCACTTTTTTTTTTACAGGTAATAAATTTTTTAGATGAGATTCCCCCCATATAGGTAAATGATGGGAAGTACAGAGGTAGAGGGAACTAAAAATCTAGAGGCTCTTTTCACCAACTGGGCATAGGCACACCAGAAAGCTGCCCAGGTTCTTAAACCAACGAATCATGTTTTTGAGCCTGTTACGACATACCAATTGCTCCAGAAGCACAAGGTTTTACCAGCCCTCGTGCCACAGTTTGACGTCAAGTTTGAGACGTTCCACACACAATGTACATAGAATCAACCTGCTGTTTCCAGAGAGAAGTATAAGTCTAATGCGACATCAGCACCTACAAAAAAGTACACTTTTGACGACATCAACTTTGAGGCCCTTGTTGAATAAACGCACCACGAAGATAGTTATCTCTTCCTCTCGGGCTTTCTCGTTTAAACCCGGGAAGAGAATTGCCAAATGGATGGAGAACATTGAAATTCTCTGGTTGAAGGTAAAATGGATTTTGATTCGTTCGAAGCGACCTTTCAACTGGGAAGACATCAGTGCGTTCATATCCTGGTTGCTGACGGGGAATATAGTGTTGTTTTTGATTGGAACAACGACGTTTTTCTCGTTAGTTTTGATGACGGTGAACAAGCTCACGGATCGAGACGTTGTTGCCGAATGGTTGGGCAACTTGATAACAAAAAACACCAATTTGACGGTATCCTTTGAGAGTGCCATTGTTCCAGATTGGAACTACGGTACTATCCAGTTGAAGAACTGTATTGCCAGCAAACGCCCAAAAGTCGTGAAGGTTATTGAGCGGGTGGAGAAGAGTGTTGACGGGAAAGTACTGAGCACCACATATGAGGAGGTCTATGATGATGGGAACTACACGCAGTTTGATATCACTATAGACGAGATCAGCATCTCTTTGAGCTTTTGGAGGTGGATTAGTGGGAAAGGCTTCGTTGACACGGCCTCAGTTAAGTGTGTGCGAGGCATTGTCGACCGTACGCACGTGGTATGGAAGAAGGGGGATGACCCCCGGAATTACAAGAATTTCTACAAACCCGGAGACTGGGAGATTGAGAACGTGAAGGTCGACGATGTGCTATTGACGATCCACCACCCGAGTGGGTTCCGGCCATGCCAACTCTCCATCTATAACGCGGACCTTGCTATCTTTCGGAAGAACTGGTTGATGTTAGACATAATGACATGCAACCACTTGAGTGGCTGTTACGATGGGTCCCTATTTACCATCAACAAGATCTCCAACTTTGACACCTTCAAGGAGGAGAGCAAGATCGACACGTTGGTAAACAAGAAACTCGGGCGGAAGCAGTTTTCAGAGATCCCGTTCAGCAACAACAGCTTCCAGAAGATCACGAGATTCAGAATCGACAACTTGAAGATCGAGCATTTGAACAAGGGCATGTCTGGTCCATTTGGGTGGATTAACAGGGGTACTGTTGACATAATTGCGGACATCATGGTTTTAGAGGAGAACATCTCGCTCAACGACATTTTATTGACGGAAGGGTTGAACCATTTCAGCAACCAATTCCTTTACACCAAGAATCAGATGGAGAAGAAGACGAAGGTCGGCAGCGGCTCGGGAGAGCAAGAGAGGAACAGGAAGGAGGCTCCCGTGAATGGCAATGCGCAACTGCCACAGAACTTGAGGGGAATGCCTTCCGGCGACCTCACTAGGCTTGCGGACGGCAACAGAGCCGGCGATGAAAATGGGGCGACGGCGGAGGCGGCGGCAAAGGACGGGGATGAGAAATTGATTGATTTGAACAACCTGTTCATCTGTGACTTCTACATACGTCTGAAAAACCCCAAGGCGCAAGTGCCGCTCTTCACCAACGACTTGTCCTACATCAACAATGCCGCAATCCGCCCTATCGTCGGATACATCAACAACAACAAGACGTTCATTCCCATTCGGGGCAGGATCTACAAGGACCTCACGGATTTCGACGGTTCCTGGACGTTCTACGACTCGCTGTTCATGGACGATCTTTCAGAGGGCGTGTACAAGAGCTTCTACGACTACGTTGTCGACGAAAAGCTGCGGAACGAGCGCTTGCGCAAGGTTGGCTTCTGGTCACTCCAGTTCATGCTCCAGTTCATTCTCTGGAGCGTGACCACGCTCAATGGCTGAGCAGAAGGACTCTGTAGAGACCCCTGTGCGTCTGCATGAGTAGTGGACGATATAATGAACATATTTAACATGTAACGAAAGTAATGAACTATTGTGGCTGTGGTCAAAAAAAACACACGGGCAAAAACAGCTGCCGCCTCGGGGAGAAAATAGTAAACGCCCCAAACCAACCTAGTTGCCTTCCTTCCCTTTCCCTTGCATACCCGAGCACCCCAGAATGGGCAGGTTGCACCCAATGTGGCTGGACGGGGCTGCATCCCCATATAGGTTTATTCATACCTTTCCCGCTTGGCACATCGTTGTCCACCCTCGGAGCTCTCCACTGCACGCCGGGCAATTCCCACAGAGCCAGAGAAGCATTCTGATTACCGGATCGAACCTCGGTGAAGAAGGCCCCACCCCGAAAGCGAATACACGGTGTTCTTCTGCACCGGCTGCTAAATTCCATCTGCTTCTAGCGTCCCTCCGGACATCTCTCCCCCCGACACAGAGGAGCTGCAACCACGTCTTCATCAACATTAGCTCGTCCCAGCCTGCATCGGTGCTAATTGCTCCTGCAACCCTTTTTCCGACGCTGAGAGCACCTCCTTCCTCTCAACTCTCCATGGCCTTTTCCGGAACGGACGTAGCCGGCGGCAATGGCACCCCCCGGGCCCCTTTCGCCAGTAACATGACCTGAGCCCTCCGCTGCCACTGCAGCTGCAGCAGTCCGGGCCGGGACCATCGAACCACATTCATTCTCCAGGCAGTGCTGCCGATCCGCCGATCTGCCGGTACGGGCTGCACGGCGTCGTCAAACGGTTTCCCCCCCTATGCGCGTGCCACAGATTGTCCACTCCTGCAAGGCAGCAGCGGCAGAGGGGGGGGGGTCCAGGCAGGACGGTAAAGTTTTCAGGGAACACAGCGCCAGGCAGCGAAGCAGACAGGCAGAACGATCGTTTCCAGCGGCACGGTACCTGCTGTGCGTTGTGGAGTTGTCATCGCGGGACGTTGCAGCAAAAGATCAATCTATCATTTACATTTATACATTTATTCTTCCAGCTGCTGGTGGTGGGCGGTTTGTTTGTTTGTTTGTTTGTTTGTTTGTTCCCTGCTCCGGTGTTTTTCCGTATCCAGTGGAGGTTGATTTTCTTGCCATGCTGCTGGCTGACCTTCTCGTACTTTCCGGCACAGCTCGCAGCCCTCCCTGGCTGCTTGTCACGGCACACCCTGGCCTGGCCTCCCGAGAGATCGGCTATATATCATAGTACCTGCCCCAGTTCTCCCTCCCTCTGCTCTGTGTCGCCCTCCGCTGCGTACAAGCTTCTCCAGGTTGATCGCCCCTTTCCTAATGCGGTGATCTTATCATCGTAAGATATCGGGGAGTGTGGGCAAAAGCAAAAAAGAAGAAAAAAAGAAAAAAAGGTAAAAACGAAAAAAATCCGTGCAAAGAGCCTCTTACTCACATCATTCTCGTCAGATAGAGCAGTGCAACCCCCTTCGACGGCTATTCCGGTCACACTAGTTCCTCCTATCTCACCGCACCTTCCACAGACAATATTTTAGTGCTGGGCGGAGAAAAATATCGTTCCAATCCTCCGGAAAAGGGATCTTGTTCAATAATAATAGAATAATTTCCAATCCCCCTTCTCCCTCCTCTCCCTTCATTTCCCTTCCCTTCCCTTCCCTTCGGGATCGTCCACCGGCAGGCATCTTCAGTAGGTCTGCGACAATCCCCGAAGTCTCCATGTCTGAATGCGGAGGCAACTCGGATAGCAGAACATCTTCACAGAACATGGTCACCAGTTTCAACACACACCACATCAACACCATCGTGAACGGCAACAGCAACGTCAGCAATAATAATAACACCAGCGTCGGTCAGGGCAGCAGCAATGGTGTGAGCAACATGGGCACCACCGCTGTCACCGCCGCCGCCGCCGCCGCCACTACCTCGTATACGGCAAACCTCCCACAGTCGTTGGGCTACGAAAAGTCCCATCAGTCTCCACTCTATCACTCCTACTCCGTGGAAAACCTACACGTGTCGCCTTATCAACCTACCAACATGCGTCCTTTACCACAATCGCTGCGGCCAAGCACAACGACGATACCAAGCGGCAACATGATCAACATTCCATATCAGTACGATCTAAACAAGTCCTCGCAGTCACTTTCAAAGGCATCTTCATCCAGCTCGCTGCCTGCGATCCAACCATCGGTTTACTTGAATAATAATATTCTCTCCTCATATCCACAGCCCCACAGGCTCCCTTCCATGAACCAACAGATATCTCAAAATGTAAAACACAACAATATACTTCAACATCAAAATGTATTAGTAGACAATCAAAACTTGATAGAATCTTCAAAATATAACAACAGCAACAATAATAATAATCTTAATAATAATAGCAATGTTGTTCCTCAAAACTCAAAACTCCAGCAGGTCATATCCAGCCAGTACACCCAGGAGTCCGAATACTATGGCACAAACATGAAGCAGTTCCAGCAGCAGAAGTCTTTACAACAACAGCAGCAACCACATGCGCAACTACAAATTCAAATGCAGACAGAAGGACAACCACAGATAAATATAGGACAACAACCTTACGCACTGCAAATGGAGGTTGGGCCGCAAATGGAGTATTACAGCAGTCCAAGTATCAACGTCAACGCATCTCAGAATAACCAAATTATTAAACCTTTTTCTATGATTGATGCAGGCAACAATCGTGGTGTCAAGTTGGACTATACAAAGGTAGACCGGTTGGCCTACGACATATCTCAAAACATGATTGTTCCTCCATTCTACAACTTGAAGCCGAGCAAGGCATCAATGAAAACGCAGAAGCCAAAGAGATCTAGGCGCAGATCCAAGTTCACTAAGGAACAAGACATGATCATCATCAACATGAAAAAGGAAAATAAAACATGGGTAGAAATTGCAGAGTGCGCTAAAGTGGACAGTTATCTAGCAGCTCGTAACCGGTACCAGGTGTTGATTGGACAACAAGGCGGAGGAACAAGCGAATGCGGCCCCGAGGAAGTTTTGGTGTTGAGAGAAATAGTCGACGATGGAGAAATTGAAAAGATGAAATATCTCAGCAAAGAATTCCGCAAATGCACGGGCAAACTGTGCTCATACAAACAAGTCAGAGAGCTCATCAGATATCTGTTCTGGAAGAACGCTGGGAAGTTCGATGTCAACCCCAACTATCTGCATGAGCTCGAGAGGCTCCAGAAATTACGATACGAAGAGCTGAAAGGTGAAGGACGAGAAGACGGTAAGAATGGCGATAATGAGGAAGATGCCTACGACAGTAAAAGAAAAACAGGCGACGAAGATAACAATGACGTCGAGGGAATCATTCAAAAAGAGAAAGTGGATGAAAATACAGGAGCTGCAAACCGCAAAGTGGACAATACTTCAAATAAGCAGATATAATAAAAAGGACAGATAAAAAAAAATATAAATGCAACACAGGTGAATAAATAGACAGATGTATAGTATATTGTATAGCAGAGCATTATTGGCATTGCAGAGAATATCGACGCTTGCTTTCTTTCCACTTGTACGAGTGGTGATGCTTTGAATGGGTGTGTAGCGTTGTAAACTACGAAATTACCATTTTTAACACAGACTCGCAACAATATCTACAGCACGTGACCTTTCTTGACTGTTACTTACCCCGGAATTTTCCTTGCCAACGGCTTTTCCAATGGGGTTGTCCTAATCTGGTAAAAGCAAAATACTGAGACCCCAGATAATTTATTAGGGGCATCCGCTGACGAAAGTATGGCATGTCCTCTTGACTGATATCAAACAGCTGGTGCAGGTCCGGGGCAGGTGGAGTGGGGGGGCCGTAATTCCATTCTTCTTTCTCAGATAAGTATACAGTTCTGTGTCTAAAACGAATAAAGTGGTTAGTAACCTGCTCATCCCTTTTCTTCTTCTCTTCGAGTCATTTGCCATTTTCTCCCCTTTCTTCTCTTCCTAGATTTCCTGCATCATCACAGCTATCTATTTTACCTTATCATTGCTCATTCATATTTTCAAATATTCTGCGGGGAAGACTGAGGGAAAAACTTAAAGCGTAACATTCATAAAATAAACGTCGGCAACAATGTCTAACTATGCATATGCCACCTTATTATTGAATTCAGACTATCTACCGGGAACACTGGCTCTAGCAGAGTCTCTTGCCCAAACGGGGTCCAAGATACCATTTGTCCTACTGCTATCTAAGCTGAATGTGTCTTCAGAAGTGTACAAAATCATACAAAACAGCGGCTACTTCGAACGTATAATCAATGTGGATCCGTACTTGTTGGAAACTAGGAACAACTTTGAGTTAGCAGATCTTTTAAAAAGATCAGATTTATCATTTACTTTGACGAAACTCAATGTGTGGAGATTGACTGATTATGACAAGGTTCTGTACCTAGACTCTGACATGTTAGTGACCGAGAATATCGATCATTTATTTGACATTTGGGACAAGCTAAGTGCTAATGATATAATTGCATCTTCGGATTCGGGCTGGCCCGACATTTTCAACTCTGGCTTGTTTGTAATAAAACCAAGTTTAGATATTTTCAGCAAGTTGCTTGATTTTTATCGGCACAATGACTCCTTTGACGGTGCTGACCAAGGTATTCTCAATGAGTACTTTAACCTTCGGAGTCATGAAACAGGTGGAAATTGGTTAAGACTACCTTTCACGTACAACTGTACCTTGAATTCCAATTATGAGTATTTGCCTGCGATGATTAGATTCAAAAACTCCATCAAGGTGTTTCATTTCATAGGATTGAACAAGCCTTGGAAAAATCACAATCTTTGTTATGACCCAAGTTACGCACGGATATTCAATGACCAAAAGGATAACCTTTTCGAATTGTGGTGGAACACTTTTAATTCTATCAACGTGGAGGGGCACTCAACCCTGGACATATTGGAAGTATCTGGACACCTCCAGTCACGAATTGAGCCTTTGCTTTTGACTGCAGATGAAAATACTGGCAATGTAGATCACGCTCCTCACAACGAGATTGCCAACCCATTTTTGTCTCCGGTGCTAAACCCACAAAATGAACCGCAAGAGCTGAAGTTCCCTACCTTTTACTACAAGAAACCCTCAACCGAAGAGATAGTGGATGAGACTGTGAAAGGAGAAGCCTGGAAAATGTCGGAAGGAAAAGTCAATTGGCCTCAAGAAACCTCGCAGCACACTGATTACGTTGAAGTGATGAACCCAGTTGATAAGTACATAAGTGAGCATCCTATATTCCCTTGGGAGAGACGAGCAGCTGCAGCATCAATTTCTAGAACTTTTGAAAATGCATTGAAATTTGAGCCTCCAGTCTATTCGATATCTATCATGAATGATTCTGAAGATGAGGAAAATGAGATTGATTCCTATATTATCAACGATGAGGAAGAATATACCAATCTCCAAGGTGAAATGAATGATTCTAAGCAGAGCCATCATCTTGTCGGTTTCCAAGATGGTGCAAGATTTGAGAAATACCTGCTCAGGGTCGAAGCAGCAGGAAGCACGATACGTAAAGTCAATGCTTCAGAGGAAATTTCTGTTTTGGCAGAAGAAATACAAAAGGGGATAGATTTAGAAGATCAATTTGACAAAGTCTTGGAAGAAACTGAAACAGAGCTTTTGGCAGAAGACCAACAAGCAACGTTTTCAGATGTCAGTGCTTTGGACCTGTCAAAAGAAGATGCTAAGATTGAAGAGCAGATTGAAAATTCGGATAAAGATTTGTCCGGACGCTGACATTTTCAGTAATGGGTATTATATTTAACATATTTATGACTTTTTACTAGTTCTACCTTCTACGTAATATAAGCCCTCTCGAGACAGCAAAGCTGTGTCCGAGTTTGTTGGGATAAGTTGCAAGTAGATGATGTTAAGATAGTATTACTCAATCTGATCTATATACTGAAACAGAAAAGGGGCAAAAGTAACTCACGGAAACATCTGTTGACCTAACCAATATTTGTAACCATTAGCAAACAATTTAAGAAAAAGCAAGTAGTTATAGAGAAAAAAAAACTCATTTATTTATGAAAAATCTATGGAAAATCAAAGACTTCAATGATTTTGTTGGACTTGAGGCATTTGTGAGTTTCTGGCGGAAGCATTTTCCCTCAAGAATGTCAATTGTCTGGTTCTGAAGGATTCGTAATGGACCAGGCTTGTTGTTTCGATTAAATCGAACAGATGAGTTCTGGTCAAGAAATCTCTCAAGTAGACAAACTCACATTGAGTGACGTCCTCGACGTTAATCAAACCCCACTTTGTTCTTCTACCTCTGATGGTCTCTCCACTTGGAGTGGTAATTATATTTTCGGAACCAATAACTGCGAATGGCAACAAAGATCTGATATCGTTGTTGAATTGGATTTCCTCTTCAGTTAATTCATCTTCGTAGTCATTTTCGTAAGGGTACATTTTCAAGTTGTAGAATTTGAATTGTTCTTGAAGGAGTCTCTTGAACTTGGTTCTTTCATCTAATGTGAGAGTATCGGCTTTGGCAATAATAGGAACAACGTTAGCGACTTCGGTCAATCTCTTCAAAACTTGGATATCAAGTGCTTTCAAACCGTAGCCGTTAGGTTGGATAAAGTACAACACACAATGAACCCTAGAATCCTTTATGAATTTTTCTCTTGATGCGTTCAACTCTCTTCTCAAATATTGGTTCTGTTGGTCTTTGATGTACTTCAACACGGCTTCCCAGGATTTGTCATTGTTCAGTTGGTCACCAAAACCGGGGGTATCGATAATATTCAAGTTCAATCTCACGTTGTTTTCCAACAATGAATGGGTTGTCACTTTGATTTCGGTGGTTTTATCAATAGGTTCATTGATTGTGTCTCTACCATTAGAGTCAACCATGTGGGAACTAAATAATGTGTTAATCAAAGTCGATTTCCCCAATCCGGAGTACCCGACCATCATGATGTTGAAAGTGAAACCTCTCTTGACAAGTCTGTTTTCTATCTGAGTAGTGATGGTGTCGAAACCAACATAGTTGTTAGGATGGGAAACAGGGGTTTCGTTCAACCCTCCCACTGGGGCAGCGTCTCCGTGAGTTTGTGACATGGCTGGTTGTTCTGTCGTTCTTGATAATTGATCCTGTCTCGCAAGAGGAAAGATATATTGCCAGACGTGCCACCTTTTCTCTCTGCCATAGTTGCTGTCTGTACCTCACGGGGATCAAAAACAAAGACAGACGTAAACAGAGACGAAAGAAGGAACCACCGAGTCCCACGCGTCGGGCACCGGGGAGCGGACCACGTACACGGGAGATATGCGCGAGGAAAAACGAGAGCGTCGAGTAGAACGAAAACGGAAGAACGACATGGGGAAGACAGAGAAAGAAGGACACGGAGTAGGAGGCAGGGGAGGCAGCAGGAGCAGGAGAGGCTATTCAACAGCAAGATCAAAACATGTCGTTTGTGTTGAAGGCCGTCGGAGTGTTTGGACTGGGAGAATCACTTCTTCCAAGACTTGCGATCCCATCTATAAGAATCGGCGTTTCGGTGCCCGCAATTCTCCAACCGGCACACGAGGAGGAACAAGGCAAGAGTTTTGAAGAAAGTCTATGCGAACACAACGAAGATATTCATGCATCAGAACAGGGAGTGGAGATTGACTCCGGAATCTTGAAGGCAGCACCAAAGAAAAAAGTTTCACACATGAAAAGAAGACAGAGGTTATACGGACCTGGTGAAAAGCACGTCAAGCTCAAGGACAACTTGAACAGATGCCCAGCATGCGGACACTATAAAAGATCACATTTCCTCTGCATGAACTGTGTGGGTCAGATAAGAAAATACTGGAAAGACAGAGACGCCCCTGCTCCAAGAGAGAAGGAAGAGTTCATTAACCCACTCGACGAGCAAGTGCTTTACCCAGGTAAGACCGAAAGAGAAAATGAAAAGAAGTTAAAGTCTAAGGATTGGCTTCTCAAGAGACCTAAGACATTGCCCGTCGAATGATCAACGATCACTTCCCACTACATTCAGCTCCCCTATCTCTGGTTGTGGAACATGCAATGCACATCCATGTCGATCCACCTATCGCACCTTCTCTTTTATATACAGCTACCACTCATGTAAATACCTTGCTAATACAATGAAAGAACACTATGCATCTGTAAAGCCTACCTCCCTGAAAGTCACGTTTTCCAGCTTCATCAAAAGTTTTCCTGGCTGTGTAAAATTTTTCCTGATGTAGATAGACACAAAAATTTCAATCGGCCCATACTTGGTAGAGAAATAGGAGAAATCAAGATGAAGATTGAAAAACATAAAACTTAGGTGAGATAATAGTCTTCATCTTGGGAAAGGTACCAGAGGAACCAAACAGACTTAGCGAATAGTATCAGGAATATGCCAGTAAAGCTCCACGAGGCAGTTTCTGCTCTCCCGAACGGAGAGCCCTGTTTGAAAAAAAACAAAAGGTTATCAGAATCAATCCTGGCACCTTCGAGGCGTATAACGAGGTTGCACCAAAACGTTCCTAGACACCCACTGGGTATCAAGCCATCGGGGAATCAAATTTTGGCTAGTCCTACTGAATTGAAGAAGATAGGAAATTCGGCAGGAAGGCTGTTCAACGCCTTGCCCGATGATATCATTCTATCTATCTTATCTTTACTTAACAAAGAAGATTTGGCAAATGCATCCAAAGTTTCAAAGTTTTGGTATGCCTATGCCACATTTGACGAACTTTGGAGGAAAATGTACACATCTGTTTCTCAAGAAAAGCGTTCTGAGTTGGATATTGAATTTAAGCGATGGAAGGGATCTTGGAGAGCTTCCATTCTCAACCTGGAGAAAGATAAATTGGCGATTGACTGCTCCAAATTGGTTTACTCTGATACACTATTCACGCCCTACTCCAACTCATGCATAGACTATCAAGAGATTTTTCGAGATCTGATCAAAGAGCAAGAAAATCTGAAACTTATAGACGGATATTGGGATGCCAATATTTTAGATAACCCGAGTAAGTTTCCATATCGTGGAAGAATCCCACGTATAGAGGAAAACACATTCACGTATGAGCATTTCGTTCGTAATCATTGGAACGATCATCCTTTTATACTTGGTACAAATAGTCCCAACGATAAACGATGGCCTGAATGGACTACTAAGTACTTACTAGAGCGATTTCCAGATGTACAATTCAGACAAGAGTCGGTTCTATGGAAATTATCTCTATACGAATCCTATGCTTTGCAAAACCAGGATGAGTCCCCATTGTATTTATTCGATTGCAGATCTGATGCGATGAAGGCTCTGTTACCGACGGGGTATTTTGAGAATCCTCCTATTTTTGCGAAGGAAGATTTATTCAAAGTTTTCGACGAGTGCCGACCTGACCATTCTTGGTTAATTGCTGGTCCCGCTAGATCCGGGTCCACTTTTCACAAAGACCCCAATTCTACAGATGCCTGGAATGTTGTTCTGGAAGGCTCGAAGTTGTGGGTGATGTTACCTCCTGAAATGAAACCACCGGGTGTCTTTGTGTCAGAAGATGAAAGCGAAGTTATGTCACCAGAAGGATTGGCTGAATGGGTGAAAAGTGGATTCTGGAACGACAGCATCCAGCTCAGTGATGAGGCGAACCTAGATAGCAATGAAAACTATGGATCAGGAGGGTTTCGAACATGTGTTGTCGGTATCACTTTCAAAAACGAGTGCATGTATGTTCCATCGGGATGGTGGCATACCGTTATAAATCTTGAAGATTCGGTTGCTTTCACAGCGAATTTTGTTCCGCCATGTAAGATTGGACGTGTACTGAACTTTATGAAAAACAAGTCGGGACAAGTGAGTGGATTCAGGCACGATCTGCTTCATAAAAAACTGAGCAGCTTCATGAAGACAAAACAGGTTGACAACAGTCATAATAAGACGATTTTGGAAAAGTACCTTGCCAATGAAGATTTGAAGAACAATGATGAGGATGTTGGAGAACTTAAAGGTACTGGATGTATGCCTGTATTCGAGGCATTTGTTGAATTCATGCTAGCCAACGGGATGAAAGATATTGCTAGCCAGGGGTTGAGCGAGTTGCAGACGAGCAACGCCATCAAGCACGAAAAGTCACGGGTATGGGAGAATTTGACTAAAGATGCCAAGTCGGATCAGAATAGGGGATTCAGCTTTAGGTTTGATCCAAATGATGATGATGACGATGATGACGATGATAAATGGAATGATGGAGAAGGCAGGTGAGAAAAATGGTACAATGCGGAAGTACATTTACTTTATAAAACGTATATTTATACAGAAATTTATTGACGTTCCCTTCTATTTTCTCAGTTTTTAGGGGCACCGGATACTAGGGAAGAGCTCACGGTTTCATAGACACCCAGAAAGATTGCACCACCTGCACTTATCCACATCGTTCTTGGACCTATACCACGGAAGAAAACAGAGTAGCCTTCCTCCTTGACAAGGCTTTGAGCCAACTTGATCACGCTGACTCTCTCCTTGTTCAACATCAATCTGGTCTTCAAAACATCCAACGGAGTGGTCATAGCTGCGGCAAACCCACCGGCAATGGAACCACACAGGGCGCCTTTCAATGGCGAGACCTTCTCAACGTTCTCGTATGACGCCCAAAGTTGTTTCATGTGCTCATAGAGAGGAAATTGAATGACGGTGAAGGGTATCTCACGCATGATGGTCGTTGACCATCCACGGTAAAGGCCTTTCCACACACCTTCTCCGGACTTGTTGGAAAGAATGTACTTGAAGGACTCCAGAGATGACTTGAACTGCAACGACTGCGTACGTTGTTTGATGACCTCTGCGGGCACACGCACCATGCATGCTGCAACCTCGCCCATTGAGGCGGCAAGCATGTGGGAGAGATGGGTTGACGTCGTCAGAGATAACGAAGGAACCAAGGCTGGCAACGTCGACTTGAAGTACCTTTTGAAGGTATCGTATGTGAAGAAAAACAAGGATGCGGAGGGTGCAGACGCCACAACAGCACTTCCAAGACCCTTGTACAGGCCTCGGAACCCCCCGTTGTGGAAAAACCCACCCTTAGCTTGCAAACGTGTTTTCAGCGTGTCGATGGGGAAGAACGCCAAGTCGGTGGCTGTACCAGCAGCCCCTCCGCTGATCAAGGAGACTACGAAGGCGTTGGTGGTATCCATGATGGAAATAGGCGGTGGTGTAGCTGGGTGGCGGTTGTGAAACTGTGCAAACCCTTGCTACGCACTTGTTTATTCTCCCTGTCTTTGACGGAATCATGCAGATGTCGAAGATACTTTCCTGGATCTTTCATGATTCCTCCATGACTCCCCCCGCCCTCTTCTTCCGCGACACTTTCTTTGTCGTGATGACTCAACCGTATGGCCGATATCCCCTTCTTTTATCGCCGGTCTGTCCGTGCTATTTCCGTGTGACGGATGGCGCCTATTGCCCGGGGCCGGCAAATTGGCTTCATCCGGGCAAATGTGGTCGAAGCGGAGCTGGGGGATCTGACTAAAAAATAGTGGGAGAAACGGGAGGGCGAAAAAGCGAGTGAGGGAGTGAGGGAGGCAGGGAAGATCGGTGAGTCGTACTGGAGTTGGAGTTCGGGTTCGAGCTGGAGTCTGGCTGGAGTAGAGCACACCGGTGTCGGAAGCGCAGGGATCTGTTTGAAGAGCGCAAGACACACAGCAACAGCAAAGAGCGTATTCTCTGTTAAGTATAGTCTCCACCTAGGAACCAGAGATTGCAAGAGTGCAGGTTAGCAAAGATCTCACTGATTACGAATTGAAAAGTTTGGCTTTTTTTTTCCTAATTACCGAAGTTAAATTACTAGAAAGATACGCAATTTTAAGAATTACCGCTAGCATAACAAGACTATTCGTGGGCAAATCTGATTGAATCAAAGGCATTAATACTTACTTATCCCTTTTCCGAGATAAAAAGTATCACATAATATATTCATTATCCCCATTCAACCTCTACATAATTTTCGCATACACCCAATCACAACTACAATAACAATGCACGCATTAGCCCAGTTAAGACAACGACTCAACGTTGTGAAAGTTTTGAAACAGAGTCCTCGTTTTCTTTCGACTGCCGTCAACGATGTGGTATCTCCTCCTGCAGGTTCTTCTGTTTCGTTGAAAAATTCCAGGAGGGACAACTCTAAGTTTGGTTCCCGTCCTATCTACTTGGACATGCAGGCAACCACTCCTGTCGACCCAAGAGTAC
Source organism: Pichia sp. NRRL YB-4149 (assembly GCA_030556025.1). Classification (NCBI taxonomy): domain Eukaryota; kingdom Fungi; phylum Ascomycota; class Pichiomycetes; order Pichiales; family Pichiaceae; genus Pichia; species Pichia sp. NRRL YB-4149. Next base: position 102,646 of record JANIWA010000008.1, on the reverse strand, counting down.
TCGACAAGATGTTAGAGTACTACACCGGTTACTACGGTAACCCACACTCGGCTACGCATGCCTACGGTTGGGAAACGGAGGCCGAGGTGGAAAAGTCAAGAGCGTATGTGGCGGAGGTCATTGGAGCTGATCCAAAGGAAATCATTTTCACATCGGGTGCCACCGAGTCGAACAACGCTGCGTTGAAAGGTGTTGCTAGGTTTTACTCGAAGACTAAGAAGCATATCATCACTACTCAAACAGAACACAAGTGTGTGCTTGACACATGCAGGCATTTACAGGATGAGGGATATGAGATCACATACTTGAAGGTCGGCCAAGACGGTTTGATTGACTTGGAGGAACTCGAAAAGTCTATCCGTAAGGACACTGCCATTGTCTCTGTGATGGGTGTCAACAACGAAATTGGTGTTATCCAGCCATTAGAAGACATTGGACGTATCTGCCGTAAGCACAAGGTGTTTTTCCATTCCGACTGTGCACAAGCTTTTGGTAAGATCCCAATTGACGTCAATAAGATGAACATTGACTTGATGTCTATCTCCTCACACAAGGTTTACGGCCCTATGGGTATCGGTGCGCTATTCGTGCGTAGAAGACCTAGAGTCAGATTGGATCCAATCATCAACGGTGGTGGTCAAGAGCGTGGTTTAAGATCCGGTACTTTGGCTCCTCCATTAGTTGCAGGTTTCGGTGAAGCCTCCCGTTTGATGATTAAGGAGTATGAGAGTGACCAAGCACATATTCACAAACTATCCAACAAGTTAATCACCAACTTGCTGTCCTTAGAACACACCCAATTGAACGGTTCTCCTGTTCACAGGTATTCTGGTTGTGTGAACGTTTCGTTTGCCTACGTCGAAGGTGAGTCATTGTTGATGGCATTGAAGGATATCGCATTGAGTAGTGGCTCTGCATGTACGTCTGCCTCGTTGGAACCATCGTACGTGTTACATGCGTTGGGTGCTGATGATGCCTTAGCTCACTCGAGTATCAGATTCGGTATCGGCAGATTCACCACCGAGGCTGAGATCGACTATGTCTCGCAGGCGATGAAGGAAAGAGTTGGCTTTCTCAGAGAGATGAGTCCATTATGGGAAATGGTGAAGGATGGTATAGATTTGAACAGTATTGAATGGGCAGGTCATTAAAGGGGGGTATGAGATTTTTGTGACTTTGGTGATGAAATGACGATGACGATGTCGATGACGATGACGATGTCGATGACGATGATGATGGTGATGACGATGACGATGATGATAAGTGGATGATAGAGAGGCATTCGGGAATATATAGTGTGTTTGGATGCCCATTTTTTTCGTTACGTGCGTGTGTATCTCTCTGTTTGTTTATTTGATTGTTGAATTGAAGCCACGATGTTTATTATCTTTCCTGGGCTGAATGGCAAAAAAATGTATTAGAATAGCTAGAGTAAATTATAAAAAGTTGGAAAAACTAAAAAAAGAGAGGTTGAAAACGTACAATGAAGACTTAGAAATGTTGAGAAATAAGACGGCGAAAAACTGAAATGTGAACTTCGGAAAATGAAATAAATAGACTGTTAAATAATACTTGAGCGATAACAAAAGGCCGATCTCTCTATAGAAGAAAGAGTCGACGCAAACGAATTGAATGTGGTAATGAAAGGAATAGAGTAGGAATAAAAAGTGAACCAGAAGGAACAAGAAACACATAAGTAGAAAGAAAGAACTGAGGGGGAGAAAAAACAAATGAAGGTATTTAAAGATGCACAAGAAATTTATAAAGAGAATGTAATGCAGCTTCATGTGGGTTTGTTTGGGGAGAAAAGAAAAGAGTCGTTTTTCCTTTCCGCATGTGAAAAATAGAAATGCAAATGAGTATAACAAAAGCGGCCAAGAGCCAGATCAATGCAAGGAATGACAAATAGGTAGGTATCAACTGTATTAAGAGCATTAGTATTAAAATTAAGATGGTGGTGTCGTTCAGGTTTTGGTGTATTATTCAATGATTTGTTTGCATTTCGAGGTAATTTTGAAACTTTGAGTTTCGCTTCTTATTTATTCTCATCGTCAATGACATTGGGGTAATTTTCACCTTCAATCTGGGTTGATAACTCTCAACCCTCCTTTATTCGACGAATCACTTTCATCGCTACCTGCGGCAGCATCAGGCAAACTACTCTGGCTGAACCGACGATTTCCGTATCCTATACTTAGCTCATCGGCATTGTACATGTAAGCTGGTGTTCTGCCATAACCGCTGAGGCCTGCAAGAGCAGCGTTTTTGTCACCGTTGTGAATCGACAAGCTGTCGTCGTCTCTGATTGATTTCTCATCATCATTGTACTTGTCACTGCGTACTCGTCCAGGGATGCAGAATAAACTGATACCACAGAACCATAATAGTAACAAGCCAAATATAATCGTACCGCATACAACACCGACAACTATACCTGCGATGGCACCATGGCTGATGCCTCCGGAGGTACTTTTGTTTTGATCTGTAAGGTTTGAATTTGTGGATGGTGCGATTGTGGCCGTCATAACTGCAGTTGCGGTTTTAGTCTGGACGGAGACTGCGGTGACACTTCGAACTATCGTGACAAGCATTTCGCTCGAGTTTTCGATGGATGTCGAGACGTATATAGAAGACATCACTGCGGTTCCTGTCGATTCTGTTGTCAGCAAAGATAGAGTCTGTGAACTGGAAGAAGATGACGTCCTTGGGGTAGTTGATGTTGTTGAAGGGATTATGGAAGATGTAGAGACGGTAGTTGGTGATGATGAGGAGGTTGAGGAGGAAGATGAGGAGGTCGAATGTGTAGATGGAGAGGAGGATGACGATGATGATGATGATGACGATGATGATGACGATGATGACGATGGCAATGACGAGGACGATGACGAGGACGATGATGATGATGATGAGGCAGAAGAAGATGACAATGATTGGGAGCTTGGGGTTATCGAATCGTCGATGTACACCATGTAGTAGTTTTGTCCACCACAGTTGTCTTCAGGGTAGCCGACACAGGACTCGGAGCAGTATGTCGAGTCAACTTCTTGATCTGTGTCGATGTTGGAGCCACAATAGCATTCATTGCCATTGGTGAGGGCGATGACATAGTTGCCCAAGCATTGGCCCTCGCAATAACCCGAGGACTGGTAGGTGTACATGTCCTTGTAGGACAACCCCGAGATGGCGGCGCTTTGAAAGCATCCGATCTTCTCGTAGCAGGAGGATCTATTTATAATCCCGAGCACGACGAAGAGGAATGTCCACAGTGTGAGCATGGTGGGAATTGGAGCAGGAGGCTATTTGATGATAGGGCTGGCGTGGGTATCTCCAGGTGGAGTTTCTGAGTGGAGCTGAAATTCAAATGAAAATGAAAGGGGGTAAAGTCTGCTTATGTAACGATTGTCGGAATTGATCAAGGGGTGGTTATGAGGATGCAATTGGACGGTTGCAAGATTGAGCCGATGAAAGGGTGATTGCAAGACAAACAAATGTCTCGAGGCGGCAGACGCAGGTCTCTTCTTATGAGAGTCTCCTGATGCAGAGAATGTGATGTGTAACGTTCGGGTGTGGATGTACTTCGAAGAAGCCGGCCGGGTCCGTGCGGTATGGGCGGAGGAACAAGCGGGGATTCAGGAAAGCGGGAGAGGCTTGGTGGGTGTCGACAAGAGAGATGCGGAGCACAGAGTGATGTTCTATGTCACCCTGGTCCCGACGACGTACTGAGTGAGTGAGTGAGTGGGCGAACGAACGGTGGTGTCTCTGGTACTTGCCTGGGACGGAGGAGCGCAGAAGGAGGAGCCAGTTCTGCTGGAGAAGCAATAGCGGTCGCAGAAACAAACGCAGAATGGGTTTGTGGACGCTTGGAGAAAGGAGGAAGGGGAGGGAAGACACCGCAGAACAACAACGACGACGACAACAGTGACGGCTGTTCGTTCTCAGCGGTATCAATGGCAAGAGTAGCAAGCACAGAGGTGGGAAGGAAGCCGGTGCTCTCTCCCTCCCCTCAGAAAATAGAACGCAGGTAGAAAAAACGAGGCCCGCACAGACGCTCCTGGCACAGCCTGTTCCAGAATACGAGGCTATACTGCGAGGCCGTCAATGGCAGAGGGGCGGGAACGTTTCGGTGCTTGTGGCTATTGTCCGGGGGGGCGTCCACGGGTTGCTACATGTCTGAGGGGAGGGTGGTGCTGGCTGCCCCATCAAGCTCATCGGTGACGGCCCCGCCGTCGACGTCGACGTCGACGTCGACGTCGACGTCGGGGCGTCTGCAGCGACGATCCAGCGCCTCGGCTACAGCGGAGAGAGGCCGTCCAGCGGCTCCGGCTAGACGAAGCCCAAACCGGATTGGTAATTGCCCCTGTCTGTCTATCCGTCCGTCACTGTGGATGGGTCTCGCTCGTCTGCTGGTGCGAGCGAAAACAACAACACCGAAACGACAACAACAACAACAACACAACAACAACAAATGGCGAGAAATGCGCACTGCGCACGCACGGGCGCCAAAACGGGCGCAGAAAGGTTCGCTGCACCGCCCGAGGGAGGGAGGGGCCCCCATCCCTGGCGAAGGCGGAGGCGGCGGCCGGGAAATGTCGGCTGCGTCGACCGTCGGGACAGCCGGGGCAGCCGGAGTGGCATGCGGGCCGTCTGCGTGTGAGTTTGTAAACAACAACAGCAGCAGCAACGGCGGAGACGTCGCAGACGGATGGACACCCCGTGTTGTTGGCTAGCCGGTGTACACTGCAGAGCCGTCGGCAGCGATCACCCGATCAGCGTACAGGACTAGTCCCGTTTTTGCGTTTTGGAGCTAATGTGACTCCTCCTTTCGTTTCTCGCTCGGTGTTCTTTATTCTTCTACAAAACTAGACTAGGCCCGATTAGACAAGGAGCTTCTTCACCTCGCGGGCAACGGCGTCGCCGACCTCGGTTGTGCTGGCGTGGCCGCCAAGGTCGGCGGTCAGGATGCCGGCGTCGAGGACGTTCCTCACGGCTTGCTCGATGGCCAGGCCCTCGGGAACGAGGTCGAGACTCAACTTGAGCATCATTGCTGCTGAGAGAATGGCAGCCACAGGGTTGGCCTTGTTCTTAGGCAAGTCTGGTGCTGAGCCGTGGCATGGTTCGTAGACACCGAAAGCCCGGTTCTTGTCCGGGAGCGAGGCCAACGCTGCAGAGGGGAGAAGCCCGAGCGAGCCCGGAATGACGCTCGCCTCGTCGGACAAAATGTCGCCAAACATGTTCGACGTGATCACGACACCATTGAGTGTCGTGGGAGCCTTGACGAGGACCATGGCCGCACTGTCCACCAAGTGGTTGTGCAGGGTGAGCTGTGGGAACTCCTCCTTGAGGGTCTTCTCGACCGTCTTTCTCCACAACCGGGACGAGGCAAGCACGTTTGCCTTGTCGATGGACCACACTGGCAGTGGGGGGTTGCTCTGGAGCGCCAAGAACGCTGCCATCCGGGTGATCCGCTGCACCTCCGGGACGGAGTACGCCTCGGTGTCCCATGCCTTGCCGTTACCTTGATCCTCCTCCCGCTCGCCGAAGTAGATCCCGCCCACGAGCTCTCTCACCATCAAGATGTCCGTGCCCTTGACGATCTCGCTCTTCAATGGCGACAACCCGAGAAGCTTGTCGCTGATAAAGTTGCACGGTCTGAGGTTCGCATACACGTTGAGCTCCTTCCGGATCCGCAACAACCCTTGCTCCGGTCTCACCGCACCGGTCCCCCACTCGGGACCGCCGACAGCGCCGAGAAGAACGGCATCCGCCTTCTTCGCAGCAGCCAATGCCTCGTCCGGTAATGGGACGCCTGTGGCGTCGATGGCAGCACCGCCAATTAGGTGATTCTCGAAGTTGAACTTGATCTCTGGCTTGGCCTCGCTGACGGCCTTCAAAACTTTTACGGCCTCGCCGACAACCTCAGTGCCGATATGGTCCCCCGGTAGTAGGACGATGTTATTCGTAGTAGACATGACGTTCGTGTTGTTTTCTTTTCGTCAGTTGCCAAAATAGAATATGGTGGAGAAGTCGAAGGAGAAGAAGAGAACACACGCTAACCCGCAGAAAAACTTACCTTTATCTACTCCCGGTGCTCTTGACTCACTCACTCACTCACTCACTCACTCACTCACTGCACAGAGCGCCCCTCGCAGAGAGAGAGGGCCGGTACCGGAGAGTGCAGGAGCCCGGAGACGCTCGCGGAAAACATCCGCCGTCGTCGATCGGCGGGACGGGCTTTTGGATCAGTCGTTAACCATTTCTGGCACTCTAGGAAGCCTTTTAACAGCTGATCCACTACTGAAAGTCTTTCCTTCTGCTCAGAGAAAAGCTGTTCCACAACCGGTACGATTTTCAATACATCATCTTGTCGCTCTTTTTGCCATTGGTGGAACTCCGGCATCAAGAACCATTATTGACTCATATCCAAATACATTCGGGACGTATATAGGCGTGACTTATGACGTGAACTCGGAGCTAAACGTCACCACCACGCTTACGCTTTGTTTGAAGAGCAAGAACGTGACTGGCTTGGAAATGGACATCGATGTGACGGCCCGTCAACCGGCAGTTAAGCATAGTAAATCCTCATTTGACGACGACGACGACGACGACGACGACTGTCTGGCAGATCAAGAGGTATCTTTTCATACCCAATACCACTCAGGGTTCGAACAGGATAATCAATATTATCAAAAGTCTTATGAAAGTTTGCTAAGATGGTCGGGTCACATAAACAAACTCATATGAGATAAAAATGGGAATGCCGTTGAAAATGCACTCAAAGATTGCGGGAAATGATCCTTCCAGCATGGGATAGAACTACTTAAGTAATAGCATACTTTCCGGGTTACGGAATAAGCCTCAATTTTAGTACATTTTGATGGGCTACAAAACGTCACTCGGCAAACAACTTTACCTTAGGTTCGCCGTCTCGCCTGGCAGTCGTCACTGCTATCGTAATTGTAATGGGATTCCCATAGAAAATGATAATAAAAGGTCCGGCTTGGGTAGCCCCGATTGGCCATAAACATTCTACATACTTAGACTCAAATCTGCTCCTCGATAAACTTGTCAATGTCCACCTCGTTCAATGGTGCATTACGCTTGGACGAAACCTTGTACTGCTTCGACTCCTCCTTCTTCTCCAATCTCTGAAGCTTACTCAATGGACCCCATCCAGCAACAGGCTCCTTTAAAGTGAACGGCTCCAAGAATTTCACACACTCCAAGAAGGAGTCACCGAGCTTGTAGATCTCAAAAATGATATCTTCAGTACAGATGACTCCGTGATCACCGAGCTTCTCTTCGATCAAGTTGTTGTCATTCAGTGCAATGATTCTGTAATCATGTCCCTCAATAGGCTTGGAAACTTCAGAATTCTCCCCGCCGTCTTTCTTCTCAACAGTCTTGTCAGCCTCATCGGTAATCTCAACCTTGACTGTACCACGCTTCTGAATGAGGTTTCTCACAGTGGACAAGCTAGGCGTACCTACAACGACATATGGGTTGATCAAGTGTAATAGCGGTTCAACCTTTTTGTTCAATCGCACAAATGTACCCTGGTTCACTTTCCGTAAACGCAAGATCGTGAGGATCTTACGTGCTCTTGTTGGAATGTCTCCCATGTATGGGTTAGCAATACGAAAAACAAACAAGAGGCGATCTTCTCCATCGTCTCCGCTCTTTGCATCTTTTCTAAAGTTTGCTTTGTCCCATTTCGTCACACGCTTGATTCTCTCCCTTTCACGATCGGTTGCAAGTTTGCGAGCAACAATTGTTTCGGCACGGACAAACTTATTTCTAGACCTCTTGGCACTCTGCTTTCTTTCACGTTCTTCAGCACGACGCTTGGCCTGTTGCTGCTTTTCTATACGTAGACGATCAGCATTCTTACGCTTCTTGAGAAGAATCTCGGGATTCGAATCGAGTTTGCTCTTTTCTGTGGTAGACATTATATGTTGCAGCTATGAATGTATATAAAGAGTAACTTCTTTAACTGTTGACGTATATATTTCGATAAATCAGAAGGTTATAACACCTTTTTAAATATCTATCGGATAAGTATTCCAGGAAAATCTTCCATAAAAAAAAATTTCAGAAATTTTAAAAAAAAATATTTTCAGAAATGCTATTAGAGCTACAAAAAATCTATCATATAAGCATGGCAAAAATCGTCGCGGCGATCCTACATTTTACTGCATTCACTTTTTCGGTCCACATTTCTCTTAGGGGAAACTAACTCATGAGGATTTTCAGGCTTTAGCCAGGCATGTGTCATGTATAAACAGTTTGCAAGCCCTTTGAAGTTCTTAAATTCCGTCCGCAATACCATTGTACTGCATTATAGTATTATATCTCAATTTTATTACTCTATCCACTAATATAGTTGCTCTACGGTCCCTCTCTTCTCTCGGTTCTCTATTTCTGCCGCTTCTATCTCAGTAATGCATTTGCTCCATTTGGCAGAGAAGGTGCCTCTCCCAAACTTCTCTCTCGAAACGTAAATAGCGTTTTCACGTATCTTGCTTTTGGCAACGTCGGTTAATCCACTTGCAACTAACAAGGTTTCTGTCAAAGTGGGGTATATTTCAACGTTCGCCTTATTGTAATCTGGATCAGTCTCGTCTTTGAAAAATAAACCAGACCTTTCATCGTCCTCCACTTTGAGGTGCGTCCTTAGTTTCTCCTTACTCAAAGCGTGACCATCGACTCTTGAAATCACTATATCTTCTAATGGACCTGCGCTTGCATGAACCAACGGAATAGCACCGTGAAGCATATATTCTACAACAGCAATTCCAAAATGCTCTTTCCACATGCAATTTATACCGAAATCGGATGTCTGAAGCCACTTTTCGACAGTGGCAGATGGTGCATTCAACTCAAATACTACGAGATCTGAAGGAATCTCGAGATCGCTGATTATGCTTCGTAGCATCTCCACATATTCCTCGTCTTTGTTCAAGCGCAAAGCACCAATAAAAACCAACTTGTGTGGAAGTTTAATGCCTTTCTCCTTGTATTGTTGCAAGTAGTTTTTGTAGTGTTTGATTAATAAAGTATGGCGTTTTTCAGGTCTGAATTGTGCCAAATAAACAATGTTTCTCTCTCTTGGTGTTGATAGCAAGTCTTGGATAGATACCTTGTCAAAGTCGTAATCATCGTAGCTAACACATGGGGGATAAAGAATGTTTTCTTCAATTTCGGCCTCATCATTGTTTTTAGCCCACCCTAATGCCGATAATACGTTCTCCGCAGTCCAAGTTGAATTGTAAAGGGCGATATTGACCCATATAATATTGAGAGCATACAGTTGTAATAGAATCCACCAGTAACCATACTTCAAGAGACCGTAAATTCCACCTATGTTCCTTGCCGCTTTCAACATATCCCTGCTAACTGTAGGGTAATGAATGTATGAAATGATTGGTATGTTTAAAAATCCATACACAAACATATATGTGAAAGGAATGCCAATTGTGTCGATAAAGATATCAGGGGTAACTTGCTGGAACCCAATAAAAACCAAAATTATGCTTCCAATAGCTTGGCCAATCATGCTCAAAACTGGGTATGAGCTACCATTGATAAGCCAAGTGTATTTGTCGGGCAGATGGATAAAAACAATTCTATCTCTCAGATACTCTCTATCTTTGCGTAGAAAATCTATCCCAAATGTGTCTCTTACACCAAGTAAAATGGAGTACACAGATGAGTCTGTTGATGGAGTGAACGTATAGATAACTGCCACATTGGTGGAATCATTTTCGAGAGTGGATATTACTGCTTCCCAAAGAACTTTTTCACCTCCCCCAAGAGCATAACTGAATGGGTGGAAAAATCCGAAAAGTTTTCTACGACTTGCATCTGCAACACCGATTGGTTTAATATTCATCAAAAAGTGATCTTTGTTTTCAGGCAATCTGTCATAATTAGAGACACGTAGACGATAATACTTTGGATTAGTGTTATCTGTTTGCTGCTTAGTCTCACTGTTGATCGAATTGAGAGGTAGAGTTGAGTAAAGTTGTGGTTTTTTGGCACCCATTAATAATCTCCTACGATAAGAGGCCTTTTTGATTCCGATCTTGCTAGAAGGCAACAACCCATTGGACTTTTCCACTGCATTTTTGAAAGAGTCACGGAAGTCTGTCGGTGGGAGAAGAAAAAATCGTTGGGCAAATGGTCGTCCCGTTTGATATAGGATATAAAAGATAACAGCAAGTATGGAAAAAGCAGTAAGTGCTTTACTTATGATATACCCAGCCAAAGACCTGGAGCTAGTTTCCACCAAAGGGGGAGCAGGTGACTGACTGCTGAAAACGCTCTTCATATAAGTCGATGGTTATGAAGGTCAATTCAATTGCTGGTCTGAATTTTATGGATTGTGATAAGGAGGTTCTCAAATCCATGAGATCTTAAAGCGATGTGTCCGGAATTTATATTTGGTCAAGGTCGCATTTCCGGTTTTCTCACCAGAGCGGAACAGTTTTTTTTTCTTCTCTCGCAGATGGCCGAATGTTCTGATAAGTGATCTGGATGAGAGAAAATTTCAACAACTGACAGGTTGGAAAGATTACTGCCTGAGCACCAAATTGTGAGTACGTAAGTGATTATAGAACTATAGATGTATGTAAAAAAAAGGATTTTTCGTCCAATGTGCCCATTCAATGAGTCTCATCAACGCTCATCTCTCCCACCTTTTCACTCAACTCTTCAACGTCAGTTTTGAGAGGCTTCATGATGTCTACCTTACCCGATCTCATGCTCGCAGTGCGTTGCTGGGTATTTGCATCGCTTGTACCGCTACCACTGGCCTCTGAGTTTAAACTGAAAGTGTGAATAGCTGGAGGTTGCTGCTGTTGTTGCTGTTGTTGCTGTTGTTGATACTGCTGTTGCACGGAAGACGTGAGGCTGAACGCACGTTGTTGCAACTCTCTCTGCTCTTCAAGTAGCTGACGTTGCTTTTGCTCGAGAAGAGCTTGCTGTTGTAAAAGCAATGCTTGCTGTTCAGCTAACGATCCGGCTGGTTGTGGCTGAGAGATTTGAGATTGTGCCAATTGCTGACTTGGGTGGCCTAACTTCTGCTGAATTAAATTGAACTTGGATTGATCATTCAGATCTGGAGTGGTTGATTGAACTGTACTGTGAGTCAAGGAATTCAATTGAGAGATCTGGCCGTGGGTGTGGGCGGATACATTTTTCTTTTCTGGAGAGTCGTCAAGTTCGGTCTTGAACGGTACTATGACAACTTCGTTGTTATTCAGCAGGCCTGCACTCAAAGAGGATACGCCTGTCTCTTCACGAGTGAGGTGATTAGGAGTAGGTGAAGATCTAGTTGGAGTACCAGCACCGTTGTGGCTGTGGACGTGTTTTCCGTTGACGAAATCATTATCCGTCGTTGGATTCGTGATGGTTGACGGGATTGGACTGCCAGTTATCGTGGTCCTATTGGTGTCCGTCTCTGTGTTTGTAGTCTGAGCAGTTGCTGAGCTGACCCCACGTTTCCTGCCAGTCATTATGCTTGTTGCTGTTGAGGTTTCGCCAGATAGCGCTCCGCCAGTACGGCGGCCACGTTTCCTTTCAAGTGCCAGGGCAGACCGAGAAACTGGACCAGACATTTGGGTCAACCGTTTGATGTCATTGTACCATGACATCATCAGGTCGTAGCTTTCCACCCTGAAGACCCAGTTATGACCCTTGTGTAACAAACCTGCGGTTTGGCCATGCTTGATGACAAATTTGTGGTACGAGTTTGGGTTCTTCTCATCTTTACGACTGTGCTCAGAGACGGTCAACTCACTCAAGGATAGAGAACGCTCTGGAATTGGGTCCTTGCGACGATCAGATGACTTGAATTCATGCAAAAAGGAAGAGGTCAGCACGTACCAGGCACGCTGGTAAGATTTCAAGTACTTTGATTTCCTTTCGAGCCATCCGGACCTGATTTCGTAGGTCAGTGCCTCATGCTGGTACTTGTAACGAATGTCGGACACTTTACGCATTGGGAGGTCCAACTCGATGAAGTTGGAGTGATCCCTGTCGATGAAAGAATCCCATTCCAAAGTGGGTTCTTTAGTCAAGATGGTTGAGTCTAGTTTAGAGATCAAGCCGTCAAAAACGTTCTGGGCCTGTTGGCCAAGGAGCTTAGCGTAGACGGTCAGCGCGGTCTGCAATTCAATATAGACGACTTTTTCCAATTCCTTGGCGGAGGTTTGGATATTGATGAATGCTTCGTGGAGGTAGTTTTCCTCGGTCAGTTGACGTCTGATGGAGCGATCGAGGGCGAACTTGATCAAGTAAGGGTCATTCTTTGGGTCTAACTGAGAAGGGTTGGATTTGCACGAGTCGATAGATCTGACGTAGGTGGAGAGTAAGCGGGAAGTCTCGCTCTGGTACCGATCCACCTGGTTCTTAAAGTCGCTCTGCAAAGACCTTATCTCCTTGATTTTGACCAAAAGGTCCCGCTTTAAATCTTCCAAACGAGGTATTATTGTTGCGCTGAGCTCTTTAACGGTGGATTGTGCCAAAAGGGCTGCGTTGGAGTGGTACTGGTAGAGGATGGTGGGTAAGTCCTGGATGGAGCCGGAGCCCAAGGGGAGAAAGAACTTTTTGGCCAACTCGAACTCGCTGGTCTTGGTGCCGTTGCCGCTTCCGCTACTGACGCTGTTGCTGGTGAAGTCCTGAGGGGAGTCCTTGGAGGAGTGGAAGAGAGCATTTGAGAGGTTGGACGCCTGGGACTGGGAGTTCTCGTTGGACACGCGGAGCGGCTGGTAGAACTCGCCGTCGAGGCCCTGGGTCAAGAAGGGGAAGCTGATGGCGTGATGCAAGCGGATCTGCTGCCGGGTGATCTCCTCGTGCACAGAGACAGTCTCCTTCAAGTAGTGGGAGAGCGCAGAGATGATGATTCTCCAGGAGTTGAAGCGTGCTGCCAACATATCTGTCGGGTTGGCGTTTGTTGGCACGGTGATGGCCAATGGGTCGCTGTATACCTGCGGGGAGAGTACCCTTGCAGGAGCGCTTTGCTGCTGTTGCTGGGACGCATTGGCGATGATGCCTGTGTTGTGCGACGAGACTGTCGCATTGGCGGTCAGCGCAGTGCCGTTGATGGCGCCCTGGCCACCCATGGAGTTCGACAGAGAGACAGAGTTGTTTGCCATGGCGACGGGAGCCAGGTTTGTGCGGTTCGTCGAGATCGAGGAGTCCAGCGATCTAGACTGTTGCACCTGTTTATTTCGCTGGTTCTCCAACTGCTTGAGCTGGAGCTGGTTCTGCAGCAACTGTTCCTGCGAGACCAAACTCATCGTGGAGACAGATCTGTGTAGTTGTAACAAGAGTTTTTCCTCTGCAGGAGGGGTGTTGATTAGAACTAAGAGTACGAAATATCTCTTGGGAGGTACGAAACGGAGCTGATTCGAGTGCAGAAGCTTGCCTGACCGGTGGGGTGTGGGGTGGCTAGACGAGTTCCTCCTGGCGGCCGTAGGGAGACGCCGACGCTCCAGGGCACAGACACAGACACGGGTGACGTTTGGCGACTGTTGCAGAGTCGAACGTCTGGCCTGCTCCGGTCTGGTCAGGTGGTTTGCGGAGAGCGGCCGGCGGGGGCCGGCTGCGCCGATCGGCGCGGCGCGTAAGTTGCCCGATGCGGACAGAACGGAAAGCTGGCCAAAAATGGTAACGGTTCCTATCGACGGGAAGAGGAAGGCCACTCCGAGAGAAGAGGGGAGAAGAGGTTGTTCTGGAGTACTTATAGCCTGGGAGACGCAGACGAAGAGCCTGGTTGTGTGGAGAGTCTCTGTAGCAACAGAAGTCTTCCTTCGGTACGCATAGGATGGCAGGAGCAGGAAAGAAACAGGTTCTCGTTGTCGGAGCAGGCGTCGTTGGTCTCACGACGGCCCTCGAGCTGTACGACCGGCTTGGCGACCTCGTGGAGGTGTCCCTCATTTCGAAGGATCTTCCTGGTGACGCTGCCGTGTTCTACACGTCGCCGAAGGCCGGTGCCCACTGGGTCTCTTCGAATAAGAAGGAACACAAGGACTGGCATCTCGCAACCTACAACAAGCTCAAGACGCTGGCGGCTGTGCCTGAGGCGTTTGTGGAGCCGTACCCGTTGTACTACGGCGACATTGTTCCTGCAGGTCGGGAGGCGCCGCCTTTCAAGGAGCCCTGGTTCAAAGACGCTGTCGAGGACTATGAGTATCTAGGCTCAGACCCCCGTTTCCCAGACGTGCAGAACCTCTATCGCTTCAAGTCCTACACGATCTCCACGACGCTCTATCTCGTGTATCTCCTTTCGCAGCTACGGAAACGGGGCATCTGCATCCGCAGACACACGCTTGCGACCCTCGAGGGGGCCCTTGATTACCGTCTCGTCAACGGGGCCACGCCGGACCTCGTTGTCAACTGCACAGGACTGCAGTACAACTTCCTCGGCGACTGCCACGACGACCGGCTCATCCCCGTCCGCGGACACGTCCTCCTTGTGGAAAACAACCTCCCCTACCAGGTCACCTTCGAACAGCCCTTCCTCCCTGCCGACGCCAAGGCGGGCGAGTTCCTCATGCTCTTTCCGAGACCTGAAGGAGGCGCCGTCCTCGGCGGCATCTACGACCGCAACTTCCTCAAGTACGACACCTCCATCGACGAGGCCTACGTCGCCCGTCTCGTCGCCAAGGCGAAGAAGTACATCCCGGACCTCGTTGCCGCCACCAACGGCCAGATCAAGGTCGCCACCAACGTCATCGGCTTCCGTCCGGAGAGACAGGGCGGCGCCCGCATCGGCGTCGACGCCGCCAACAGAAGGATTGTCCACAACTACGGCAACGGCAACTCAGGCTTCATCGAGAGCTGGGGCTGCGCCGCCAACACCGTCCGCATTATCGAGGAGGCCCTCTTCGGCAATGCCAAGCTCTAGTTGTATCTCTCTTTATATCTTATCTAACTCTTCCTCCGAGGCCACGTGAGCACCTCGGCCGCACAGCCGCGACCGAAAAGGGAAAATTGGACGGGTCTGCCTGTTTTTGACAGCGCCGGCCTCAAGCCACCTCTTTTCTACTGGACTGGGTGCCGGCAACAGGACGACTGAACTGACGGAGGGAGGTCTTCAGCAGCCTGTGCTACTCTCTCCAAGGTCTCCCAGCAGCCTGTTATTCTCTCGATCCAGTACAGAAGCTCAGTCAGATATGGGCTCAGCAGAATTCTCCACACGCAGGCGGCAGATGCCCTTCGCAAGGATGGCCTCTCTCGGGGCGCTGTTTCTTACCTGTGCATGCTTATTCTACCTCCTCGGAATGACCACCTACACGCAGCAGCTCCGCAGTCTGCAACAGCAGCCCATGCTAAGGTTGCTTGCAGACTCTGACGAGGTATCTAGACACCTTGAAAGCCTCAATTTGACGCCCAACCACTCTGTTCAAGTACTCTCTTCGGATGCAAACGGAGCGCCAAAGTCGCAGGTCTTCCACGGAAGGTTTTTGCATCTCACGGACATGCATCCGGACGAATTGAACGTCATCGGTGCTGCCATCCGCAGACAGTGCCACAAGAAGGTCAAGGGCATCGTTTCCAACATGGACATCTCCCACAAGTACGGCGACCCGATGAGCGGATGTGACGCTCCGCTCGACCTCTGCACTTCCACCTTGCAGTGGATCCGTGAAAACTTGAAAGACCACATCGACTTCGTCATCTGGACGGGAGACAACATCCGTCACGATAATGACAGAACACACCCCCGCACGGAGGCAGAGATCTTCGACATGAACGAGCGGGCGGTCAAACAGATAGTCGAGACGTTCATGGACGTTGGCGAAGAGGACGACAACGTCTTCGACAGGCGGGTCAAAATTGTTCCCAGTTTGGGCAACAATGACGTTTACCCACACAACTTGTTTGCTCCAGGGCCGACGCTTCAGACAAGAGAGCTCTACAAGATCTGGAGAGACTTTATCCCCACCGAGCAGATGCACACCTTCGACAGAGGTGCATATTTCTTGAGGGAGGTTATTCCGGGGAAGCTCGTCGTGCTGAGCATCAATACTCTCTACTGGTTCCAATCGAACCCCTTAAACGACAACTGTGACTCACGGAAGCAACCGGGCTACAAGCTCTTCCTCTGGCTCGGCGCAGCCCTCAAAGAGTGTCGTCGCAGAGGCGTCAAGGTCTGGTTGAGTGGCCACGTGCCTCCCATCCCAAAGAACATCCACCATAGCTGCTATGCGAAGATCAGCGTTTGGATGCACGAGTACAGAGACTTGATCATCGGCGGAGTGTGGGGCCACATGAACATCGACCACTGGGTGCCGCTGGACTCCGTCCAGGCATGGAAGAGCATCAAAAGCCGCTTGTTGCAGGTCGGCGCTCTCGATGAGAGCGACCAATTCCCCTTCATAGACTACGACCAAATTGAAGATATGATGGGATCCGTAGAGGACGATGATGATGATGATGACGATGACGAGGACGAGGACCCCATTGAGACCGTTGAAGACCTCTACAGGTCCTACGGCTATGATATCGATGACGAGTCGAGCAATCCGCTACACACCTTCTCCGACAGGTACCTGGGTGCTCCAAATGGCAAAGTGACTTATTTGGAGAGCTTGAGAGATACTATGTACTCGAAACTCAAAGGCAAGAAAAAAGCTGGCCAGTACTCGGAAAGATACTCGCTCGCTCACATCTCTTCGAGTGTCATCCCCACTTACAACCCGGGTATCCGTGTTTGGGAGTACAACCTCACCGAAATCAACTCTTTCATACAGCAATCCCAATACAGTCAGCATGGAGATTGGACAGCGTTCTTTGAACGGTTGGAGGCTCAGCTCGATGACGAGGACAAAATCGCAGAGCTGATCACTGAAATGGAAAACAATGCAGACCGCTTTAACAGCACAAGATACTCTGAGCTCAAGGCCCCGACGCGGGACAAAACCATCCCTACTATAATGCCTGAGGGTTTACTGTTGGGACCGGCGTACGTTCCTCAGACCCTTTCGCCAGAGAAGTATGTGCAATACTACGTCGACTTGAACGAGGTGAACTACCAGAAGAAAAACATTGACAGCTGGAAGTTCAACTATAAAGTGCATTATTCCACAGATGACAAATCGGAATCTGAAGGGCTGTTGGTGAGTGATTGGATAAGCTTTGGAAGGAAACTTGCCAAATCTGCCCCAGACAAAGGTAAGAGCTCTAAAAAGGATTTGGAAGCCCAACAAAAAAACGAAAAGTTGTGGAAAACATATATTGATAGAGCATTTATGAGCTCAGGATATCAAGAGCTACCAGATGCTGTCGGAATATGATTGCCCCAACTTGAGCTCACTCTTTGTAAAAAAGGCCTACGTTAATTATTCATGTATATTTTAATCCGCCTCTCGCAAACAGAAAAACGCATGAAAATTGCGAGCGTAAATTGCCCTTCTTGGCAATTTCCCCCTTCGTAAGGCCTTCGAGTTCTGATAACGGCCTCCTGCATCTTTGGACCATGTATTTTGAGCATCCAAATTAACTTTGCCATATTTTTGATTGTTTTCAATCAGGAAAGATCAAGTTTAGGTAGATCCGTCTTTGCTCTCTTGTGCCTGTGATCTTTGCCTTGCTGGATCGGCAATTCATCTTGCTATTCCACAGAGCCAAAGTAAGATCGGAGACATAAATAAACAAAAATGCCTTATTTAGAACTAGGAAGGAAAAAGAAATCACCTTCCGACACTGAACCCTTAAACCAGTCCTTGGTTTTCGGGCATGAGTTCCCAGGGTTGACCCACAGAGATCCCTCGTTACCAGCTCAAAATGACGACGGAGCGATAGTGCTTTCAGTGGACAACTTTTCAATCCCACCCGAAACTGAAGATCCTTTGAATACGTATGGTCCTGGCGGCTCTGGTAAAGAAGACGTAGTGATGGTAGTTCCCACTGCAGTTGGACCGAATAAGGAAGTCACAGTGGGGATAATATTTCTGATAGTCTCCCTTATCTTCATGTGCATTTTTGCTTTCTTCGTGTATGCAGGTTATATGCAATATAAAGCATTGCTAAATACAAAACACAATGACACGCAAGACTTGGAAGACTCTGCTGCTGCCATTGTTGCTGAAAAATCAGGAAATGACAGTAAAATTGATTACAAGAGTTTTCCGACAAACTTAAAAGAAAACCAATTCACTGATAGCGGTGGCAGCAAAGTTCTAGAACCAAAACCATCATTGATGTCAAAACATATGATCCACAATAAATTGAGAGAGCCACAGGCTAGTCGAGTAAAGCAAACCTATTTCAAGCCACAAAAGCTTACACCTAGATTGAATAAAATTGGTGAATATTCTGAAGCTTCCCTCCTAGATGAGTTAAGTAGGCCAAAACAAGAGCTAGACACATCGATAGGTTACGAGACTCCTTATTCTTTTGAGCTTCCTAAGCAAAAGAGGTTTTACAAAGTTTCAGATGATAACAAACTAGAGAAAAAAACAGAGAAAAAGGTTGAAAGACCAATAGAGAGGAAGGTAGAAAAAAAGCATGAGAGAAAAGCAGAAAAAAAGGTTCTCAGTTCACATGTCTCCCAGATGCTAAATAAATATAGAAAAGAATCGCAAGGTTTGAGTGCACTAATTAATGATGTGGAAAAAGAGGTTCCAAAGCTCAGTCGAAAAAAGATAATTGAAACGGGAAAAAGGGGTAAAAGTAAAAAAATAACATATAGTATTAAAGAACTTGTAAAATTGGAACCAGTAGACGTGTATCAGATGTTTGAATACAGCTATGAAGAAGGAGACTTACTTGTGACAGATCTAATTTTTCCATCAATTCCAGTTATCAAAAACAACTTATCAATTAATGAAATTGAGAAACTTTTGACAAATATAAGGATCGGTTTGATGAGTAGGAAAACAGACTCTGTTTCCAAAATTATGGAATTGTTCATGTTCATCACATTCTCGTTTGGGATTAAAACCTATGCCAATCCAAAAGTTTTCACATTACCTTATGGGATTTTGGTTGATACTCTGATTCAATTTGATCTTGTATCTCAGATTCCAGAACACCTTTCCCTTGTGATGCAAAGCGGATATGTCGAAACTATTATTCTGTATTGTATCAACTGTTGGAAATTCGACAAAATTAAGAATGAAAAAATCCAATTATCTTTTGAGGTTTGGAATTCAAAGCCTTATATTCCAACAAAGTTAAAGTTGTACAAGTTTATTGTTACCTTATTGTTACAGGGATATAGAAGTAGTCTACTCAAAGAAGTATTGATATTTTTTTCCATACCACCTTCTCCTCATTTACTCCAGAACATCATTACCGAAGCACTTAAAAGTGAGACGACACCAGACATCCATGAATTACTTCAGTATCTAAGAAGACAACTTCAAGAAGAGCATTACAACTGTTGTTCAAACACTGAAAAATGGAGACATTGGGAGTTCACGACGGCCGGCATGAAAAATTCTGCCTCAAGTGAACAAATTACCTCCGCTATCTACAAAGTGCCGGGTATCAAATACGATTCTTTTGCAAATGTCAATTTTTCAAATGAAGAAAATATTAAAAGACAACCACAAAAGGGAGAAAGTACATTTTTGAATAGTGAATTCAACGAAATGTCAAATAATAATAACTCAGTTTCAGGGCTGAAAGAAAACAAGCTTTTCATGGGAGAAAACATTTCAAAGCTCAGTTTGCAGCCTGATTCGAGTAAGCTATTTTTCGGTTCTAGCGAATTGCCCGGCTCTTTAATGGCAAGCCCTGTTCATTCAAGTCCTAAAAATCTTTAGTCTGATACATCAAGGTGAATTTCATTATATATAAATGTATAATTAGATTGTTTTAGAAAACTAATGAAAAGCTTAGAAAATTAAGAGTAAGATTCATATGAGTCTATTCTTCACAGCAATCCTGAGCCCGAGAAAAACGATCATAAAGAATTCAAAATATCAGCTTTCATTTCTGAAGTAGTCATAATTGATTAATGCCTGCATATAACCCCATTCTGTGAGTTTGTTTTTCAACCACTTCAACTGTACTGGTTTCGTGAGATAATCGTTACATCCAGCAGCAAGAGCGTTTTGCTGATCGGTAGCTCCTGTAGAGGCTGTTAGTGCAACAATTATTATAGGTGAGCGGAACATGGATAAATCGAGAACGTCATCAGAATCTTTATAATCATGAGAATCATCGAAGTTGTGGCCCGAAAAATTACCGATATGATTAAGACGCTCCAACCGACGGATTTCCTTGGTGACTTCTATACCACTCATAACGGGCAACTGAATATCCATAAAACAAAGATGAAAACCACCTTTTTTCCACATTTCAAGAGCTTCCTTACCAGTGGAAGCTATTTGAAATTGAACTTTGCACGATTTCAAGTGACGTGCCATAATTTTCTGGTTGACAAGATTATCTTCAACAACTAGAACATTGATATGACTGAGTATCTTCGAAATTCCTTGCTTTTTCTCAGTGGCTTTGACTTTTTTGGTAACAAGGGGAGTTTTGCTTTCAGGGTTCTTCACATTCGAGGCTGTATCTGGTATAGGATCGAGGTGTACCTTTGGAGTAATGGTAGAAGCCGAATTTGGCGCTGATCTTAAGGTGGTATCACTGAGCGGTAATTTATGGACCTCAAGTGCATCATTCACTTCATCTGTTGCGCTTGACGTATTTACTGTTAGATTCAACTTCTTTTGAAGCTCGCTAGAATTGGTTCGGGAATGTAGATTTTTGCTCAGTTGAATTGGAGGTACTGATCGATCCATTTTGAGGTTTTGCGGGGATGGGGGTGGAGGAAGGGTTTCTGTGTTTGATATTTGCAGTATTGGCTTATTATCACCTCTAACATCTTTTGGAAACAAAATAACGGCAGAGGATTGAGGGGTTTGGCCTGTACCATAATCCAAAGAGTGCGGTAGTCTGAGTCTTGGAGGAGGCACTCTCTGGTCTCCTAATATTGCAGTTTTGTTGAACGATGCGCTTGTGATGCCTGCCTGATTCATTTCCAGAGATGAAATGTTCGCATCATTCTTATCCATTGCTTGCATATTTCGAGTCAGGTACTGTTGATTTGCGCCTCTCTGATCAAATTTGAAAGTTTCATCGGAAGGAGATTTACTCACATCAACTATGAATGCATCAGACATGTTCATCCCGTTGGGGAAATACTTGTCGACTATGGACCACACGAGCACATCAGGTTCAAGGATCAAAATTTTAGGGGACGCACGTGTGTGGGAGGTGTCAATAGAATCAGACGATGTCGCAGTATATTTATGATTCTGGTAAGATTCGGGTGAGATTGGAGTATTGGATCGTAAGACATCGTTCGAAGATGCAGGTTGCATTAGCCTTGAGAATCCTCCACTAGCAGTCATAGGGGAATGCGATCCGTCATGAAGCAAGGATTTCTTGGATAAAGAGTACTGTGTAGCATTGGTGTTTGGTGATGAGTTGAGAACTCCTCGAGAATCCGGTGTTATGACTAATTTGATCACTAAGTCAGATGGGTCGAATTGACGGCCTAAAGTTGTGGGAAATTTGGTAGATATCATGTACTTCAAATCATCAACTATATCGTGAGGGCCGACACTAATAGTAGTTGCAGTGTGTGAGTTTTTCCTTACCCAAATACGCTTCTCTAACAGTGCCTTGGACTGTACAGACCGTAGACTTTGCGAAATGTTCCTCTTCCCCTGTGATATAGTATTATAGTTCTGCTGCTGCAGAATGGAATCTATTTCTGTACCGTCCTTGTCCGGGCTTAAATAAGAGTATTGGCCATGTTTAAACTGCTGGTCTTGAGACGAGATTTCTACTGAGTTTTTTTTTGATGAAACGCCTATCGATGGAGTCGTGCTATGTACTGTATGTACTGTGTCAAGCCCCCCATAATAGGTGTTACTGTTTACCTGAGATTCAGGATACGTGACAGGAGAGTTTGTTCTTAGGCTATGTTGGTCACTGCGTGCAATCGGCGAGCTAGTTGGTAGATGTGATACATGTGCACTGGCGGACTTGGACATAGGTACAGGGGCAGCTATCGGTCCCATATGTTGCTGGTTGGCGTATGGCATTATCTTGGAGGGAACTCCCTCATGGTTTTTTTTCCTGTGCAACGAAAACATCGTGCGGGCTTGAATGTCACAGTATTAAGAGCTGTGAGAAAGTCTGATCCGCCTAAGGCATGGAATCAATGCCAGAGTGGTATCAAGAAGTCTCAGCAGAGACGTGGACACGGAAAGCGTGTAAATTCAGCCTTCAGACGTGCTGGAGCAGAGCATTCCCTCCTCATGCGAGGGTCAAAAAAAAGTTGGTGGAGATAGGTACGGCCGGCTGTCTTCAACGGAAAGCATCAAAGGCTGCTGAAAATTATGGTAGTAGCATTACTGAGGATAGAAACTCTATAACTGGCAACCCGATGCAGTCAGTGAAACATGTGGTGCCGTATATAGTGGCAACTAGGAAAACACCAGGACCGCTTCATGTGGATTTACAGAAAACGTTGCATAAAATTCGGAAGCAGTTGCACGTGAGTTGTGATTCCGAAAAGTACAAACAGGGTGACAGCTTGTCCGAAGGACAAAGTATTTCTCTTATATTATACAACGACCCCAATATACGAAGCTTGAAAGAAAGCTTACCGAAATATACGCCTATACGCAGATTCAGTTTCAATAGAGAAGATTACGCTGTATCTGTCGCAGATATCAGAAATGCTTCTTCGGAATTTCCCGAGTCTAGATATCCCATAGTGAAAAAAGGTGCACCCATTTGCACAGACTTCGAGAAACTGAAAGGTCCTAACAGTGATTTGTACACGTTGGCTGTGCTTAGAGGAATCACGAAACAAAAAAGCCTGCATAAGTGCAAATGGTTCACGTTCAACTACTGGCATTCAAATACTTATTTGGGCCGGATATTGAAATCCAGGCCGGGAGTCATGGTCGTTTGCCATAATTTCAATTTGTTCAATGCCTCTTCTGCCAATGTAAAAAGTAAGATACCCTCATCTATGCAAAACACATCCTACCCTTTCAAATTTTCAGTCTACAGAACCAAAATGAGAAAGCTTTTGAGAAAGCATTTCATACAATTGTATTTACAAGATGAAACTTTTGCCAACACTTTTGACGGATTTTACCGATTCTCTTGTACCCTTTACCCGTTAACGGAAAATGACTTGGAAGATTTCGTCAAAAACATTAACATCTGCTTAGAAAGAGTATCGAAGACTAATCTGGTCGCTATGAAAACTGCCGCTTCAAAAGAAGAATCAAAAATTCCATGGCAAGAAGTGATTAAAGTTTTGTCTCGAAATAATGTCAGCCCTGTCGGGATTGTTCCCTCTAGCCGAAGAGGAAAGAAAAATTGATTCACCTAATCAACGAAATTGGTACTTGAACATATGTATTTATATGTTGCACCATTCGGGTGACTCGGTCTGATATGACCAGCCATTTTCTTGACAAAGTTCATATTTATATGCGTGGAGGTACATTATCAGATCACTGTTTGCTGTTTGTGTGTACAATTTCACCCCACATATTTCACATGATTCATCAGACTCTGTTTCAAGTCTCCTTCTGGTAGCCTCATTCCTTATTCTATCGAAGGTTTCTTCTGAAATAACTACCGAATCCTCCTTGTCGTTCTTTAGACACATGAGCCCGTCCGGGCCATATAACGGATCATTGGCTATAGGATGCCCCAGATTCCTCAAGTGTATTCGTATTTGATGTGTCCTTCCTGTTTGGGGCCAACACTCCACAATGCTTTCATTCAACTCCTTGTTGAACTTTATTCCCCTGAATATTGTTTTGGCTTCTTTCACTATCATCCCAGCATCTTTCCCCTTTTTTGTATCTAACACAACAACATTGTCACAGCATTCTACATCCTTCACTTCATCGCATTGTCCCTTCTCGTTCAAACCTGGAAACCTTCCTAGTACACGTGCAAGGTATATTTTTTGAACTGATCGATTTTGTATTTCCATTTGTATTCTTCTAGCTGATTCGGAAGATTTTGCAAAGATACAGACTCCACTAGTCAGTTTGTCCAAACGATGGCACGGTCTAAGTTGAATATCTTTTGATTGTTCCTCCCTTCCAGGCCAGCCCTCCCTTTGTAGAATATGAACGAAAGAATTGTAATAGTAATTTTGAACCGGGTGAATCGGTATGCCGCTCGGCTTACAGACTACTAGTACGTCGTCGTCTTCGTGAATGACCTCGATATCTTGAGCTTTTGTCGCATGGACGGATCTCTCGTGAATATGTTCGAGCCTTTCAATTACATCGTTGTCTGCCATTCTGTAATCCATTATTTCTGGGTACTTGATCCGTAGTTGATCACTTTTTTTAGTGCTGCTATTTCGCCTTTCTTTTCTTTCTCTTTTTGTAAACTTTTGCCTATGTATGACGCTGATTTCGTCTTTTTCTAATCGGTTTCGGTAATCAGACTTCCCAAACGATCTAAATTCAGCCGAAAGTACATCCAACACTGATCTATTCAGCCATCTTCTTTTCACAGTAGTCTTAATCGTTTGAAAATATGGCTGAACATATCGAATTCCACCCTTCACCTCATATATTGGTGCTCTCGGAAACTCATTTGGCACAATACTCATTGACCTATGAGCTAAGTCAAAAGATGTCACTAATCCTGTCTTAATTTTTCCATTCATGAATAAGGCTAAAATTCCTACAATATTATTGATTCTGCGAGTTGAAGCTCACTCTCAAAGTTGTCATTTCAGCTGAAAACTCAATGTCAGGGAAAGAAAAAGTGTTTCGCATTTTTCATCTCACGAGCCCCCAAAAGTTTTCTCCACCAACTTGATACCTACTGAGAATGATTCAGGAATCGTACAAATAGTTACTCAGAATACTTTAAATTCTATATACTATACAGTGTTATAAATGGTGCAGGCCTGCAAATTCTAATCAGTTATGCTTTTCCTTCCGTGGTTGCTTCTCCTTGTATATTCCTAAAATATATGCCATTCTCGTGACAACGAGATCTATTGCCATGTTCAAAGAGTCTCTCGCAAGAACCATCTTCGAACCATCCACTTCATGCCAGCTGATTGCAATCTCTGCAATTGGAATATGTTGTCTATTAGCAAGAATGAGTAGTTCAACGTCAAAAATCCAACCCTCAGTATGCATGTTGGGAAAGATCAAGTTTACAGCTGCTTTGTTAAACAGCTTGAAGCCGCATTGGGTGTCTTTGATATCCCTGATACCAAAAATGAAAACGAGAGTATGGAGTCCGTACATCAGGAGATTTCTAATAAAAGCTCTTTTCACTACTGCGTCTGTGTTGACCATGTGAGCTCTTGAACCAATCGCTACTGCCGGGATTTCCAATGGTTTGCCTTCATCCAATTTTTGAATGGCTTTCAATAGTTTGCTAACGTCAGAAAATTGGGAAGCACCATCCGCATCGGCAAATATTATGTATAAACCTCTAGCACACTGCACACCATGAGTAACTGCACCCCCTTTACCTCTATTTTTTTCAAACTTTATCACACGAAGTATATGAGGTTGCAAATCAAACTCCGTCGCCAGTTTTTTTGCATACGCTGACGTGTCATCCTTTGATCCGTCGTCAACTATGAGTATTTCAAAGGACTTTTGTAATTCAACATTCTCTGTTTGAATTCTCAAATATGAAATGGCTTCCTGGAGCATGATTTTCAATCTAGATGTTTCGTTGTAGCATGGCACAACTACAGAGAGAATTATGCCATCTTCAGGCTGTGAGTTGAATTTGGGAAGTGGATGAGAGCTTGTACCATCATCATTAGTAGTGTAACTCAATTCAGAATTGAAAGGTGCACGAGGTTTGTGTGAAAAGGACCAGATAGTAACGTATATCTTTGAAAATAGTATGACAAACAGTAATGAAATGTTAGTATTATTTGTTAACATAGGGAGTATTATTCATTTTTGTTCTTCAACTGAAGAAAGCATACCAGCAGGAGGAATGCTGCAATTGCAACTGAAGCATATTTAAGCATTGCAGCGTCTACTATGAGGTTGTTTTGTTACCTCTGTATGTGTGCCCATGTAAACTTACTCCAAAGAAAAAAAGTAAAAGTACCGACGTGTCAACATGCACATTTGTACCGATCACCCCCGATAACATGTACAGCGACGAAAAATGCACCTCGACTTTTTTTTCATCCAGTAGGGGTTGGACAAGAAATGTGCGCAATTGGACGGTGGATCAGAGTTTCACGGGAAAAGTCTATTAAACTAATATACAAAGAATATTGTAATATAAATTTACATAGGTTCAATTAATTAAGCGCAGCTATTGACGTTGAAGACTCAAATGACGGGTGATGATCTTGCAATTGTCCAAAAAAGCTTGCACGAGATCCATATAATACAAAGGGTCATCCATTACCGTCCGCATGCTTCGAAGCAGGGCAGGAGTATTTAGTTCTAGCTCAAGTTCGTACTTTGGTATACGGTTACTCTTCTCTCTGACTTTTGTCAAATCAATCCTGGTAGAGGTTGCCTGGTGGATGTAACTAATTCTTTCCTTTTCTCTTTCCATAGTAACACGCTTCTTGAAAATTTCAAAAGCAGCGTCATTGAGTTCTTTAGGAAGTTCAACAGACAAACTCACACGTAAGTCAAAAAGGGTGTTTGGAAAGTGTAGGTATAGGTCAGAAATACGTTGTTTGGATATACTGTTGGTTTTTCTTTTTGTTTTGATGTCTAAACTAACCCGCCCAGAAATAGGTTTATCCATTCGACGAGAATCGCTTGCAATCAAATCAACCACATGGGAATTTTCGATGATGAATTTATTGTTCGGATCCCCTTTTCCCTGTTGTAGCTGCTCAGCGGCTTCCTGAATCAACTTGCTGATAAAAGATTTGGTATCATTGTAGTTCTCCAGCGTGATTCCTGGCTTGAAAAAGCATTCTTGGTTGACGTAATCTGTTGCAACAACACACTCCGTGTTCACCGGTAATTGAATGCGTCGATCTTTCACTTTATCCCAAATGTTCCCCAGTTTCGACTCTATCTCAATGTAATCCTCGACGTTTGGAACGTCAAGATAATCTTGTTTAACGCCCTCGACATTGGCCCAAATCCACTCGGTAACAAGCTTATTGAAATCGTTTCTCGGAATTGATCCAGTAATAGACGGGATGGGGAGTTTAGAGATATTATTCAGAGAAACATCACTCTTGAGGTTGAATCCATTGGCACTACCCCTTGTAGGCTGCCCAAATGAAGGTATGTAGTCTTGAGCCCATGTTGGCTTGGTTTTATACCTTTTCGGTTTCCCATCTGCCACCGTCTCCAGTTCTTCTTTCTTTTTAAGTTCCTCAAGTTTTTGGATTTGCTGGTGGATATTCTTTTCTGAATCTTTGCTTTGACTTTGGTTGTTGAGCTCTTTGATGGTTTTCTTATCCTCTTTACCGATGATGGCTGATTCACTGGGTGGAGCACTAACCACCTGGGTCTCGTGTTCTGGTGTTTTCATCTCCGGCAATGGCGGCTTCGTGTTAACTATTTCTACATTGCTGTCATTTGTTAATGCACTGATACTATTTCTGCTTCTGATACGAGCAGAGTCATCATCGTCATTTTGCTGCTGCTGCTGCTGCTGCTGACTTTCGGTTGTATTCATCGCCTGGAAGGATGGCTCATCTCTCAATTTTTCCTCCTCTCCTCTATGTATCAGATCAACATTTAATCCAGTTTCATCAGAGGGTAAAAAAGGGGCAGCTCTCTGTTCCATTGACGGTGCATCATGCTCAGAAACAGATTCTGTGGGCTTAGGTATCTGCAGTCTTCTGGACTTTGAAGCCTCATTATTGGTCTGCTTCCCATTGGGAACAATTTCCTTCGTTGGCTCTGGTATCCCACTTGATTTTCCATTGTTCTCTTTGTCGTTGTCCTCATCAAGGCTATCTCTATTTTCATTGTCATTGTCGTTCATCAAGCTGTGGATTGAGAGTCGAGGTTGCGAAGCTCTCTTGCTCAATTGGGCTTCTGGCACACTAGAAGCAGCACGTTCATCGTCACTGGTTCGAGATATCAAGTTTTTCAAGTCCATACTGTGGAAAGAGTCGATTGCGAGCGCCTTAGCTCTGTTCTACCTTCTCAGTGTCTTGTTTTCTCTCGCCTCCGTCCTGTATCATACCTCTTCTCTCCGTCTTCTCATCTGTTCTTTCCTCATCTTCCCTCCGTGGTAGAAAAATGCCTGGAGTGCGTATACAGTGCGGAGCGAGGTACACTACGTGGAGGTGGCAGCAACAGAAGCGGTGTCGTGGCCGAACATGTTTAAATGGAGTGTCTATCTGGCATACAAGTGTCCTATAGGTGGTACATACCCTGGTATATATTCTAGTCCACAGGGGGCTTCTCTTTGTAACTATATAGCATGTTGTGCGAATGTGGAACGATGTTGCACTTACATGCGTCACAGATGTCGGCAAATTTAACAATCATGTACTCGGTCTCGGAGTTGTCGTAGTCGTCATTAGCAAAGAGTGTTTTCTTCGTGTTGCCGTCGGGGTAGACGAAGGATAAAGGAGTAGTGTTTGCTTTTCTTAGGTATGAACGGTATGTTGGGTTTGTTTTCAGCGATTGAAAGCTGTGGGTATCGTGCCCACTCTTCGTAGGGGTGGTATCTTTCCGGATTCTCCTAAGAGAACTAAAAGAGCTTCGAGTTGATAAGGGAGAAGAACACTCGGGAATAGCACGCTCATTGTCGGTTTCCTCTTGCTCCTCACATTCGTCAACTCTCGCAAGGTCACGATTGTTCTCGTCGTCTCCATCCACGGGTGGTTGGTGAGCCTGCATCTCTCCGTCTCCTTGAGCTTCGTTGGCTCCCTTCTTGAGAAGTGAATGGTAGACTTGAGGAACCGAATCCACCGTTGGTATGTCATCCCATGAGCTGTGTTTTATCTCCTTCTGATGGGTATATTCCTCCAAGCTTCCCAAGGGGACTTCGAATTGCATCTGTTTGGCCTTAGTATGGTTGCTAAAATTACATTCATAGATGTGCTCGTCAACGCACATCTCTGATTTCTGGAAGAATTTATTGTGGAATAATCTTGGCAAAGTCATACGTGTGGCAGGGTATGGATCACACAATCTCCAGAAAAGATAGATGAAATTTGGATCGTTGCCATGCGGGTCGCTAAAGGCTCCATTCTTGGGTATCTTGTCGCCACTGTCCTGTGAGAACAATGCGTTTGCTTCAATGAATTTTAGGTATTCATCTTTGAACGCTCGATATCCTGGATCCGAGTCTCTCGCCGCAATGAATGGGTTTTTCCCCATTACAACCACAAATAAGAGGATCCCGAGAGACCAGTAGTCAAAGCGGAAAGGGCAGTACGGTTGACGGGAATCCTTATCCAAAAGACCGTATTTAGAAACCTCCGGGGCTTGATAAGGTGGGGTGCCCAATCGGGTAGTCTTATACGCAACTTTACTTGTGAAGTTGCCGTGCACTTCGTGCCCTATTTCGGAGCACCCGTAATCCGTTATCTTCATTAGTCCGTTTCTCGCAACCATTATGTTTTCGGCCTTGATATCGAGGTGGGCAATGTCCTGTTCGTGGATGTACTTAATGCCGAAGCAAACCTGCTTGAAAATGCACATTTTTTCCGCAAAGGCAACCTTCTTCCAATCTAAACTCCTCACTAGCTTGTATAAATCGTACTCGTAATAGTCCATGACCATACCCCACGCCCTCTGAAGAGTAACAGGCAATTGTAACAACTCGTAGCATGGTATAGTGTGCAAATGTGCAACGCTCCGGGTTATCGTGTACTCCATGGCTACCCTGCTATAGTACTTCTCCTGCGACTCTCCCGCGTAGATTGAAAACTTCTTCAACGCATAGAAGTGGGGCTTGTGTGGAGAATCATCTTTCAAGTAGATTTTCCGAATTGTTGCTGAGCCACCCTGTGTGAAATTCTGGTCATACAACTCATATTTCTCTTCCAATGCCTGTATCGATTGTTTGAAAAGGTCCGGCAAGTAATCGTTCGGCAAAGACGTTGAACTACTCAATATGAGCTCGCTTTCATTCTTTTCGTTTCCGTTTCCAAACGCAGAACCGAGTCTCTGTATATTGTGGTGGCTGTATATACCATACGGGTTGTACTCCAGCTTCGGGGCGTACAAACTTGACGTGGACTTGCTCCGAAGGCGAATACCGTGTGGGTGACCGGTGTGTGTCGCATGGGTTTCATGTCCTGCAATTGCAGACTCGTCAAACTCCACCGACAGACGCCGAAGAGCCTTCTCCGGATGCTCAGCACTGCTCTTCTCCTTGGTGAATAACTTTGACGGGTTTACCTTGGAAGCGATCTTCTTAAGATGTTCCGCTGTTGAAACCTGCCCCTTCTTTGCATCGGTCATATATCTGGTTGAGCGTTTCACTTCCTTGCTCCCCAGAGAAATTTAATTGCAATTGTCATTGACAGAAGTAAAACAACGGAGGAGAGAGAGCCGGGGGAGAAGAAAGAAAACCGCAGAGTCCGTGGAGAAACCAACGTGGGCAGCCTCGGTCGGAGACCTTGCCACTCTCGCTCACTTATCGTTGTGTGTCTGCCGTGCATTGTTTGATGATCCGCACGTTTTGAGAAAAGTGCCGAGAAGACGTCATCTCTCCGCCAACGGGGGCTGTGGGAACCATGATCTAGCACGACCTGCACAGCAGCTTCGAAGGGGACTTTCGGAAGCACTACTGGGCAGCACTACTGGGCAGCACTTCGTTGTTAGACTGTCCAGGATTGATGGTATGGGGTAATCAGCACACTTAGCGATGGTGATAAAGGTATTCAGAAGGGTGTGACGTATGCAAACGCAAAATGACTCTTCCAAATGCAACAAATATTATCTAGTTACAACTGAAGATAGGCGAACGGTGATGTTTCATGACCCAACAAACACATTTAGGAAGTTGAGGGCAGCGCATGTAGTTTGTTTTATACTTGATGAACAAATCCATTAAGCTTTAGACCCTCATACTTTGGTTACTTCTGTACATTATATCTATTACTGTATTTTGACACCATAACAAAAATGACCTCCGCACCTTTCTGAGCTAGGTTTCAACGTAACTTCAAAATGGAAGAGTATCCTTTTTGTTAGCTCTGCTGATGAATAAATA
This sequence comes from Pichia sp. NRRL YB-4149, assembly GCA_030556025.1. NCBI lineage: Eukaryota > Fungi > Ascomycota > Pichiomycetes > Pichiales > Pichiaceae > Pichia > Pichia sp. NRRL YB-4149. The sequence continues at coordinate 71,482 of JANIWA010000008.1, read as the reverse complement.
AACAATCGATATGGTAATCCGATAATGTGAATCAACAACCGCATTTGCATAAAGAGATAATGAAATGTAATTACGAAGCTTAGTTGTCATCTACAGCGGTTAAAATTGGTTGGCTCAAAACCTATTTTTGATTATTGCTGAAGTAGTTGTTGCTCTAGTTTCATTGTGGTAAAAGATCCAGCCTAGCCAAAACGCCAATTGATTTTTGTTTCAAGATATCATTTTTATCTCCAGTAACTCAATTCAGTTTTGCAGCTGCCTCTTTTCTTATATCTTTGATAGCAATTTTTTTCATATAATCCATCTCATAGCTCTCCGTTGATTTTCGGCACGAAGAAGAGGCAGAGGATGTTTTATCACCAAGTAAATTATGCCAAGTACCAAAAGAGAGCTATGGAAACAGTTGTAAAAAATCTTGCCGGAGTTTCAAAAGTAGGAACGGAGTCAAAGAAGAAATTACCATTTGAAAAGTACAGGTTGATTTTCTTCACTGCAATGAAAGATTCAGCGACCGAGCTGGCAATAACCTCACTGGAACATGTCAAAGAAAAAAAGCAGGTGCAATTTACTGGAAATACATTTTCTTTCAAGCTTTGAGAAACGGAAATTTTTTTAATCACCAATCGAATTAGTGAAATTGAAATTCTCGAATGTTTGGGCCAGAAGAGTAATTGAGGAGTCTTTCGTGCTCGTCTTTATAAATCACACATAATTTGTACATTTCCGCTCCTAGTTAATTATACAGAATTGAATAACACCATGCTGGAAAATAGGTGTCTTTACACCGTTTGTTAACTTTTCTTGATTCTGTAATGTGAGAACTACTTGTTTCATATTTACTAGTCTCAGAACAGAAACTCAGAACAGCTTTGCGTACTTTACAAATGCTAAAAAGATGGCGAATCATAGGCTTTTTGAGATCCAAAAAAGTATTTTCATAGTCAAAGGTTTTAAGAATGTGAAGAAAGTCTCTTTCTAATTGCTGTAATCAGCTAATTTATTTTAGGCAAAATGTTGGTCGATACTTTACCTTTTTTTCTTTACGAGAAGTTGAAATCATATACGAGTAGTGAATGATGCTCCTTATCATGATACTGTTAATCGATAACTAATGATAAGAAACTTCCTTTTATGTTTACTTAAGCAATAGCTAAGTGGGGAATTTGCGCCAGTAGAGTGTTGTCTCAGTGAGGTCTATAAATACCAGCAGTATTTCCCGTTCTTCACAGCTTAGACTCATATACTAATGTTTAGCTTCATTATATAACCTTGATAAATATCACAACTATGTCTGCATAGGTCATCATGGGAAGACACCCAGCATATTGTAAGACCTAGTACAAATTTAACTTCAACAAGAGAAACTTGAATGTTTTGCTCTTCACTTGTGTACGTAGCATGTCAAAGTTTTACTAAAAATGTACTTTGAGGTTCTAGTTTGCAATTTTCAAAACTACTTAGAAAACAAATGACTTCTAATAATATATGCAGCGATTTAGAGCCGTTCTTTACCGGTTTTGAAAGCCCAAAACTTCAAATCAAAATTATGAAGGCATTGAACATGAGATGAAAAGTCTATCTAACCACGGTATCTGGTACATTAGCTCAGAGGTTTAGAGCATCGTGCTTATAGTCGTATTTTGACGTCTGTGCTTACGTCACGAAACCGTTTCAAGAAACGCGATGGTCGCGGGTTCAAACCCCGCATGTACCAAATTTACTTATTTTTTTACTCTCCTGTTTTTCCATTTGTCGGTCGTTCATCCGAGTGACTTCATCGTTTAAAAAGATAAAATATTGAATTACTTCATTTTCTTTCTTGCTGGTGATTGGTGAGTTTTACACCTGAGAGATACTTGCATACTCAGTTTACATAAAAGACCTGTCCAACAGAATACACTCAATGAGATCTGCTTGGGTTTTACTTTTGGGTTTTCTGAAGTATGCGTTTGCCTTAACCCAAGATCAGATATTCCAGAATGACTGGCAAACGGTAAACATAGGGGCTCCACACGCTTCTGTGCACAGGGAAGGAACAATCTTAGTGCTTTCAGAATTAGGAATCTTTTCGATTATAAATGCAACAACGGGAGGTGTTTTGTACAGATACCAATCCGAAATCACCCCAATTCTGACAACATCTGATTTGATAGAAACTTCAGACGGGCACGTCATCAGCTTCTTGAATTTTGGGCAAGAATCAATCGGAAATTTCAAATCTAAACTTATTCTATGGAATCTCATGAAACCCTATGGTACAATTGAAAAAGAAATTAGCTTCACGAGCAACATTTTAGCAGTTTTGGCAAAAGATAATTTTCTTTACGTTGTCGACAAACAAGGTATTTGGGTTATAGACACTCTATTAGATTACAGTATAAGTCCACTTTATTCCTCAGAAGAGTTTATTACAAATGCAAAACTATTTCATAGTGATTTAGATCATTCACTTTATGCTATTCTTGAAATGAAGGGTGAAATATATTTATCAAACTTACCTAACTTTATCCCGAAACTTTTTACCGGGTGTTCAATCGGCAAATTACATTTTCAACAATCTTCGGAAAATCTGATTATATGCGACAAATCTGAAGTTTTTGCTTTCGACTCTTATGGTTATAACAAGCTCAAGTCCGGCAAGAATATGATTAACGAAAATCTATCCGCTGATTCTCTTTCGGCCAAAGCCGTGAGAAGCTTTGAAGTATTAGATGACCGCATTTTTATTCTTTCCGACAAAGATGTGGCATTATTCAACTACAAGTCTCTTGGGATCTCAGCAGATGCGGAATATCGATTACCTGAGTCGTTCCTTTATTCAACCTACCACTCTTTCCACGTGGCTTCAAACTCAACAGATATTGATATATTGCTGGTCTCCCCTGATATGGTAATAGAATATTATAGGAATGGCGTGTTATTGTGGAGCAACGATCAATCTTTTGTTGACATTAAAGATATTGTTATTCTAGATCCAGAGCTAAAATCTTCTTTGACAATAGATGAATTGATTTCTGAAACTAGTTCCAACATTTTGCTGTCGTACATCAGGAGGGTGCGCCATAATTATAACTCACTCTTTGGTAAATTAAACACTGGTTTAGATGAGGCTCACAGATTTGGAATGAATAAGTATATCGTGGCTTTATCAGAAAATGGAAAAGTCGGTGTTTTTGCTATATACAAAAACCTGAAAGGTGAACCACAGCTAGAACAAATTTTCGTTCCACCTATCCATTTTACTAAACTGTACAACATCGACAAAAAGATCTACGCATTATACAACGAGTCAATCTATGAGGTTGATATCGTTGAGGGAAAAATATTTCCACAAACAGACGAGTTTGTGTCTTCTCACTTCAAAGTCCTTCACACGTCGGAATTTGAATCTCAATTTATTCAGACAAGCGCAAATAAATTTTACACTACAAGTATATCTGAGAGAAGTGGTATTATCAGGGGTCATTTCTGGAATGATGGGCAAATAGATACTTGGAAGTTTTCTCCAGAAAATGAGAAAATAATTTCATTGACAAAAAGAAGTTACGGAAATGATAAAGTTGCCCAAAATGCAATAGTGTTGCCGGATCGTTCTTCACTTTACAAATATTTGGTTCCGAATATTGGGGTAGCAACAACTCGAAGGGTAGTAAATAACTCAGATTTTATTGTCTTTTATATCATGAATCTTATCACTGGGCAAGAGTATGGTCGCTTTGAAAAAGAAATTAGCAAATCAACACTCTCAAGTCAAGTACAGGTTGCATTCGAGGAAAATTTTATTATTTTCACCCTACCTGACAAAAGCAGTACGTTAGACACACAAATTTGCTCTATTGATTTGTATGAAGTTCTGAAACCTGATCAAAAATTGAGTACAAGTAAAGTTTTAATTTCAGCATTCGATGAGCCTATCTTGCCAGCATTTGCTTCGCAGTGCTTTTTACTTCCTGGAACTTCCATACGCGGCTTATCAATCTCGAGAACCAGACACAACATTGCCTCCAAAGATATTATTCTACGAACGAGCTTAGGCCGAGTGGTAGCATTTCCTAAAATGATAGTTGATGGTAGAAGAAATGGTTTAATTGGCGATTTGAAAAACACTGTGAATTCTAATACTTGTTCTATCTCATTGGATGAATTCAATACATCTTCAACTTTGCCAAAAATAAGTTCAAGTAAGTACGCTGCTTCTGTTGCAAGCAAATTCGCTTATGATCCTATCATTAACATCAACCCACAAGCGATCCTCACCCATCATAGAAAGTTAATAATAAACGACATTAGTACCTTCTCGAGTCTCGTGACCGAGCCAACAGAGCTAGAATCAACTACTTATGTGATATCTGTTGACGGCGATATATTTGTCACATTTTTGCGCCCATCAAGCTCATTTGATAGACTCACTAGCTCTTTCAACGCCAAAATTGTCATTGCTACCATAATTGTCTTATTGTTGGGAATATTAGTGGTACGTCCGAAGATTCAAAAAACAAAAATTTCAGGCAGATGGGCTTTGTAAAACCTCTTCTATATGTAATTTAAATTAGTTATGACGACATTTTTCATCTATAAAAATATATAGTAAAAACCAAAACGAAAACTTAGCATGTGTTATCTCATGTGTTATTAACTGTTCAAATTAGATGAAGACGGATGAAAAATGTAAACATGATGAACTCTTATCAGATGAGGAAAGCCGAGACAGTACCAATTATACCTAGAACTAATGCCACGACCATGACCATATAGTAGAACCACCTATTTCGAGGCTTACACAATTTCAAATAGAAAGCACATGGTAAGACAATGCAAATAAGTGTACATAAAGAAGAGCCGCTTAAACCAATGATTTTGTCAAACTCAGGGTACAATATACCCAAAATAACAAAAGTGAGATTGACACCGATTTTGATTAAAGCACTGGCAAATTGTGTACTGAAAGTGTTTGATCTGCCTGCGTATTCAAGCTGTTGAGGAGTGATACCAAACAAGAACTCGGTGATGTTGATGATAGGCAATGCATTGATAGGGGTCTTAGCCACAGGTATCAATGAGACAAATATGCTTGCAAAGAAGTAAATAAATTTTGGATATCCTGATGTCAAGAGAACGGATTGAGTAATTTCATTCAAGAGGCCGGCACCGAACATAAAAAAGCCTAAATATGCCATTGATGCGTCTGCGAAGAAACCAACAGAGTATGTTGTCTTAAGGCAGGATTTGAATTTATGCGGGGATATCAAATCGGCTTTCAATGCAGGAAAAAGAGAGTGAGAGCCAAATGGGCCCAATATGATGCCATAGGAGACAAAAAGGTTCAACGCAGAAGCCGGGTAGTAGCTTGTGTTGGCTGGATCTATCAAGGATCCTGGCGCTGTCTTTTTCATGATACCACCGGAAAATATAAGGAAGACCAACGAAATGGTCGAGATGATTCCAATCAAAGAAATGTGCGACAAGATACGCAAGGGAAAGAAAGAAAATGGGGTCAAAATAAAAAATGCAATCCACTTGAATTGGATTAACGATATCTCAGGGAATAGAGCGTGCAACGAATCAGCAAATAAAACCATCAAAGACACACCAACACCGAGAAGCTCGACTGTGAAAAGTAAAGACACAAACAACCGTGCTTTTGCTCCATAAGCTTTGTAACCAATATCAGCATAGGTACAAATAGATGGATCGGTGTCCATACAGTCTGATAACAGAGTTGCTGTCCAGTACGTAATGGCCACGGAGTACAAAATCAAGACTGTACCACAATATAAACCTGCATGCACCATTGCTCTCGATAGTGCCAATAAACCGATACCAATAAGGGCGTTGATACAGTTGAAGATGGTCTGCGGAACGGTAGATTGCGGCGCCAGCATTGTTAACTTTGTACCCTCATGAGTTTCAACCTGACGAAGAACCACAGAAGCAGTTTCATTTGAGAGGACTCGTGAAAGTGCACTGCCCGGTGGAGGGAAAACTGAAGATGCAAATGAAGGCTGCCTTGAAGCCACATAATCGGTAAACGAGTGATCAGCAAAGGACTGTTGGTCATCAATGGCAGCTTCGTCAAAGGTATTGTTCGAACTATTCGTGTAGGGTCTTACAGAAAAAACTGTAGAAATCTTTCTACCCATGGGCGAAGGCGCATATGTGTTTGGGTCTATAAGCTCCTCGTCATCTTTAAAGTAAGATCTCGGGGCGGTGATCCTAGGCTCAATCGATATCGACCGGAAAGATTGGGCTCTCTGATAAGAGTTGGCAAATGCAGCCAAGGAGTTCAAATTACCTGGTGATGCAACAGACGAGAAAAAGTTTGAGCGTGACTTTCTTGCCGAGCGATCTGGAATGGGAATTGCCTGGTAGGATGACCCGACCCTGTGTCTGTTGTCGTCGTGTCCATGGTTCAGCGGAGAGTATGGTGTTGGAGTACCGGTACTGTCAGACATTCAGATGTATGATGTAGTTTTGCACCGGGTTTTGAGGCCTATAACGAGCGAATGTGTATCTGGGTGTATACTCCAGCCGCTATAGGTCTTCGATACTCGGCTTCTGCCGGTCAGGAGCAGCTGGATGTCAGAAACAGCCAGATTCATGTCAATATTCGGCAGGACCACTCCTGCAACCACCCGGAAGAGCAGACAGCCATCCCAAAAGGGCATGCGAGCCGAAACGGAAAGGAAAACACAGGCGGTGCAAAAAAACGAGAAAAGCATTTCTTTTTTACCGTTTCCTGAGGATTTGACGAGCGGTGTTGTCGTCTGTGTGTGTTAATTTTGTCAACAGCATGTTGAAAGCAGGGTTGCCACCGCTTTGAGGTTCAGGCGTGAGGAGGGTTCGGTTCAATACCCTGTTCGTCGACGCAACACACAGGATGAAAGTGAGTTTGACACTTCTGGCTGTCGTGCCACTGCTTGCGCAGCTCTCATCTGGAGCGGCCATTTGGGAGGCACAGTTGGCTCCAAAGACAACGCATTTGAACACACCGACGCTGGTGCCACAGCAAGCCTTTGCCACCAAGCGCCTTGTGAAGAGAGATGCCGAGCCAAGGAAGGCTGTAGCAAATAAGGATTGGCTCAAAGATGAGTCTGAACGTCTGTATGGTACGGAAAAGGAAACGCCAAGACCATGGGTCAGAACGATCTACGAGACTATCGTCGAGGTGGTCACGCCTTACGATGTTGGCGGAGTCACTTTTGCAGCACAACCACCGGCCACGACAAATGGATTGGAGCCGTGGATTTCCATCAAGAAGGATGGGCTCCCAAAAACAATTACCCCCAAGTTGAAAAATAACGTCATTGAAAATAGTTTTCCAGCAGTGAGAACGTTTTTCCAAACGGCATCGACAATCATTCACCATCAGGACGACCTCAAAGCTCATAACTTGGATGATGGTGATACGGTTGAGGAAATAGTCATGATCGATGAAGACGACACGTATGTGAAGCTCAGTCCCATACAAAGATGTACTCCCGATTACTATTACAAGAAGGGAATAGCCAATATGGAGTCATCTGAACCTTTCTGTTCTCCAAGAGATCATCAAAAGATGAGAGCAGGTGCCACCTACTTCATTACGTGGTACTCTCGTTTTTTCAAAAAGGCGGAAAACGTGAGATTCCATTATGCCTTCGTCAATGAGAAATCGCACGACAAAGGCTTTGATAAGAGAGATTTGATGGATGTTGCGGTGAAGAAAGCGGGTGCCGAAATTGAGGAACTTTCGGGCAACATTGACTTCAAGGGCGACGTGCATGGTGCTTTCTACACCTCCGACTGGATCCACAACGATAACGGATGGTTTGCCGTGGAGGTGGACAAGAAATGGTTGAGAGGAAAAGTATACAAGAAGGTAGTAATTTCTATGCAAGGGGATGATGTCGACGATGAGGACTTTTCTCTTCTCGATGCTCCGCACATTTTTGCCACTTTCCAATTGAGGGAGAGCATAGGGAAAAATACCAAGGCAATGCGTAAGATACAGGATAAGGCGGGCACTGGTGACGATGTCTACTATGTTATTGCGTCTGTGCCAACGGTGGTCCTGTTGTCGGTTCTATTCATGTACGGTTTTCTCTACGTGAACCGTAAACACAGAGACTTGTCGCATATCAAGAAGCCGAAGAAAAGTAGATTCGGTAACCAGGGAAGGTACAACATCCCTGTTGCATTGACAGATATCCGCAAACCCAACAAACAGTCATGATAATATAAAGCGGAAAACGAAACGTTTCAAGTCAGGAAAAAAACTTAAAGTCAGTTTACCAATAGAAAATTAATACACTTATTAAATAGAGATAATCTGGTTGAACTTTGTTTGCTCTATGCATCTATAGTACTGAAATTAAAAACTAAAGCAAAGGTGCTTTTTTTTTTATTCTCTGCCCGATGGAACATCACAAGAAAATAAAGTGAATCCTTTAGGCTGCATTCTGATTTATACAATTGTTGCTAGATCCCCCGCAACAAGCTGGACTGACGGAGTGCTAAATCAACATTTGATCTTAAAAGGCAGCCATGCAACGGATGGTTCCTCTATGGGACCTTCCGTTATTGCATGGTTTGTCAGATACGGATCTAACATTTGACTCGACGTAGCCGTAGCAAACTCTCACTGTAACTGTGAATATCTTTTGTAGTAGAATACCGTAGATAGAAGCCCTGAAGGCGCTCGTGGAAGTCGACGCGCCGGTTTTTTTCCCCCATGAATCTCACCTTCTGAATGTAAACCTCTGTATCATTCATTGTTGCTGTTCGAGGTCTTTTCTAACAAAATGCTGCACGTATTTATTTACTTCATCTTTACGGTAAGTTTCGACATAGGAGAGGCACACAAAAGTATACTCTATCAGTGTGGGATGATAAGATGGATGCCGCCACTTTACTTGACCAATTTACGCACGACTTGGCCAACATTCCAGATGAGGCTAGGGATGTTCTGAGCCAACTACAAAAGAAAGATTTGGAGTACGACAAAGTGGTATCGCAGATACACGCTGCAGACTCGCAGCTTTTTAAATACATAAAGCAACATGGGAGCTTAGTGCGACATCCAAAGGAAGACTTACTTACAGAGGAGATCAACAAACACCTGGAGCAAGCTAGGCAAATCCAAGCAGAAAAGATTCTACTAGCCAATACTGCACTTTTGAACATATCCAAACATGCATCGAAGTTCGAAGTTGACGTAAAACGACTGGTTGATTCTGGGGCTATTGAAAACTGGGATGTAGCGGATGATGATATCGAGATGATCGATTTCAATCCAACCCCCATTGCAGCTTCGATCAACATTGACAGCCCTAGTTCGTTCGATATTGGAACTCCTCCTATCTCCAGTAAAGTGATGCATGATGTTAATGGTATAACCAAGAAGCTAGGTAACTCTTCCATTGAAACGAAACCACCAAAGCCAATAAAGAAATCTTTTAGAGAGAAGACTCCTACTTCGACGCCTTCTGCCGATGAATCTATTGTCTCTACGAAGGAGTCCACTCCAAGTAGGAGACGTGATGTCACAGCTGGAACTATAATTAAGGGATTCAACAGGAGATTGCTGGGAAACGGAGCTGGACTGGGCAGTATTAATGAGAATGGAGGAACGGGTGGAGACGATGACGAGCTATACTGTTTTTGCCAACAAGTTTCCTATGGGGCGATGGTTGCATGCGACAATCCAAATTGTAAATACGAGTGGTTTCACTACGATTGTGTTGGTTTGAAAGAGCCACCTGTGGGCGTATGGTACTGTCCAGAGTGTCGCAAAGATGTGAAGAAAGATACAAAACGGGAGAAGAAAAAGAAACCGTGAGGAAAGAAGTTGGACATTCTTTTGAAAGTGTCTCTAACAGGTCTATAGTGAACCATTTGTAGATATTAACCGTGTAATTTAGTGTAATCAAAGAAACAATGAAATGAATAGAGGAGACGTCGGGTCACGTGCGGAAAAACACTGTCGGAGACTTAAGCGATGGAAAAAAAAATTTTGTACATGAAATGAAAAATAGTTTTTTTTTTCAATAGATGATAAACTGAATAATTTTTGGAAAGATCTTTAGCTTAGACGCAGTTTCCGATAGCTGCAACTACTGATATAATTAAAGCATTAGGAGAAATGTCGACGATAGACCTCCAGCATTTGATCAATGATCCAACTTCATTATTCACACAACAAACAAAAGATGAAGAATCATTTGATTGTACAAATCTACTGCAAAGTTTAAAAGATATAGTTGATCCTGTCATCAAATCGAGCGACCATTGCGTTCTCGATGAAATATACATAGATGGATTAGATGCGACACAAGTTTGGGGACAGGCGAAGCTTGTCTTCGATGGAGTCGAAAGAAAACTCTGGGACGATATCAAAACGTTGAAATCTGAAGGTTACGAAGAGGGTGAGGAAGAAGAAGAGGAAGAAGAAGGAGAAAAGGTAAAGCTAGGAGAAGACAATGAAGAGGAAGAAATGCCGTTTGGCGAGAGAAACGGAAACGTTGATCCCGAGGAAGAAGAAGAAGAAGAAGAAGAAGAAGAAGAAGAAGAAGAAGAAGAAGAAGTTGAGCAAAGTGAAGCAGAACAAAAAGGAGAGGAAGCCGAGGAAGCCGAGGAGTCGGAGGAAGAGTCGGAGGGGGACCTGGTGGAGGACAAAAGCACAGTTAATAAGTCTGAAGATTATGGACTCAACGATGACTTCTTTAATCTTGATGATTACAAACGCCAGGTTCTTGCGCTCGAGGATGGTGAAGGCTTGGACGATGATGGAGATGGCGAGGACATCGATCTTTTCGCCGATATGAGCGACGACAATGATGACGACGAGATGTACATCTACGACGATTTTTTCAATCCACAGAAGAGCCAGTCGTCGTCACAGAATACGAACGGCGAAGATAAGAAGCGGAAGTCAAAAGGCAAGGGAAAGAAACAGCAGCAGGAGAAGAAAGGCGATCTTGATGAGAAGGAGTACGATGTCGCGTACGACATAGCCCGGGCGGATCTCTACGGAGACGACAGTGAAGAGGGAGAGGACGAGGAAAAGGGAGAGGAACAAGAAGTGGAGGAGAACGTAAGACGCGGAAGAGACTCCGAAGGGAAGCTATCGACGTTCGAGAAGCAACAGCGAGAAATACAGCAGCAGATTGCCGAGCTCGAGGCGGAGTCGATTGCGGAGAAGAAGTGGACGATGAAGGGAGAGGTGAGCGGGAGACAGAGGGCTTCTGACACCTTGCTGGAGGAGGAGCTTGAGTTTGACCGGACGGCTAAGCCCGTGCCTGTGATCACCCAGGACGTGACGGAGAGCATCGAGGAGATCATCAAGAGGCGGATCGTCAACCAGGAGTTCGATGAGGTTCCGAAGCGGATCATTTCCGAGCTGAACAACTTCAAGCCGTCCAAACGTGTTGACGTGAGTGAAGAAAAGTCAAGCAAGTCTCTTGCGGAGCTCTACGAGGACGAGTATGCACAAAAGAATGGTGGAGGTCCCGACGGTGACGAGCCGAACGAGGCCCTCCGGGCTGCGCACGAGGAGATCTCGGCACTGTTCCAGGACGTGACGTACCAGCTCGACTCGTTATACTCGTCGCACTTTATCCCGAAGCCGAAGGAGAAGCTGCTGGACGTGCGGATCCAGACGTCGACGATAGCGATGGAGGACGCTCAGCCGCTGACGATGGCGTCGAGCACGACGCTGGCCCCGCAGGAGGTGTACCGCACAGGCACCCGGGTGGGCAAGGAAGAGGTGGTCCTTCGGTCCGGGGTGGTGATGGCGAAGGCAGAGCTGGAGCGGGACGACCGCCAGAGGCTGCACCGGGCGAAGAAGCGCAAGCAGCACCTGCAGAGCAAAGACCAGTCGCAGAAGAAGAAGAAGATAGAGACCCGCCAGTTGTAGCCCGGGGGTCTTCCGGAAGAGCCGTCCGCAGGTCCGTGTGTAGTAGTAGTGTTAGATAGGACGATAGCAGTCAATAGGGCAACACAAGACGATGCCAAGCGTGTCAGAAAAATCGGAGTTCCATTGCGGGGCACGTGATGCCCCGCAATGGAAACGTATCGGTCCTCGGCGTCTGCTCCGAAGAGGGGTGGGGGCATCAGGCCAGTCAATCTGCCAGACCCCATGATGCTACCTGGTGTGCACCCGGGACAACGGTTTCGAACCCCCCTGAAGGACCAACGGGCGCTGGAGACGGGGTGGAGAGATGTGGGGGAGGCAAGGAATGGAGAGCAAAGGAGTGGGGTAGCCAGCCAGACGTGCAAGTGTCGGACTCCACCGACTGGGGTGTCCCCGTCGCTGTCCAATATCGACGTAAGAAAAACGCAGCTCCGGGAACCAAACGGGGGTCTCTGCCCGCTATTTTGCCCTACCCTTCCCTGCCCTGCCCTACTTTTCTCCCGTCGCCGCCGGCCGGCCCTGCTCCGTTTGTTGGGTTGCGCACGCTGGCGCCGGAAGGGCCCCCCGCCCCCGCCGGAACATCGTGCTCCGTGGCCGCCCCGGCGGGCCTTACTCACTGGGCCTGGTGGCAATTACTCAGCTCTGAGCCGCAGCGCAGCACAGCGGGCGTAGCAGCTTTGAACGCCTTTGGGGGACGCCCCCTGGCCCCCCCCTGGCCCCCCGGGCAGCCGCCTGGGTTAAGTCCGACAGCGCCCGTCGCCGGGGCAGGCCGCGTCGCGTCGTCCCCACCCCCTCCGCTTCCGGCAGCCCTCACTGGAACCCCACACTGCCCGCCACCTGCTGCACACCCCAGTTCTGCCGGCCAAATGGAGGCAGTCTGGACTGGCCGTGCCGACCCCATGCTGAGTAAGGCAGGCGAGAGGTGTTCGGAATTCGGGACCCTGCTCGACGTGCGTTTTCCAGCCTTCGATCAAATTTCAGCTGCGTCCGTTTCTGTATAAAAGCGTTATCGTGTCCCTCCGCTGAACGAGGATGGGAGGATGGATGGGAGGGGGGAACGGATGTCGTTTCTGCCCCGGTGATCGTGTCAACCTCTTTGCTTCTTCTCTCTTCTCTCCCTTTTTTTCTCTCTTTTCTGGTTCTTTTCTTTTTTCTTCCAGCAAGTAGTAGATGTTCATTAGCAGCGTCCGCAATTCTATTACTAATAGCCTGAAACACGCACCCACCGCACACCTTTCCAAAATGACTTTCGCATCCCTTACCTTCCCAATCATTAACGAGAAGTACGAACAGCCAACCGGCCTCTTCATCGACAACGAGTTTGTCAAGGCCAAGTCCGGCAAGACCTTCAAGGTCACCTCGCCAATCGACGAATCCCTTATCTGCGAGCTCCAACAGGCTGACGCTGAGGATGTCGAGGTTGCCGTTAAAGCCGCTTCTAAGGCTTTCAAGGAATGGAGATTCACTCCTCCTAACGAGAGAGGTAAGCTCTTGTACAAGCTAGCCGAATTGATGGACGAGGACAGAGAAACCTTGGCCAAGATCGAATCCCTTGACAACGGTAAGGCTCTCCACTGTGCTAGATTCGACGTCAACGTCGTCATCGAGTACATCAGATTCTGTGCTGGTTACTGCGACAAGATCGACGGCAGAACCATCGTCACCGACACCGAGCACTTCACCTACACCAAGAGAGAGCCTCTCGGTGTTTGCGGAGCCATCACCCCGTGGAACTTCCCATTGTTGATGTTCGCATGGAAGATCGGACCAGCCTTGGCCACCGGTAACGTTGTTGTCTTGAAGCCAGCCAGTGCCACCCCATTGTCGAACCTGTACGCTTGTACCTTGATCAAAAAGGCCGGCTTCCCAGCTGGTGTCGTCAACGTCATCCCAGGCTCCGGTAGAGGCTGTGGTAACGCTATCTTGCAACACCCAACCATCAAGAAGGTTGCCTTCACTGGTTCCACCGAGGTCGGTAAGACCGTCATGAAGGAGTGCGCCAATTCCATCAAGAAGGTCACTTTAGAATTGGGTGGTAAGTCTCCAAACATCGTCTTCAAGGACTGTAACGTTGAGCAAACCATCAAGAACTTGATCACCGGTATCTTCTTCAACGGTGGTGAGGTTTGTTGCGCTGGTTCCAGAATCTACATCGAGGCCACCGACGAAAAATGGTACAACGACTTCTTGGCCAAGTTCAAGACTGCCATCGAGGCTTTGAAGGTCGGCAACCCATTCGAGGCTGGAGTCTTCCAAGGTGCCCAAACCACCCCAGACCAATTCGAAACCGTTTTGGAATACATCAAGGCCGGTAAGGACAGCAGCCTCAAGTTGTTGACCGGTGGTAACAGAATTGGCACCAAAGGTTACTTTGTTGAACCAACCATCTTCTACGATGTTGCTCAAAACAGCAAGTTGACCCAGGAAGAAATTTTCGGCCCTGTCGGTGTCGTCTTGCCATTCAAGACCACCGAGGAATTGATTGAAAAGGCTAACGACTCCTTGTTCGGTTTGGCTGCAGGTATCCACACTGAGGACTTCAACAAGGCCATTTACATCAGTGAGAGAGTCGAGGCAGGTTCCGTCTGGATCAACACCTACAACGACTTCCACCCAAGCGCTCCTTTCGGTGGTTACAAGGAGTCCGGTATCGGTAGAGAAATGGGTCTCGAGGCCTTCGACAACTACACCCAAACCAAGTTGGTCAGAGCTAGGGTCAACAAGCCAACTTTCTAATCAGGGATTAGCGGCTTTTCTCACTAACGTCTTTATCTGCAGCATGGTCTCTTATTACATGTGGTGTCTAGTATAACGTATATAATTCTCATGTTTATCACGAACTAAATATGGTATGTCTTTGGCTTTACCGTTTCACTACTAGAATGGTCGCACGTGAAGCAATTTGCGAAATAGATGGTCCCCCCTCCCCTCTGCGATAACGAGGGCGTAGCTTAGCGTCCCCCCCCGATATATAGATAGTGAGAACTCCGTAATGTGGAGAAAAATAAATAAGGGATAGAGGTCCGGGATTTCGGGTTCCCTTTTTTTTCACCAACAACTTGCTCCCCATTTCACTAATCTCTGTTGGGCGACATACACAGACCGGATCGAGTGTCCTTATCCGACTTGACACCCTCAAGAACCAGCAATTTATTCTCGCAAACATGCATCTCGGAAACCTCATCTCCGCATCGCTCCTGATGAACCAGTACATGGACCATTTTGTGTCCCCGATCCACGCAGATCAGAACAACCTCTTGAAGCATTTGGGAGGCATGGGACCCTATGTGAGGGGGACAGGCTTTGGGTTGTGCCCTGACCTTGAATGGAATGCTAAACCGGACAAGGTGTTTGTCTTCGCCAGACACGGAGAGCGTTATCCAACGAAACCTGTAGCCAAAAGATTGAAGGCCGTCTTCGATAAACTCAAGAAAGCCAAAGTCCAGAAGCAAGAGGGACCTCTCTGTTTTATTAAAGATTGGGAATTCTTTATTCCCGGGCCTGACTGGTGTGGCATGGAAACTCTCTATGGGGATTTCAACGGATTCCAGACGATGTTTGACTTCGGGAAAAGCATCAAGATGAAGTACGGGTATCTCTACGAGGACTGTGATGACACGCTACCAATATTCACTGCAGGAAAACAACGGTGTGTGGATTCAGCCGAGGAGTTTGGAAAGGGATTTTTCAATGACGATGATGAGAAATACGAATCCCAAGTCAAGGTGATCGTGTTGGACGAGACAAAGCGCATGGGTGCTGATACATTGACCGCATCCGTCAGCTGTAGGAAATATATCAGACACGGCGAATACTACAAGCATCCATTTATTGGAAAATACATGATTTCCGAAGCCAAAAGATTGAACACCTTGAGTCCCGGCTACAATCTGACCGCTAAGGATGTCTACGCATTGGCAGTCTTTTGTGCTTACGAGTTGGATGCAGTTGGAGAGAGCAGAGTATGCGATGCTCTATCTCTCGACACCTTTGTTGAAATGGAGTACTTCAGAGACTCGGAGTTGTGGTACGAGAAGGCTGCACATCCATACTCCTTCACTCTAGGTTCCATTTATGTCGATGCTATGCTCAATCTTTTCGGAGGAGAGGAAACTAAGGAAAACTTATATTTCAGTTTTACCCACGACACTGAACTTCTACACTTCATGAACGCCTTGGGCATCTTTGAATATCAGAAAGAGGACTTGAGTACGAGAAATATTGACTTTGTAAGATTTTTCAAGACCTCCGAGTTGATTCCAATGGGCGCAAGAATCGTAATCGAAAGGTATACCATAAACAACGAGAAGTACATAAGGGTGCTAATCAACGACGCCGTGATTCCTATACCAGATTGCCAGAACGGTCCATTCTTCACATGTAAGCTCTCCAAGCTCAGAAACATAGTTTCCGAGAAGATGGAAGGAAACGAGTTTGTGGAAAAGTGCAGAATCACGGAAGAAAGACCACAGAAGTTGACGTTCTACTGGGATTGGAGAGACAGGTGTTGAACGCTCTATTCTCCCCGCTCCACGTGTTTTAGTCTCTCTACATATTTATATATACATACGTGCATCGTCAAATGTATTTGCTCTTCAGTGGCTTTGTTTTGCAAGCACAATGTTCTGATATGTCTTCCCTCATGTGCCGTGCCCCCTCTCTCCCTCCCTTATGAGGAATTGGAAAGGGGGGATAAAGTTAAAATGTAAAAATCAGTCGCTCTGAGCAATAATTCTTTAGAAGGAAGGCATAACGTGTGTTGGAGTGCACCAGGGGCGTGTCGTTCGCAGCGTTAATTGCCTGCAGAAAGCGGTAGGCGCCAACGGGAAAGCATTGAAAGCTGTCACGCCGAGGTAGGAGAGGGCCAACGTTCATCACTACAGAAACAGGCTTACATAGTCTGGCCAAGGATTCCAATTGCTACCGTTTTACTCCGGTTTGTCCTTGAAGAACGATCTTTTCCCCCATCCAACAACACCACTAGTTTCGACTAAGACAATCGTTCCTATAAATAAATACACATACACGTTTTGTGATCAATCGGCGAAAACCATCACGAGTCAAACTGTGTATGCCATCAGAAGAACTTGCATGAACCAGAGTTAGCTGAACAGGATAAAGGCTATCACTTCGTTCCCACATAACATTCATAAACACAACTATCTACACGAACATTTCATCCATCCCTTTGCTGGTGTTTTACCATTCTTTGTTGCGTAAGGCTGGAATACAGTATTTCATTCTGACTTACCTGCCCTACACATAAATCTGCACACTCTTCTCATGAGCAACCCACACTCCAAGATTTGCAAGAGCTGTCATGAGCCTATTATAGACGGCCAGGCTTACAAGTTGGGAACTGACCAGTGGCATGTGCCATGCTTCAAATGCTCCAAGTGTTCCAAAGCTCTGGGTGTCAATTCCAATTTCTTGGTTCTGGGAACTGGTGCGTTAGTTTGCTCTAGCTGCTCTTACACGTGTAAATCGTGCCAAAAGAAGATTTACGACTTGGCAATTTTAACGGGAGATCTGGCGTATTGTGCAGATTGCTTCAAGTGTAAGTCTTGTGACAAACCAATAGACGATCTGAAGTATGCCAGAACGTCGAAAGGTTTGTTTTGCATGCCCTGTCACAACATGTTAATGGAGAAAAAGAAGAAGTATGAAAAGATGAAGAAGTTGAAAAAGGCAAGAGATGAAGCACGGAACAAAAAGGAACAACAAAAAGTAGAAGACTCTTCGAAAGCATCTAGAAAAGAAGAGGATATAGACGTCACACTTGAAATTTCCCTTAAAGACGTTGGTTCTAAAAACAACAGCACTACCACCTTCGGTCCAGCCAAATCGGAATCAAAAGAACTCTCTTCATTTGAAGCAAGCTTGGACCCACAGAACAAAAGGTCAAATATACAACATGAGAGTAGTATCTCCAAAAGTGACGACAAGGTCAGTTTACTATCTAAGCCTCCGACATATCAGGCCGAAACTAATTCCTCTATATCCACTTTTGATGTTGATGACTATGCTGAGAACAACGAAGCGAAAGACGAACTTAGTTCTTCTCTTTACAGCAAACCAAATGACACGGTGTCTTCCAGAAATAGTGATACAAAGGGTTTAATAGGGGTAGGCTTAGAAAAAGTTGATTCTAGCCCAATTGAGAAACTAGACGTTGTCTTGGACTTTGATATCACCTCACAGAACACAGAAACAACTCCATCAACCGCCATATCCAAAGATAAGTCCAATCCTGTCAATATACCCACCTTGAATCCAAACTCTCACAATGACGACGGGTTTTCTTACATGTATCAAGAGCATCAAGAATCCGATCTTTCAATTCCTATGAGGTCTCCAAAACGGTCTGCTCTTTCCCCAGTTAGAAATACAACCCAATTTCGGACACCTGAGCTTGATACCCCTCAAAAAAAGAAACCTACTCCAAAGGAAATGTCTTCACCTTCTAGTATAAATCGTCATGGATTTGTTATCGAAAACGACGACTTTGAACCTGAGCCGGAAAGTTTCATCAATTTGGAAGAAACTGAAGAGGAAAGTTTGATGAGTACAGCAGAAAGTATTGACATAGCGCAGCTGGGAACTGATGGAGCAGAATCGAAGTTGTTGAGTCCTATGAAGTACACAGTAAAGCCTCAAGATTTGACTCAAGAGTCAACTGGATTGAACATCAAAGGTTTAGAATCTAAAAATGTTTCTGAGATTATTAGTTCGAAGTCGAAGCAGACAATATCAAACAGCTCTCCACATGAGCGACTTATCAGCACACCTGAGCAACAGTCACAGTCAAGTTTCGAATCACTTGATAAAAATACTCCAAACTCCAGAAGGAAGCAAATTGGAGGTCTGGGACGCTCCCTGACTAAAGTGTTCGGTCGTGGAAGAAAGTATTCTAACGATGGAAGAGATCAGCCTCCGCAAACTCCAGAAACCCCAGAAACACTAACTAGCTCTCGTACTTCGCCAAGATTGAACAGTAATACCCCCAAGGCACACACGAGAACTCAATCGGATCACTCCTACGTTGCATTTTCAACCCCCCCTGTACCTTTATCCAGAGCGAATCATACCAGATCAATTTCTGAAAGTACTACCTTTGATGCTGTTGATCAGGTAAGTGGGGTAGAAAAAGAGCTGCGTCAACTGAAATCTGAAATCAATACTTTGACACTTTCGAAAGCCACGATGTTGAGAGATCTTCAGCAGATGGCAGGTCAGATGAAATCACTTGAAATAGATATAGCGGAAAGACAGAGAACTCTGAGAGAACTAGATATGTCTATTCAGAGTAAACGAAAATTGTCCTCAGCAACGACAGAGGAACTTTCTTCCAATATTTCCTCTAGTTCAGGCAAAAACTCATCGAAAGAGGAACTTTCTGGCTTCAAAGTATCATCGCAAGAAAACCTCATACCACCGGACAGTCATTTGTTACAATCTACGATAAACCAGCAGGCTCTTCCACCAGCATTAGGATCTCCAGGACAATCATTTGGATATAATTCATATCATCAGTCAAATGTTCCCATTTCGCAGTCTAAGGATAAACGTACCGGGTTTATGAGGAGAATTTTTGGAGCACATTCAGCATTAACTATTGCAGGCGCTGGAAGTCAAGGCAATGGCCAATCTGCTCCTAGTAGCTCTACTGGCAATAAATCGATTGGTGCTCCCAACATTAGCCAGCCCATGAATGTTAGGCATAACGATACCAGCATTGATGGCATAGGTTTCAGTGACTCTTCCAAAAAAAGTGATAATTTGACTTATAACACTGGAATCAAGCCTTCGAGATCAACCAATTTCATGCAATGGCGAACTAACAGCAGTGGAACCAACAGCAACGGTAACGTTACGAACAATAACAGCAGCAATAACATTGTTGCTAACGGGGCTGTTTACAGTAATGGAACTGGAGTTACAAGTGATCATAATGGAGCCGTTATTCCTGCTAGTAATGGCAATTTCTTATACAGCATGACATTGCAAGAGCTCGCTGATCATGAAGGAGGCAATGGAGTTCCATTTGTGGTGAAAACTTGCATATCTGAAGTAGAGAAACGGGGTTCAAGGGTTGAGGGGATATACCGCATCAGTGCTTCGACATCTACCGTCGAGAAAATAGAACAGTTCTTTGAAACAATGGACGTCAATGACAGTGATGAGATAATAAAGATGCATTCATTGATAGATGGTGATATACACGCACTGGCAGGGTTGCTAAAGAGGTATTTAAAGAAGATTCCGGATCCCATCGTGCCGCAAGACCTTTACAATGAATATGTTAATGTTTCCAAAATCGAGAAAGAAGAAGCCCGTATTAACAAACTTTCCGACATCATCTCAAGCTTGCCAGCTGCAAACAGGATTACACTTTTGGTCTTAACGAAACATCTTGCCCTGATCGCTGAAAACGAAAAATGGACAAAGATGAATAGTGCATCATTAGCTACAGTATTTGCGCCAACTTTGATCAGACACAACTCGTTACATCCACAGCAAGAAATCCAAGACAACAGAGCCAAAACTTCTGTTACTGAACTACTTTTCAAGAATTACGAGGTTATTTTCGTTGGACTGTAATGCTATATAAGATCTGTTTGAGTCGTGCCCTTAAATAGCTTAATCCAACTTTAATTCGATTTGTGTCAGGTGTGTTCGTAAAAGATTTCTTTAAAGTTTATACATGAATGCTTGTTCATTAATTTATAAAATGCTCAAATTTTTAGGAAACGGTGGTGGTCTTACTTGACGTTTTTGATTGAAGGACTGCTGTACATTTCGTATCGTCTATGACCGACCCGTAGTAGATGCTCTATAGTTCCAAAATCACGACGTGGAACGTGTCTGAATTTGCCAAACTCTTCGTGAATGTAATTCACCCAATTTTCTCTATTTTCCTAGTAGCAAAAAAGTAAACTTGTGGGTTAGTAAATTTGTTCTTGAAGTATTTTGACTGATTAGTGGATGAAAGAGTGGTTCACATACCTTTGGTTTTTGGTGCAACGACCTTAAACAGTTTCTGTATAGGTCCAAAACCTCCCTTTGTAATCCGGAAAACTTCTTTGCCATGGTGAAGGGACAAGTGAGAAGGGGGTGCGTTTATGCCACAGGATGCCTAAATGCCCGAAAGAGAGCCTTGGAGATTCAAAGGACGATTAGTAAGTCATCTGTCGAAATGAACGCTTTCCGGAAGGGAAAAATACACATCCGAGAAAATGAAAGAAAGATATGGTGGCGAACATCAGGGGCTCGATATAGTATACTTTCCAAGGTAAAACCACAGAGGGTAACCGGGTATCTACAGCGGTAGATGATAGCAGTATAAATGGACAGACAAGATATTTTATTAAGCTATTAATATAAAGAGAAATTTATATAACAACGAGCCGCTTAGTAGAAGGTAGTTGGTCTCTTTGGAGCGTATAACTTCTTGGACTTGACAACTCTGTGTGGAAGTGGGAACTTTAAGTCCTTTGCTAAGAATTGTTTAACGTATTGTCTCTTGACATCAGCGTTCTTCTCGATTTCGACAATCTTTAAGATGTGGATTGATCTAAATCTAGCTCTGTGTCTAGCAGCTAAATCAGCGTACATGGTTTCGATGGCACCAACTCTGGTGACATCTCTGTATTCCTTGTACATGTTGTGAGTACCAGATCTGGAGTCGTATCTGAGCCAAACAGCGAAGGTCTTGACAGTGGTTGGCTTGTTTTCGGTGATGACGTTCAAGGAAACAATTTCACCAGAAGCCTTCTTGACCTTGTGTAATTTTTGCAAGAAGTACCAGTATCTAGATTTTGCAACAACATCGTTTGGAGCAAAGATTCTCATACGGTAGAGCTTTGGTTCTGGAACAGACTCAGTAGGAAGTCTTCTACCAATAACTTGGTATTCTCTTAAACGGTTAGCCACTGCATGAAAAAAGAGGGGAGAAGGAAACACGAAGAAGCAAATAGTTAGTATTATGGCTCATAAAAAACTAGACTGTGCTAGACTGATGCCGCTGGATGTGTTGGATTTGTGGAGTTTGAAAAGTCATGCAGGAGTGGTGGTATGGCAAAATACTGATGCGTTGAATGGTCTGATGGGATGTAAACTTTGCCCTGCTTGTCCGACTGAATAAACAGATCTCTCCAGTCGTGCTCGATGCAAATTCTGGTAGCAATGTAATGCCATGGGTGTTCCTGAATATATTCGTCAAATGATGCTCTAATCTATGGAAATTTGGTGAACCAGCCGTCCTGGGAGTTATCCTCCGGGAAACAGTTGGATAGCACAACTTATTTTAGCTGTCTCTACTGTTTGCAATGTTCATTGAATTCGTCCAGCATTCTTCTCCTGTGTGAGTGCTCTTGTAACTAGACTGGCAAACTCTTTCAAACTCGGGTCCAACATTTTCACCACAGCTGCACTTCTGACGGCCTGGCGTCGTGGCTCTGTTCTCACATACTCTTGAATTACTCAGGTGTTGTCTTTTGAAGAGAATCTTGAAATAGGAGATCTAGTATTCCTGAAAGCTTCCTACAAGTAACGTATCCAATATGAAATAATACACTCTGAAAACTTTTCTACAGTGAACGCACGCTCTGTGGTGCTGGATGATAGTATCGACTACCGCACCGAGAGAGGTCTCCCACACTGTAGGAGCCAGACCACTGGGTGGACACAGCGACGAGGGCCTCGAGGAGCGCTGCCAAGCACAGCCGGGAGCCTGGCAGGCGCGTGGAGCTGGCGCGAGCGTGACTGGGGAAGTTCAAGAACGTGCGGTGCGCGGGGTATGTGATGGTAGGGACAGAACACGTGAAAAATGCAAACCCTAGCAGCAACCCTCTACAGGCACGTGACCATAGGCCGAAAGATTTTCTCGGCCTGGCGAAAACAAAAAATAATAACAGAAGGAAAATGAATGGATGAATGGAAGTGAAAAAATTAATGACTGGAGCATCGTTTTTTCATCCCTCGTTTACCTCGTATATGCCCGTCTGTTTTCGTCTAGGGCTTTCGTACCGGTCGTATACGAATGGCATGATGTCTCGTTCCGCCAAAAAGACCATCTTAGCCTGGCATTTATCAGGCCGTACGTTGATCTGTCCGATAGACATTTATAAACATGATGTTCCCTCTAAGCCCTCAAGATACCCACACAGCCCCCCCAAATGTCTCCCTCCAGTGTTGTTTCCTAATCTCTCCTGTCCAAGCGTGATCTTGCAATATCGGGTTCTCATATTTGAAACTATAGCCAACACATTCTTCGACTAGAGGAGAAGAAAAAGTTCATAAGAAATAGAGTAAGAGGAAAGAAGGTACCACTGTGCATCTCCAAATGACTGAAGTGTTTAACTCGACGGTTCTCGAAACCATAGAATCGCCATCGCTCGTTACAGTTATCGAGAACGTTTTCCACACACAGCACCAACTCAACTTTATCGAAAAACTATGGGCCTCCTGGTACGCGTACATGCAGAATGACACATTAGCAACTGGCTTGCTATTTTTCTTGGCTCACGAGGTGTTCTATTTCGGAAGATGTCTTCCTTGGTACATCATCGACAAGATTGCCTACTTCAGAAAATGGAAGATTCAGCCAACGTACATACCTTCGGACAAAGAACAGTGGGAATGTCTCAAGTCTGTTTTGAAGTCTCATTTCCTTGTTGAAGTTTTCCCAATCTGGACTTTCCATCCTTTGTGCAAGTCTCTTGGAATAAGCGTGAGCGTCCCCTTCCCTGCCCTTACGACGATGTTGAAAGAATGGGCTCTATTCTTTGTGTTGGAAGATATGTGGCATTACTGGGCTCATAGACTATTTCACTATGGCCCATTCTATAGATACGTCCACAAGCAACATCATAAGTATGCTGCTCCTTTTGGTTTGACTGCTGAGTACGCACACCCGGCAGAGGTTATCAGTTTAGGTGCCGGTACTGTCTGTTTCCCAATCTTGTACGCGTACATATATCGTGACTTGCACTTGTTCACCTTGACCTGTTGGATCATCTTCAGACTCATGCAGGCCGTCGACTCCCACTCCGGCTATGACTTCCCGTGGTCCCTGCACAACTTTGTCCCATTCTGGGCCGGCGCTGAGCATCACGACTTGCACCACCACTACTTCATAGGTAACTACGCCTCTTCCTTCAGATTCTGGGATTATATTCTCGATACTGAGGCAGGTCCTGAAGCCAAGGCCGAAAGAGAAGCAAGAAGAAAAGCCAAGGCTGAGAAAGCTGCCAAGAAGCACCTCTAACCATTTCCACAACTCAACTATTCTGAAGCGCACAAATGCAGCTAATCTGTATCATATATATAATCAACACCGTCATTCTATAATAATCATAGAAGGCTAATATAACTTAATCGCATCTAACTCTTACCAGCAAGTATCCGATCCAGTAGGGCACCAAATCTGACGTGTGCCTGACAAGACGCTATGTGGATGCTAAATAATCAATCGCAGCTACAGTAAAAGCTAAATTAGACTAACATGCAACATAGCCAGTTCTCTTACCTGCCGCAAATGAGTAATGATATCGAAGATGACTGATTTGTGCTAGGCCCAATGGTCTACCAGGGAATACTATCTCCTCCCTTGGTAAAATTCCGCTCAACATTACGTAACCATATCCTCAATTTGGATCATGATTCTCAGCCCTCCGCTGAGACGATAAAGCTGATACACTTTCTCATTATGACAACCTATCCGATGCATGATAATGAATCCCAGGTCATAAAGTGCTGGACTATCTACTATCAGGTAGAGCCAAGCCTTTTTTTTTAGCTGGTCTCATCATATCCAAATTATAGGGCTAAAGCCAAGAAGACAATCGTTTTCACCACAAATAACGCTTTCCAACGTCCCCCTTTCCCCCCATCAACACAAACATGAATTCGCAGACCAGGTTTTTCTTTTTCATGCTCATATTTCTCTGGATAATGTCATCCTCCCCAAACATAGAGGAACGATACCCATCCTATATTGATCGCCCGCATATCTTACAACAATACAAATCAGAAGTAAATACGTCAAGAAACGCCCTTCTCTCGGATTATAGTTCCGGATATGGAAACTTAACCGGATTTCATTTATCTTACGAAGACGCAGTTGAGGGGCGCAATGCTTCCGAATGGCCTTTTCCTGGAAATAAGGGCCCTTTTATAGAAGTTGAGAAATTCAGTATCTTACCCAACGTTGTTAGCCGACGAGCAGCAAATACTTGGAACAAAGAGGGTAAATGCGTTGATTTGCCTTCTAGCCGTGACGATAACAAGGATGAAAAAACCGGCGTGAAAATAAACTTAGGAGAATACCCACTGAATATATCTGGTCTAGTACGTGGCAAATTCAGTAGATTAGATACAAAGGATGATATTTTGACTCCAATTCATATGCCGCTACCACAGTATTTGTCTAAATTATATCAATATAGAACAGACGAACGAAGAAGCAAGGAAGAGGAAAAAAGAAATTTACATAATGGCGATGATGATGACAACTTCTCATCACCAATAGATGTAGACTTGCAGAATAATGAGTACATGAAAAAGAATGGTAATTTTACTGAGTCTGAAGGCACAATCAAATTGGCATTTTACAATACTTATCCGCAAACAACTATTGAAAATGTAGATGTTTCGGACACGACAACTGTCAAAGCTTCAGTCAGATTGAATGATTTGTTGGACAAAGACGAACACAACTTAGCTTTCTCAGGTGTGTATCATCAAGACACAGGAAACATAGTTATCACCACAAGATCTGCTAAGTTCGATGGAATTCATGCTTTACCTGAACTAAATCTTGCTCCAGACTCTCATTTCAATAAATCAAGGTGGGCTCTTTTCAACGAATTTAACAAGACCTCACTCGATGACATAGAGTTTCAGCAAATCGAACATTTGGTTGATACATCTGATGAATGTGAATATATCGGATATTTCCATATCGAGTCTACGAACTTAACAAAAGAAGAGCTCAAGCAAATTGACTATGAGTTAATCAATCCAATTGGTCGTCCGCATAGGAAGGTACCCGAGTTAAAACTATCATCTGGAGTACTCTATTCCCCTAACTGCGGAATCATTTTAGATGTCGGAACTGCAGAGGGTGTAAGAGATGAAATTTCCGACAACACTCTGAGAAATACCATCTTATTTGCATCCTTGGTGGTTCTTGTCCAGATTTGGATATTGATAAGACAAATGGCACAGACTAACACACCTTCGACTTTATCTAAACTTTCTTTTTGGACAATCTCGATCATTAATATGGCAGATGGCTCTATCTCTGTTATTTCTTTGCTTTGCTCTATGATCTACAACGAACTATACATCCAATTTGCAGTGTGTTCATTTCTGGCTTTCACATGTTCTGCAATATACGAAATGAAATACGGAATTCAAATATATTGTACGCAGTTGAACGAACGTCCTCTTGATTGGAGAACCATGTTACAAGGAACTCCTGTGGACGAAAGATCCGAAAGAAGAGATCAAAATATCAATAATGCTTCTGGTAACACAGCTGACGCTGAGACTACTAACAATGATAACGGGACAACCACGGTAAATTTCATTCCACCAACAAATCCTGCAGGAACAACTGATGAGCAGGCCGTAGGCGCAGAGCTTTACACTCGTCATTTTTTCACCATGCTTGTATTTTTATTTGTGCTCATGAATGTCGTAACGTGGCCAAGGACACCAAGGCGAATGTTTGAATACATATTCATTACCCTATTCAACTCTTTCTGGTTTCCACAAATCTACAGAAACGTATTGCGTGGTTCAAGGACAAGTTTTAGCTGGGAATTCATTTTGTCTACGTCAATCTTGAGATTGATCCCAGTGATTTACATTGACTTATTTCCAAATTCTTTCCATCATCATAGAGACATTGCTTACCTAGTTTTTCTTTTCTTTTGGATGTCTTTGCAATTGGGCATCTTATTGTTACAGGAGCTGTTGGGGCCTAGATTTTTCCTCAGCGAAAAGTATCTACCAGCCACATATGATTACCATCCAATCATCACTAAAGGTGATATTGAATCTGGGTTCAATCTCGATGCAGAAGAACTAGTCAGTGATGGATCTTCTTCAACTGATGAAGATTCTAGGAATCTGAAATACGTTACAGATTGTGCAATTTGTATGCAAAAAGTTGAAATTCCCGTTTTGGACAATAGCTGCTCAGACTCGATTCACATCAATTCTCATAACGAAAATCACGGTGAACACAGTAGTCTGCTGAATTCGACTTTGCTACCAGGTTCGTCGGCTATGGGGTTTGGAAAAGGTACTGCAAATTTGATAGCTCGCCGCAAGTATATGGTGACACCATGTAAGCACGTTTTCCATACGGAGTGTTTGGAAAACTGGATGATGTACAAATTACAATGTCCGGTGTGCCGTAATAGCTTACCCCCGTTTTGAGTCATCTGCTCTAACCAGACAAAATCTGCTCTCGCCAGATTTGGTAACCATACTGGACATGCACAAGTGAGACTCTTCTGTATTATATAATATACGTTTGTATAGCCCAATGCTACTTCTCATTACGCCTATGATAAAACTATTTCGACCGAATTTCTCAAAGCCGGTTAAATGCGTTTGAAGTCGTCCAACATGAATCGAGCCAATTTTTTAAAGCGACGCTCGAAACGTATACGAAAGTATGTATCTATTTTAATTCGGCCTACCAAATCTTTCCAAAATTATATTATGATTAGCTTAGCTCAACGAATTTTGATTGAAAATATAGATTAGGAAAACAGACATAGACATGGTGGATGATAGAAAATTCAAAGCGTGTCTGTTCGATATGGACGGGTTGCTGCTAGACAGTGAAACTGTGTACACCATTTCATTTTCCAACATTCTTATTAACAAGTTCGGTAAAAAGGAGGGACTTACGTGGGATGTAAAGACCAAATTGCAAGGATTACCAGGAGTGAAAGCTTGCCAAGTTGTTATCGATTCCTATGGCTTGCACGAGGAAACGACTGCCGAGGAATTATATGAGCTTACTAGTGCAAGGCAGGAGGAGATGTGGCCATCTGTCGGTGTTTTACCAGGGGTTCAAAAGTTGATTACTTATCTGAAAGAAAAGGATATACCCATCTGCGTTTGTACTTCTTCCTACCGAAACAAGTACGAATTGAAGACAAGCAGACATGAGACTCTGTTCAGATTATTCGACGGAAATGTTATCACTGGTGACAATCCAACTATTGCAGGGAAAGGTAAACCATTACCTTTTATATGGTGGATGGGACTTGAGCAAATCAACACTAAAAGTGAGACTGAGATCAAACCTGAAGAATGCCTTATTTTTGAGGATGCTCTGCCTGGATTTATCAGTGGGAAAAGAGCAGGAGGTTATGTCATTTGGATACCCGATCCGAGAGCTCTGGATCTTATTCCAGAAGACGAGGTGAGAAAATTGGTAGGCCCTAATAACGAGCATGGTAAGATTTTCAAATCAATGGAGGAGTTCAAACCTTCGGATTACGGTATCTAGAATGAGCTTTGAGGCTGTAGACTAGTTCACTCCTGGTTGGGTCATTCATGAGACCACCACAGCCTTTCACTTTGGGACACTATTTAAAAACATGCAACATGTAACTTTTGTTGACGAAAAAAAACATAAATAGTATAAAATTATAGAAGGGTCACGGTTATATAAAGAGAGCCATAAAAGAAGTGAGGAAATGAATAGATAGGTGATGGTTGTTGTTCTAGTTTGTTCTTTTGGACGACAAATTTTAGTATGGGGCGTTTGTGAACAAGAAGGAAATGGATTCACCGTTGTGTAACCTTCTGATTGCCTCAGCCAACACACCCGAGATGTCAAGAGAATCTAATTTTGGACATTGGGACAACTTGGATTCGAAAGGCACTGTATTCGTACATACAACTCTTTCAAGTCTGGAGTTATTAATGTTTTGAATGGCCTTACCACTCAAGATTCCATGGGTGACAATAGCAATGACAGACTTTGCGCCGTTATCCAACAAGACATCAGCGGCCTTAGCCAAGGTACCGCAAGTGTCAGCCATGTCGTCAACGATGATACAGATTTTTTCGGTCACGTCACCGACCAAGACCATTCTGCTGACCTCGTTAGCACGGGCACGTTCCTTGTGGATCAAAGCAAAGTTCAAATCTAGCTTATCTGCTAGACCGGCGGCTCTCTTTGCACCACCTGCATCTGGCGATATGATTATGGCGTTTTTCATGTCTATTTTCTCCTTGATGTATCTGACCACACTTGGTTCTGCGTAAAGGTTGTCGACAGGAGAATCGAAGAAGCCTTGAATCTGCGAAGCATGGAGGTCCATGGTGATGACGTGATCGCAACCGGCAGTCGTGAGCATGTCTGCCATCAACTTCGCAGTGATTGGAGCACGAGACTTGTCCTTTCTGTCCTGTCTCGCATATGGGAAGTTCGGAAGAACAGCAGTGATTCTTCTAGCCGAGGCTGCTCTACAGGCGTTGAGCATGATCAACAACTCGAATACCTTATCGTTGACCGGACCTGCACCAATCTGCATAATGATGTATATGTCTTCATCACGAATGGACTCACCGATGCTGAAAAGTACCTCCTTGTTGGAATCCCTCTTGAACTCGACCGGGGTGAGTTGCAACCCCAATCTCTTTGCAACCAACTCTGCTAATCCACGGTCGATATCAGAAGCTAGGAGTTTGATGGAGTTCGTAGACATGTTGGCGGTGGAGAGAGCAAACTGGCGGTCTGTGCTGCTGGCCTTGCTGGACAGGAAATACGATTGCTGATGGAGAAGGAAACAGCCAATTACATCCTGTCCGGCCTCTAACAACCTGGGGTAAGCAAAAAGGTAGGCTGTTTGGAGACTACAAGAAGGAGAAAAATAAAATTTTTCTCCTCGAAACGAAACAGAAAAAACCATGGGGAAAGCAGCATCCCCGGCCCCCCGGTCACGTGCGCGGAGAGGAGGCGATATGTTTCAAAGGAGACGGGAACTGATTTCGGGCTCTCGGGGTACCAGCAGATAGGACTTGGGTCTCGTGCCAGAGGGCAAGCAGCAGGCAACAGAGAGAGACAGCGGGACAAGCGGTGATGTCTTCGTTCAGTGATATGGACCTCACGTTGATCAACCCGCACAAGAAGCGTAGTCTCTCTCGAGAGACGCCCCTGGTGTTGAAATCAGATGATTTCAAGTACCCCGCAAACCACATTCCCAACAGCAAGAGAATCAAGCTGCCGGCGCTGTTGCCCTATAAGCTTCCGTCAGATTTACTGACAAAATTGAACCTTCAACAGATATCGCTTGACGATTTGGATGCACACACGAAGCTGAAACTGCACCACATATCAGCTGAGTCAGCCAATCGCAAGCCTGCCAGTCTTAGCATTGCCGGCAGCTCCACGGCGTCGAGCTCTCGACTAACCTCGCCGGTACCGACAGTGGCGAAGGCTTCCCGTTTCAAGGGTGAACAGGCTTCTCAAAGTGAGGGCGCTGTCCATAGTACGCCGAAAGCGACTGACGGTAAGGAGGAGAGTAGGGGTTCGATTACGGCCATAACGGAGCATGCAGATCGATTGAAGAAATCTTCAATACATTTATACCAGTCGAAGGAGTACTTGAAATCGATGCTTGACTTCACACAATCATACATTCTCTTCATTTTGGCACTGAGAATGAAGGAGATGGAGAACGAAGCACACGCCATCGACTCCTCCGAGTCGATCAAGCTGATTTGCCGGAAGAGACGTGATTGGGTCAACGTCTTACTATTTGGCGAGAAAATCATAGACAATTTTACCAAGGTTTTGGAAGGAAGCCGGGGACGAGAGAGAGAAAGAAATGCCAAACTCAACGGGCTCGTGCATCTTCTTGGGTTCATACATTATACCAACGGGTTTATACAGCTCCATCTATGCAGCGCCATCCTCAAGTACGTGGACATCCTGAAGGAAGGTACCACTTCGGGCGAGAACAAGGATAACGGCAAGCTGGTGAAGCTGATTACAAAGTACGAGGAAACTCTAGCGAGTTCCACAAAGGCCCTGCAGGTGGGTGAAAAACATATGGGTTTATTTGTCATTGCCAAAGAGTACCCGCAACTCTGGAGCCAAAGCTTTACGAAATTGTCCAGCGTGAAACGAGATACGCTGGTGTTGTCCTACAATCTCCACGTTTCGAGCAAAATACCCAAATTCAAAACTGGCGTCAACTACTGTTTGCCTATCTGTTCGCACGTGTGGGACTTGAACAACATGATCAACTTCAGTGGCTTCTTTCTGAAAGAATGGTGCACGAGGCATTCGATCAAACATAGCCTCATATTTGAATAGCCTAATTCATGGACGTTTCTGTTTTCTAATAATAACGATTTTAAGATAATTTTTTTATTTCGTAAAAGAACAAATAACTGTACATATATTTATACCTATAATGTCTATGCATTTGGGGAGGAGAGAAAGGAGAGTGATTGTGCTCACTCACCCAATGTATCTGGAAATAGGAAAAAGGAGATACCGATGATGAAGTAAGTGGCGACCAACATGACTCCTTCCAACCAGTTGGAGCTTCCGTCCAAGATCAAGGAGTTGGTGATGAAAACTGAAACAAAGATGACTGCTGTTTCGAACATGCTGAAGTACAAGCTCATTGGGACATCCATAACCCAGCCGACCAGGACCAAGAATGGCGTGACGAAAATTGCGATCTGTAAGGAGGAACCGATGGCAACCCCTATTGCCAAATCCATCTTGTTGTGGTATGCGACGTAAATTGCAGTGACGTGTTCGGCAGCGTTACCGACAATTGGGATGATGATCAAACCAATGAACGTTTTCGATAGGCCGGATGTTTGCACAATCTCATCGATAGTTCCGACCAAGTAATCTGCACAGATGGAGACCAAAATAGTGGACAGGAAAAGCACAGCAATTGCAGAGACTGCCGATAGGTGCTGCTCTGTAGATGGGTTCAGATCATAGATGGACTTTGGTCTATTAATCAAGGAGGAGTTGCTACGGGAATGGGAGGCGGGGGCCGAAGCAGGGTTCAAAAGCGTAGGTTCTGGAACTGCTCCTGATTGAGGGGCTCCATTCCCTTGACCGTAAAAGAGGGCAGGGTCGCTTGTCTCAGAGCTCTGTGTTGGGTTGTCCTGGCCCTCCAAGTCGCCAATGGCACTTTCGTTGGGACCGTCTTCCGTGAAGAGAAAGGCGTGGGTCTTTAACTGGAAAATCATGTAGAAGACATAGACTATCAACAAGACAAAGGAGGTTCCGCGGGATAAATCCAAGATCTTGTCATCCAAATGGTTGGTGTCCTTTGGTAAGGAGAGGTAGAATGCTGCTGGCAACAACAAGGCCATGACAGAGACAGCCAACAGAGAGCCCATTGTCTGTGCTGCGGTCTGGTTGAAAAACTGCTCTTTGTATCTGAGACCTCCGACGATAAAGCACGAGCCCAACACTAAGAGGAGGTTGGACAAGATGGAGCCCAACATCGAGGCCTGCACGACGGTGATCTGGTTCTGCTGCAAGGCAATCACCGACACAATCACCTCGACCGCATTTCCAAAGGTTGCGTTGAGCAAGCCTGCGATGGAGTCGTTGTGGATAGACTCGCCCAATTCCTCGGTTGCATATGCGAGCAACGAGGCTAGCGGGATGATGGCAATGAAGTTTGTCGAGAAGATAGCCACAGGGCCAAGGTTCAGTTTCTCTGCAAGGATTCCAATCGGAACAAAGAGTAACAACCAGTTAATAGGCGACGACTTCAGTGTTGTCTGCGAGGCATCGTAGCAGGACTTGAGCAGAGAGTGCGATTGCTGTTCTGGGGAGGACCCCGAGTTCAGAAGGGCCGTGTTTTCAGAAGACATTGCTAGCGCTGCGATGGTTGCGGATATCCAATCGAGTCAAATATGAGGAATAGAAGAACGACGAGGAAAAAAAGCAACAGCAGGGGTTTTTTGAGCAGAGAAATAAAGAGTACCGTTTTTTTGTCATCCTAGAGTCTTTCGAAAACATGGAAGGCTTGTCTTTTGCATCTTCCCCGCTGGGAAGAGCCGGCAGCTATTGCTAGGAGACCGGGAAACCCGCGCAAAAAAAGAAAAAAAAGAAAAAAAAGAAAAAAAAAGGAACAGAAAAAAACTTCTGGTTCCACAGTCACGTGATAAATCCTTTTTTGCGTCGATCGGCGCAGTTGGTTTTTTTCCGCTGCAAAAAAAAAAAGCCTAGACTTGTCCCCGACGCGAAACTTCGCCGGTGACGCGAAAACGCCGCCAGGGGCTTCTGCAGCCCCCAAAACGCGTCTGCGGCGACAGAATAGGGCAGACGCGAAAAACGCGATCGCCAACCTCCCCCCTTTGGGCCTGCAGGTTGCCTAATCGGTTAAGTGTTGATTATCCCCTTCAACGCCGAATTCGTCCTTCTATCGATTGACGGCTCCAGGAGCATTCTTGTTTTTCCACAGGCACTTGCAGTTGTTGCTTCTCCACACTGTTACGTCCGTTAAGTACCTGTTTCTCTGCCCCGTTTAGATATATAGCTCTTTCCGCTGTGGAAACCAGCAAGTCTTTGCTTCTTTCTGCTTATCCTCTCTCTTCTGCCTATATCTCTCTCTGCGTGCACCACTGGATACGCACGCTAGCGCACTCGAAGCCGAAGTCGAAGCCAGAACTCGAAACACTCCTCCCACACCGTCAGAGGAAAAATCTCTTAATAACCACCCTGTCTGCTTAAATACACTTCTTCTTCCTGTTGCACACGGAAGTTAAAGACCCCGTGATACCCACCCCCTTCTGTCTTACAATGTCCGACTTGGAAGCATTGTACATTTTCTTGAACAAGCCTGTGAGTTCCGAGATGATTCACTACTTGGTCGCAACGACCTCCTCGATCATCTCGGTGCCACAGAGTGGGAACGAGACCATCTCCAACACGAGTGAATACCCTTCTCCTCCACAGTCCCCCGTGGACTCCTGCAAGTCCGCAATCAGGCACATCCCGCAGCTGTTTGACTTCATCCACCGTCTCATCCAGCACTCCCACGTGCAGAGCACCACCCTTATGACCTGCTTGATTTATCTAAACCGGCTGAAACAGGTCATACCGGCAAACTCCGTCGGTATGGCTACTACCCACCACAGAATCTTCCTTGGTGCTATGCTCCTCGCTGCCAAGTACACGAACGATTCCTCGCCAATGAACAAACACTGGACCACCTACACCGACGGTCTGTTGTCGCTACGCGAGGTGAATGCTTTAGAGATCGAAATGATCCAGTACATTGGCTGGGGGAACTTGCGTTTTGAAAACAGCGACTTGATCCACTCTCTCTCCTACTTTTTGGAACCAATCAAGAGAAAGTTGAGAGTCAAGAATGAGGCGAGACTCTTGAGCGAAGTGGCTGCTCTGAGAGAAGAAGCAGAAGCAGAAGCAGAAGCAGAAGCAGAAGCAGAAACACACTCCTATAACTACACATACCACTACAACCAACCATCGCAATCGTCTAGTTCTACCTCTTACACGAGAATGTCTCTCTCCTCAACCTCATCTTCCCTTCCGTCTCTCATCTCTTCCTCTTCTTCCACATCTACCGTATCTTCTTACATGTCTTTACCTAGAAAAGACTCGATACAGTCCATAGAGTCGACAACGGCAATCTCGCCCATCATATTTCCAAACACTACTCAGCATATCTCCCCTAAATCCAAATCAACAACCCCAATATCGATGCCTTTGCGCCCCTTGAAATTGAAACCTAAATCTCAACTTTCGGATTCCTTTTCCAGCGTCGACAATATCAACAATAACAGTATTGCCAATGCACGGAAGTTCAAAAATTCTACAAATTTACCTCTCAATATACCCATTTCGTCCTCCACCACCTCACTGTCTCTGAAGAATAGCAAAAAATCTTTCAGACTGGTAAACTTAAGCCAAGCCAATATAAGTGGGAAAGAAAATATTTCTTCATCTAATATTGATAACATTGTGACTCTAGTTTCATAGTCTTTTTTTCTGACGCGTGTCATTTTCTTGCTTTCACCCAGATACCACTAATTTAATTTACTCTCAGATCCCTAGAAATCCTTTTCGTTTACATTCCTTTGTGTTTCCAATTCAGTTCTTTTACCTTCTATGTTCTACACTTCTATACTTATTTATTATTTGCCAACCTTAGACAGGTTCTTTGTGTATTACTTCAATACCACCCAACACCGCGCTTTATTGATCTTCTAAACTTATCCAATCTAGTGTATGTTTCAGCTCTGAATTAAGTGGAGTTATAAGTAAACTTGTTACTATCAAAGAGGTGTCTGAGCGAGAAAATCAGGCCTCATATTTATGATGTAAAGTACAATGAAAATTAGATCATTCACGTTTACTTGCTTTTATAGATGCGAAACAACATCGAAGTGGTTGCAATAATAATTACAATCAAGTGTGGTGGTAGTTATATTCAATAATTGATCTATTTAGGACTAATGTTTCTGCAACTCTTCTCGGAACGCACTGCTCTTGAGTGGGGGATGTACGTCCAGTAACTGGCTTTGACCCAACTGGAAAGAGGCTAATTCACAGATGTTAACCACCTCCCTATCAGGCTGTTCCGCAACTTCATTTCTACAAACACTAAAAACAGTTTTAGCACTTATTGTGTAGGTGGTAGAGGTGTAGAAAGACTATCATCGGTGATTGGCTTGGTGAGACACGTCCTAATAGATTGTGCAATTAAACCGCTAATTGTAACGAGAAATTCTTTACTATCCGAGTTCTGTGACCTTTAATTAGTGTACTGACTAAATTCCAAGTCACTCAAGAAGTCTAAGTGAAAACTACCCATTTTAAACTAGCTTTCTCCATGAAGGTCAAGAAGTCCTTTAAAGCCACTGCTTTTTGCTGAGGCAAATTTACAATTTGTGGCCATCTTTTTTTCCATTTCGTCATGGACCAAAACTTTGTCCGCATCTTTAGTTTGACCTTTGAAGTTGGTATTTTCCAAGCCTGGGCTTCATTTTCTTAAAAGATACACTTAAGTGGCAAGTGGACAAGGGAGAACTCACCCTCTGGGTCAATTTCAATCGTTTTGAACGTTTCCGTGATAATTTGATTTGCTTTTCTTCTGAAATGGTCGACTGACGTTGAGAATTTTCTTGCATCAAAAAGTGCTGATACAATCATTTGAACCGGCGCTTGCGTCTGTGAAAGCAAGTGAACGTTTGTTATCCTACTTCTGTTGTACTTCACATCGTAAATATCGAGCCCAAATTTCTCAGTGGCCAGCTCGGACACTTTCTCGACAGAAGTAAGTTGAGTTGTAACTCCTCTTAAACTCCAATACATTGGATTGTATTCTTCTGATACTCTTCAACACCACGCTTTATTTTCAAACCAAGGAGAAAGCTCGAACATTTGAAAATACATTAAAATCAATATTCATTGATATAAAGACTACATAACTAGTCCAGAATACAGTTAAAGGAATATTTTTCTGATCTATGCCCATTTCAATATATTCATCCTTTATATATCATTTAAGGGATATTAAACTAAAAGCTGAACAAACAACTATAATAAAAATCAATTGTACAAATCATCTTCCTCCTCTTCGACATTTCCGAAAGACGCTCCGCCATCAGTAGCGGTGGATGTTTCACCACCAGCAGGCTGAGATGGACCAGATGATGTGTTATCGAACTTGAATGAACTTAATTGTCCTCTGGAAGATTGCAGTTGTTGTGCATATGCTTCATATCTTCTTAATTCTGCAGGAGAAACAGATCTCTTCGCAGTCTTCATTGCTTCTTCGAAATGGGCCTTGGTAATATATGGAACTGGATCAGGTTGATCTTCCATTACAACGTCAGCCTCTTCCCCTTCCTTCTTGACTTGTGAATCTTCAAATGCTTTTTGGGCTTCGATGGAATCCTTGATCGCAAATTTGGCAGCTCTTTGAACAATGTATGATAAATCTGCACCTGAGAAACCGTTGGTCAACTTTGCAATAGCTCTTAAATCTAATCCTGGCTCCAATGGGGTCTTCCTTAATTGTGCGTTCATGATGGACAGTCTAGCTCCTTCATCAGGTAACGGAACATATATGAGCTGGTCCAATCTTCCAGGTCTTAAAATAGCTGGATCAATCTGATCAGGTCTATTGGTTGCACCAATAATGAAAACATTCTTTTTCGCATTCATACCGTCCATTTCGGTTAACAATTGGTTGACAACTCTATCAGATGCTCCACCAGCATCACCCATATTTCCACCTCTTGCCTTCGCAATGGAGTCCAATTCATCCAAGAACACAACAGTTGGTGCAGCAGCTCTTGCCTTGTCGAAGATATCCCTGATAT
The DNA here is from genome assembly GCA_030556025.1 of Pichia sp. NRRL YB-4149. Lineage (NCBI taxonomy): Eukaryota > Fungi > Ascomycota > Pichiomycetes > Pichiales > Pichiaceae > Pichia > Pichia sp. NRRL YB-4149. The sequence continues at coordinate 34,215 of JANIWA010000008.1, read as the reverse complement.
TAGACTCAGACTCACCGTACCACATACTTAATAATTCAGGACCTTTAACAGAAATGAAGTTAGCAGACACTTCAGTTGCAACTGCCTTAGCCAATAAAGTTTTACCGGTACCTGGAGGACCAAAGAATAAAACACCCTTCGAAGGAGCTAACCCGAACTTGGCATATTGATCTGGATGCAAGACAGGGTATTCAACAGTTTCTTTCAATTCTTGCTTAATGTTGTCCAAACCTCCAATGTCATCCCAAGTGACGTTAACACTTTCGACAACGGTTTCACGCAAAGCAGATGGATTGGAGTTACCAAGGGCAAATTTGAAGTTGTCCATGGTGACACCTAATGAGTCTAAGATTTCTGCGTCGATGTTTTCTTCTTCTAGATCGATCAATTCCATCTTTTCTCTGATCTGTTGCATGGCAGCCTCCGAACATAAGGATGCAATATCCGCACCGACATAACCGTGAGTCTCGGAGGCAATCTTTTCCAGATCAACATCCTCTGCTAATTTCATGTTTTTAGTGTGGATACGTAAAACTTCCAATCTACCGGTAGCATCTGGGATACCGATATCGACTTCTCTGTCAAATCTACCGAATCTTCTCAAGGCTGGATCAATGGAGTTTGGTCTGTTGGTTGCAGCGATAACAACAACATTCGATCTGGCCTTCATACCATCCATCAAGGTTAACAATTGAGAGACAACTCTCCTTTCAACTTCACCGTTAGTCTTGTCTCTCTTTGGAGCGATAGAATCGATTTCATCAAGGAAAATGATTGCAGGAGCATTCTTTTCGGCTTCTTCGAAGGCCTTTCTCAAGTTGGATTCCGATTCACCTGCCATCTTGGACATAATCTCAGGACCATTGATCAAGAAGAAAAATGCACCTGTCTCGTTAGCGACAGCTCTTGCCATCAAGGTCTTACCGGTACCTGGAGGGCCATACATTAAGATCCCTTTAGGTGGTTTGATACCAATTGCCTTGAACAATTGTGGGTGTCTGAGAGGTAATTCCACCAATTCTCTGATTTGAGCCATCTGTTTTCTACAGCCACCAATGTCATCGTAACCAACTTCGTTCAGGTTGTTCTCTTCATCTTCTCTGTTGATCGGTTCGCCTTCGGAGTGTATTATAGTATCTTGGGAGACAATGGCATAGTCCTCAGGCTCAACCTCAACGACTTTGAATTCCACTTGTCTCATACCACCTCTTACTACGAAATGGTCACCCTTTCTCACCGGTCTGTATGCATCCACAAAGTAAGGCTTCAAGAAAACATCGAATAATGAACCGGTCAAACCTTCGATTGTGTCCGCAATAGGTAACACCGAGATTCTGGTGGCAAACTTGATGTCAGGACATGCATGGATAACGACAACGTCACCCAACCTGACTCTCAAGTTGTTTCTTGCAACTCGGTTGATTCTGCAGACGCCATCCTCCATGTCGTCATCGACCAAGACAACCAAAACGGTGTCCTTTCTCTTCTTGCCCTTTACCAAAACGGCATCACCACGGAACAATTGCAACTTCTCCATGGTATTCGACGTCATGGAGATGATCGAGTTGTCATCGTTAGTGGCATCATCGACAACCAAAGCGTTGTCCTTCTTCTTTCTTCTCAAGATCGCAGTCGCAGTAGAATCTTCAGGGCCAATATCTCTGCCCGAGGCATCTAAGAGGGGCTTTTTTTCACCAGACATCTTTCGTTACCAAATGATTGTTCTTCTTTGTCAACACTCAATTGTTAGTAACGCACGTGGAGAGAACAGGGACGGAATTGGATGGTAAAACGCAGAAGGAAGGCAAATCCCCGCAGATATCGTCCAACGGCAATCCAGTGGCAAAATGGAAACAGGCCTCCACCACACTCGCAGGAGCACTGCTAACGAGGGCCGGGGGGCAAAATGCCAGAAAAAGCCAGTGCTCAGCGCGAACAACCGCTTGGAGCGAACGAGCCGGTGATGATGGGGTGGAGGGAAGGAGCACAGAGATAGATGAGCGACCTGAACGGGCAGTAGGATGAGCAGGGGAGGCATTTGCGGGGGGGGGGAGAAGGGGTCGGAGAGCACGACAGACAACCTGCAAACACTATGGCATCAGCAGTGAAACACGAAGCGTCCTGCATTTTTTGCAAGATCATCAAAGGTATGTCTGGGAGCCGCTTACAGTTATCGTGAAATTTCGAACACCCGGAGCAATTACTAACATTGTGTGATCCATTCTCGAGAGTATCACAAACTGGTCTAGGCGAAATACCTTCCTTCAAGTTGATTGAAACAGCACACTCATACTCATTCCTTGATATCCAGCCAACGTCGAAGGGTCATTTGCTGGTCATTCCTAAGTACCACGGCGCTAAGCTACACAACCTTCCAGATGAGTATCTTGCCGACATTCTGCCGGTCGTGAAGAAGTTGACAGTAGCCTTGGGTTTAGACATCGATGGACCAGAAGGCGTCGGCTACAATGTTTTACAGAACAACGGTAGAATCGCACACCAGGTTGTAGACCACGTACACTTCCACTTGATCCCGAAGAGAGATGAAGCCACCGGGTTAATCGTGGGATGGCCTGCGAAGGACGCTGACATGACTGAATTAGCTGCATATTTGAAGGAGTTGCAAGCTAAATTGGCATGATCCATCAGATAAACGATAGTTAGCAGGAGCCAAAAGGGATGGAGATTTATACAGATGAGGAGATGAGTTTTATATGTTAGGACGTTTGTATATGTTATATGATTTTGTTTGTATGAAATGCTACTGGGCGTTACTACAAAGCAAGAAGTATCGTACTTGATCATTTATAAATATATACTATAACAAATGTTGTTAGATTCTACAACTCAAAGTCCCACCATTCCACTGACCTGGCGGGCGCCAGCTCCAAAGACCATCTGCATGGTCTGGGTTCCAAATGGGAAATAGCTTGCCGTGTACCATAAAATAGACAGCACCTCCACAATTCCCATGATCAAACTCAAAATAGTGCTCTTGAGAACGACCGCACAGTATATAGTGAGGATTTGACTTGTAACGAATATTATGGTGAATGGTAATCTTTCTTTACTCGATAAGTGTTTGAGATAGGAAATTGGGCCTTGTAGAACACCAAACGACAAGAAAAATAGTAAGGATCCCAACGTCCACAACATCACAAACTTTCTAGGCTTAAGCGTTAACACGGGGAACAGAAAGAATCCCAAGGCAAAACATGCAACTGATCCGAGCAATAGCAGAACAAACCCCAAGTACCGCTCGAATCTCGATAAAGTAAACCAGGAAGGCTCCTCAGATGCTCCTAATATGTCTGAAGAGTTTAATGGTAGTATGTTCTGTGCCCCATCAACGGTCTCTTGAAACGAATTGCTTATATTTGTTCCTAGATTTGAAAAAAACGATGACGCTGTGTTGACAAAATCATTGTTATTGGATGTCCGCGTTGTTCTCCAGTTGGATATGAAAGCGGCATTAGCATCCTCCGACATTTTATGTCACAATATGTATACTCCGAGAAACTGTTTGCCTATCCAGACTTCTACTACCCCCACTCCGAAAATGAAAGATTTATCAAAAACGGACAAGCCCGCAAATTCCATAAATAAACACGTAGTCAAGCAAGCAAATCATGCTCGCCTTGGGAGAAAAAACGACAGACAAAAAATCGTAGATTACATTGAATTGTACAAATAGCTAACGCATTGCTACTGTAATTTACAAATATATCAAAACATCCAGTATTCATTAAAGAAAAGCAAGTAGTCATTTCAGTTACCAAACCCACCAACCGATTCCTTTGATAACAGTTGGTCTAAAAACTCGGCGTCACTTTTGAATTTCAAGCCAGGCTCATTCAGCAATCGGTCAAAATCATCTTCTGGAGACAGGATTTCTTCCGACTGGTATTCTCTATTATTATTTGATACCGGCGACGGTATACTATTGACATTGTTGAATCCATTATTCTTGATGTTAAAAGAAAGCCCTCCCTCAAAATCATTATTAATATTATTATCATCGTTGGAGTTCACCTTCTCCAAATGTAAAAGCGCATCCATATTATCAGCTCTAGGATATTTTTTGTAAGATTCTGAAAGCTTCTTGAAGTCCAGGGGCTCGGAGTGAGCATTTGAAAAGTCCATGAATTTCAATTTTGATTCACTGGGCTTGAGCTCAACATTTTCCGTAAATGCCTTCAAATTTTTCTGGAAACTGTCCAGATCTAGAGTTGAGCTGCTTTTGCCCTGATTGAGTTCAGAAGTATTGACATCATTTGACCCTGTACCATTGTCGTAGGTGTAGTTTTCCGCTATGTTGTTTTTAGCGTAATAGCTTCGATCTCCTTCAGCCGCAGTGTCATTTAAATTGAGTTGTTCTATTTGGTCTTCTAATTCTGATAGCCGTTTATCTTGTGCTTCTAGTATTTGCTTTAAATAAAGTATGTAATCCACGCTTTTGTTTAAAATGATGTTTTTATTTGCTTTGGTATCCTTGGCTGCATTTTTCGACTTGGATATATCGTAGAGCATCGATGGCGGTATCAACGCTCCCAATTCTTTTATCTTTTCCTTGATCAAGTCACGTCTCCTCCTCTCGACGGCATTGTGTAACTCTCTTCTTCTTGACAGCTTGTTCTCCTTGCTCAAAGCACTTTTGGGGTTCATGTGTGTACCAAGAGATGAAGGAGAACCGATGCCCTTAAACGAAGGAGAATTTATCGGAGATTTCAAACTATCGTCATTATATGAACCATAGGGGGAGTCCAGGAAGCCTTCATATGTAGACGAGGGAGATATTAAGTTATTCAAAGAAGTACCCAGTTGGGAGCCATAACTTTTTGCCAAAGTATTTGAAATCGTCTTTCCCAATTTGTGGCCAGTAAAGTTTGTAGAAAATCCTAAAGATTGCGGGGAGAATGCTTCTGTCCTTAATGACGATGAGTCTCTAGCTAGCGAGGTCGATATGGGCTGAGGACTTTGGTACACTGAATTTGAAAGCAAATCCGTATTTGTGGAACTGTTGTTCACCGTGTTCATGGAAAAATTATTCGACGTTATTGGTAACCCGTTGGTGTTAATGTCTACTGGGTTCCCCGAATTGATGTCACTTTTGAGAGCATCGGCATTTCCATTTGGATTGTTGCTGATTTGCATATTCTCGTCAATCAGGCTATCGATAAACTGTTTATCGAAGTCAGCCAGGTCCGTCGTATCAAGAAAATTGTTTCCTGGAGATTGTGCCCTCTGTGAATCTGCATTGTTGTTATCTATGAAGCCAAAATTATTCATCGAATTGGTGTATGGTATGATGTTCTCTGCACCACGAGGGTTTCTTGCGGCACCTTGGCTTATCTGGTCCCAGTCATCGCTGTAATCGTTGTTGTTGTTGCCACTGGTGTTGAATTCGCCAAAGTTGTTAAAATCTGCGCTACTCGTATTTACATTACCGTTGCTATCATTGGTGAAAGGTGTCGTGGACGAGCTGTTGGTGTTCAAGAAGTTCGAGCTAGGTGAGTTGAAGTCGTTCAAAAAGTTGTTTGATCCATTCCGACTCATTTTCTAGAAAAATCGTTGTTGTTAGACGGGTGGCGGTTGCTCGTTTGTTTCTTGTAGGGCCGCCAGTTCCTCTTTTAAAGTGCTAAAATGGACCCTGTCGTATCGTCTGGTATTACTCACTATGGCAGTGTGCAAGTGGAGGTGCTAGGGTTGGGTAAACTAAGGTTCTCGGATAGAGGATATTCAGGACTGTCAGTCTGCGTTAGTCTTTTCCCGTATGTGTGTGTGTGTGTGTGTGTGTGTGTCTCTGCTGGTTTCTCGTATGCGACCAGCTGCTACAGCCGACGACTCTCTCTGCCTTTACCGTAACATGCATGCTTGAGCAGAAGCGTATACTGTTATCTCCATTGCTGCCGAGGCCAGTCGCTTGTGCCACATTGCAGACCCCAGAGGGCCGCGAAACCAGGCCGGCTGCGACGATCGTCGCAGCCTCTCCGGGGAAGTGTGTTTCCCAATGCGGTAACAACTATATTGCAACTACATACTGGCCATGTACAGACACGGAAGATCCCGTTGGACTAGCGCTGGCTGTCCCTCTTTCTATCACCCCTGCCGACATGGCGGAGTGCCTTAATACTCTCGCTTATGCTGCTAGAGCTGCGACGCAAAAGACTACCACCACCAATGCTGCCTCGTCGGGATTCTCCTAGATCGAAAAATACAACATGCTCTTCGTCTCCACTATCGGATCGATGGATGTCATACTGGGTCTGTAGTTTTTGCTGTGGTCTTGGCACATTGACTCCACTTAGTGGTAGCTCTGTGATACTTTTGTTTGGAGGGTAGTCTGTAAAGTCGTCGAACGACATGTCCTGGCTGGTATCCACAGGCCTCATTGAGTACCTTTCCATGCGATTACTTTGTTTCTGTCCGAAGATCGACCGTGAGTGAGGATCAAGCGTCGGGGTGGTGAACTCTTTCATTAAAGTGGGGGTAGAAGCTAATGACTCGGGTGTTCTGAGTTCTTCGTCGTTGCTGGCTGTTGCTAATCTTGATGTAGACTTCATGTCAAGCGGCAAATTGCTCTTAAGTAGTCGAGAGTCACTGGCCCTTCTGGGGAGCTGTAGAGTTTCGAAATACCGTCGGTTGACATCTGCTGTTTTCGAATTTCTTCTCAAGTTCTCTTTGGATAGTGGTGATTGCCTATGATGGAATTGAGGTTCTCTCAGCACAGCAACTGGGCTCGGAATGGCTCTTGCGTTCGGCGGAGTTGGAGCTGGGGGCCGAGGGAGCTTATTCGTAGGTGATTTTGATTTAGTAATCCTACATTCCGCCTTAAAAGCAACTTGTAGGTCTTCGGTGTCTTCTCTTCTCTCTACTACTGCATCGAAATCTAATAGAGAATCTCGTGAGCTTCCCTCTAGTGGCCTTCTTGTGGTCGTTTCGACGTTGAGGCCAGCCCTTGGTTCGGGTTTTGCTACCTTCATGATTAATTTGGGTGCCTTTCCTTTCTCTTCTGATTTCTGGAATTGCAAGTCAAAACTCTCATCACTTTCCACCTTGCTTACCCTTGGATAGTCCCTCAAGCCAGGTGGTGTCTTGAAGTCAAACACGTTTAGATTTTCTGGCGTGGTCTGTCTGATTAGTACATTACCAGCTCTTAATTCCATTTTTCTGGCAGCATGCTTGCTGAGCAATCGGTTTTGAATTCCAACCGCTTGAAGATCATAAGCGAGTATTACTTGTGATAATTTGTGATTACGGACCTGTTCATTCCTCAAATCGTCAATACTGTGAGGTAGCGGACCAAGTGCTGGTCCTTCTCTCGATAAATAGATTCTCAACGATGAAAGCCAATATAAGAGAATGTTTCGTTTACTAGAGTTTGGTATTTTTTCATTGCTTGAATCAGGAGATTTTATGAATTGCTCACGGCTGTATTGACTGTCGGGCCGTTGCGGTGAGACTCGTTTGTATCTCCTGCTCCGCGTCTTGAAACCTAGCATTATATCTATTCGGTTGATAAAAACAACTTCGTGTCTCTGTCATAAAGAAAGAAGAGAAGACAAGGAGTATTCGAAAACATGGGTAGAATCTGATTTACTCTTCGTTTCTGCCTGAAAAATATCAGACCCAAGTCAGGCATTTTCTGCTCGATTCAGAACAGATCAAAATCTTCAACAATCACTAATTATCTTTCACAAATATTAGTTCTCGTGATAAGCCATATTAATGCGGTATTTTGCTCTATGAGTATGCTTTATTATGACTCTTTGTCTCTGGATTAGTTTCTTTCTTCGTCTCTTTAGGCCCATTAGTAATTTCACCGTTCCTACACCTATCTGGGCTTCACCGAAGAATTCTACACATGTAGTCACGTGACTGGAAATTTAGTCGCGGTAGATGTTGACGATGTTGTTGACGGGCTTTATTTCTCTGCGAAACCATTTCGGTGGAATTATAAAAGGTTACAAATGTTACCCAAGGAAGACGAATAGAGTAACAGTGATCTCTTTGCTTTGCGTATAAAACAAGAGCTCTGAACAGAAGTTGGTTTTCGCTCACCGCCATGGCTTCATCTTCTGTGCAGCAGGAATCTCCAGATTTGAGATCTGAAGATTATCTTGAACTTCAAAATCCGCGTGAAGAAGCGCCATATACACAATACTATCCCGAATTAGATAGCGAGGAAGCACTGAAACTTTTCACATTCAGCAATAGCAAGATATATAGCACAGTAGTGGAAAATGCAGATGGCCTACCTGAATACTTGGAGAAACAAAGACGGGTCGATAAGATACGGCAGGGCCGATTAAAATTCCCGAGTTTCCGAAAGATTTCTCATGCAGATACAACCATCCCGGACGGAGTTTCTACACATCACTTGAATTCTCTCGCACTACTTGAGAAATTGGGCTTTTACAATATCAACAATGACAAGAGCAAAATGCTCGAGCTACCGGCAGTTTACCTTCGACCCGATTTGCATAAAGATGCATTGATTCGTGGGAAACTTTTGTACAATTCGAAAACATTTCAGGCACACTACGACATGGACGAAACCGATTTGTATTTTCTCAACTGGCTCAACGAGATCTCCAAGCAACAGATTTCTATGGAACAGTTTGAGATAATCATATCATTTTTTGAGACCAAAGTCTACCAGATCGAACGTCTTCTACCTCCTACCATCAAAGACCGCTTAACAATCGATTACCAGCAGCAGCAGCATGCACTTCTTTACGGCTCAGACGATGGAACAGGCTGTACTCATCAGGATGAACAAGCATGTGCTGTTTGTGACTCCAGTGAATGTGATAACACCAACTCAATCGTGTTTTGTGATGGATGTGACATTGCCGTTCACCAAGACTGCTATGGGGTTTCATTCATTCCTGAAGGTCCATGGCTTTGTCGTCGATGCTTGATAGCCCGAAACACAGTTGAAAAATGCATATTTTGTCCCTCTATCACGGGAGCATTCAAACAGACAGATGGAGGCGATTGGGCACACGTTTTATGCACCTTGTGGACTCCTGTATTATACTTTGCTAACCCTATCTACATGGAGCCCATTGAAGGTATCGAAAATATACCAAAGAGCCGATGGAAATTAGTTTGTTACATTTGCAAGCAGAGAGTCGGTGTGTGCATACAATGTTCGAAACCAACCTGTTTTGCTGCCTACCATGTCACTTGTGCTAAGAGAGCTGGACTATATATGAAGATGAAAAAGAGCATCAAAATTGCCATAAATGATAAAAGTACTCTGGTCAGCTTCTGTGATAAACACACTCCTAATGATTGGTCTTCAACTCATGATGTCAAGAAAGGTCTTGATAAGACGAGACTATATTTCCACGATAGGAGAACCCACATACTTAACGAACATGTAAATAACGACACTACTCTGGTCACCAACGAGGAGTATAAAGAGCTTATGTCGGTTCAGTCACATAAGTTTGCATGGAGACTTAATCCAAATATTTATGTCATTCCTGCAATTGTCATTGACGAGCTCATAAAGTTTCAAAGTGATAACAAGGTTCCAAGTATCTCTACACAGACACTGAATCAAATTGCAAAGTATTATACCCTCAAAAGGCAGTTCATGGGCAAGCCATTGATCAAAAGACCAGATGTTTTTAACCATGCTACTCTGCCAGAGCAGGAACTTGAGAATCGAGATAACGCTGTTGACTTTTTCTCTCAGGATGCCAAAAAGTTATCAGACTTGGCTAAATTTGTCTTGAAACGTTCAAAAGCTGATAAATCTTTAGTAGAAAACAAGCTGGAGACTGCTACCATTTTAAATCAGCCAAAGAAATGGATTTTTTGTAATTTGGTCCAATATTTCAAAGCTCATTTTACCAAGCATTATCAGCATCCTTTACCAAAATATGCTGTGAAACCTACAATTTATCAGATTATCGAGAAATGTGAGAATGGTGAATACGTTGATGTTGAAACTTTGATTTATGATATTGAAAAGTTCTCGGTCTGGTTGATCAACTTGAACTTACATCCAAACTCTTCACTTTTGGAATTGCAGAAGCTTTTTAAAGGATGGCACAGATACAAAAAGGTAAAATATCAAAATGCAAGAGATTACGATGAAGTAATTACAAACAACTGGGATTCATTGAAAAGCGAATTCAAGACTGAAAATGGTTTAGACTATAAGATAAGCGAAACCAGTTCAGATGATAATGTTGAGGGATCTACAACATCGGTCAAGAAGCAATTCAGGGGCAACTCAGAAATCCGAAGGCTAGGAATAGACATAACTGATTTTTTGAAAAGCGATAATATTGTTGGTCGTCATCTCCGTAAAAGGAAGGCATCATTGGAAAACACGGATCCTGATAATAACATTGCAGGCGGTGTTTTGAAGGCTCGACTGAATAGGGTAAAGTTACGTACTGATGTCCAAAATCTGAGGAAAAGTACCAGATTAAGGAAAAAGTAAATTACATTTGTCAACATTGTATTTTTTTTTCTCAAACGTATTGTATATTAGAATAAAACGAATGTAGATTATGACGATGTTAATTAATTCATTAATCAAACAGTTGGTTGCTAGAATAATTGATAATTGATAGACTAAGCCTCACTTTGATTAAGTATAAACAGAAATACAAAATAGACAGTGGTTAAACATACGTGAAAAATAAAGACAGAAAATTAGAAAGGAAGAGAAGAAAAAGTAAACTTCAAACTCCTTATAACTTGTCGTAATATTCTTCGTAACCTGGAACGTTCTCCTTGAGACCTCTCTTCTTTCTAGATTCGAGGACAATGGCACCTGGCTTGGTAGATGGGTCAGTTGGATCACCGCTCATGGACTCCCAGTGATCGAAGATCATTTGTGGGAAAGCTTGACCACCGGTGGCTTGTCTCAATTCACCGGTGAAACCGAAGGATTCGTTAACTGGCATGTAAGCCTTGACAGTGAACAATGGAGTACCTGGTCTTTGTTCTTCAGAGATAACTTGACCTCTCTTTCTGTTCAAGACAGAGTAGATACCACCAATAGCGGATTCTGGACATTGGATTTCAATCAAGAAGACTGGTTCTTGAATTCTTGGTTCAGCCAATAACATAGAAGCAAAGGTGACTCTTCTCATGGTTGGCATAATTTGACCGGCACCTCTGTGGATAGCATCAGCGTGTAAAGTAACATCCATAATGTTGAATCTGACACCTCTCAAAGATTCACCAAGAAGTGGACCTTCCTTGGAAGCCCATTGGAAACCGGAGTTGACGTGATCCTTGATTTCGTTCAAGTATTGGACAGCCTTGGTTTCGTCAACAACGACGTTAGCACCAGTACCATCTGGTCCGAAACACCAGATCTTTCTGGCTTCGGTAACATCCCAACCGTATTCATCGGCCATCAATCTAGCTCTGACCTTAAGATCGGCTCTTGGGTCAATGATACCGTTTTCGATAGCCAAATTACACTCTTCTTCCATTGGAGTAGCCTTCAAGTAGATTCTGTTATGCTTGTTTGGAGATTTGGACAATGCGACGATTCTGGATTCCGATTCGACGGTTTCTCTGTAGGAAACAACTGGTGGAGAGATCTTCAATGGAACACCTGCGTGGTCGTTTTGCAAGTCACTCAAGCAAATTTCCAAATGTAATTCACCAGTGGCGGCAACAATATGTTCACCAGATGGAGACATGTAAGTTAAGACACAAGGGTCGGACTTGGACAATCTCTTTAAACCTTCAACCAACTTTGGTAAATCGTTACCGTTCTTGACCTCGACGGCGACTTGGACAACTGGGGAGACAGAGAACTTCATGACCTTCAAGTTGTGGGCACTGTCGGAGGTGGTCAAAGTACCGGACTTCAATAAGAATTGATCGATACCGACTAAACCGATAATGTTACCTGCTGGACAGTCGTCAATTTGTTCGACGGTTCTTCCCATCATCAAGACAGTTCTTTGGATGGCTTTGACGAACAGGTCTTCCTTCTTACCAACGACGTAGTTTGGACCTTGGATTCTGACCTTTTGACCAGACTTGACGGTACCAGCGAAAACTCTACCGAAGGCGTAGAATCTACCCTTATCGGAAGTTGGAACCATCTTAGAGACGTACAACATTAATTCAGCCTTAGGGTCACAGTTCTTGATAGCCAAACAGTGTTCGTCATCAGCAGGACCTTCGTATAATTGGTCTGCTCTGTAGTTTTGAGCAGTGACTGGGGATGGCAAGTGGATGACAATCATTTCCAACATGGCATCGGCAGCTGGCAAGAACTTTCTCATGACGATCTTCATCAAAGCCTTGCCTTCCAATTCTCTTTCTTCACTCTTCAAGTTGATTTCCAACTTTTCCAAAAGAGTGTTAATTTCATCCTTCTTGAAGTTCATGATAGAGTTGATCAATCTAAAGATTGGGTCCAAGACGAACATGTTGAAAGCTCTCTCCAATTGGGCACCGCTGGCGTCTTTGTCCTTGTTAGACCACTTCTTGGTCTTTGGGTTGAAGAAGGAGTCACCCCACAATCTTTGCATCATCTTCTCTCTGTCGACACCAAACTTCTTGGAGTATCTGGTGGCAAATTGTCTCACGGTGAAAGCCCAACCGTGCAAACCGGAACCGAAGGCAACGGTACCCTTGTCTGGGTAGACTTGGCAGTCACCAAGAACCTTATCGACGTAGGTAGCAATGACGACATTAACGGATTCGACGGTTCTGGAGAAGGTTTGGTACAAGTCTTCCTTGGTGATTTGCAATTCCAACATAGCTCTGTCAACCTTGTTGATGACCAAGACTGGCTTAATTCTTTCACCCAAGGCTTGTCTCAAGACGGTTTCGGTTTGGACACAGACACCTTCGATGGTATCGACGACAACCATGGCACCGTCGGTGACTCTCAAAGCAGCAGTGACTTCGGAGGAGAAATCAACGTGACCTGGGGAGTCGATCAAGTTGATCAAGAACTTTGCACCCTCCGTCTTTTGCTTGATTTCCTTGACGTCATCTTCAGTCATCTCCGAGAAAAGAGAGATAGCAGTAGACTTGATGGTAATACCTCTTTCTTGTTCATCCTTTCTGGTATCAGTGAATCTAGCTTCACCGGCCTTAGCAGCGGAAATAATACCGGCTCTTTGGACTAAGGAATCGGTCAAGGTGGATTTACCATGATCGACGTGCGCAATGACGGACATGTTACGCACATTGGTAACACGGTCCATCAAATCTCTGATTTGTTCAACAGTGAAGTTAACTGTACAAAAGCGATATCAAACGTGGAAGAAAAAAGATTTGTTAGTATTCTGAACGTCGCCAGTTTCGTTCAGACGGAGTTAAAACGCCTCCAATCCAAATTGCAGTATTCCCATGTCTGTCACAAGCTGTCCTATCTGAGTCTGATTGTATCTGACAAATTAGTTTTTAGTGTAAAACTGTAATTGCTAACTGTACTATTTTATTTCCACCTTTTTTTTTTTGCTAGGACTTGTAATCAAACGCATTTGGAGTTCAATGACGACTGCAACCGCCGCAAACTGCTCTGCTGTAGGTACATACCCATCTTGGAAGTATATGGAGAGTTGTTGAAGGAAAGCCGGAAAGAAACAACCAGAGCAGCAGAGCACAAACAGGAACAGAAGAGACAGAAGAAGGAAGAGGAGAAAGGAGAGACCGTACTGGAAAGTGAAAAAGTGGACACACAGAAAGGAGCTAAGAGAGACCGTGCACCCTGCGAAAGCCAGCAAAAAAATTTTTCAGCGGCGCTGCTGCCGTTTTTGGCGCTTCGCGGGGATCGCGGCCGGGTAACGGAGCGGTCACGTGGGTCACGTGTGCTGGCCTGATGTGCTCGGGGACGGCCTGGGGATAGTGATTAGGGGCTATACACGAGGTACGGAGGGGAGCCCGTCAGGTCATGAGCCAGATAAAGAGGCCCTGGACGACGAAGCAGTATGCGAAGAGGTACTGCATGCGCATGCGGCTCTCGCCGCCGAAGCCGCCGCCCGGGAGGACGACGTACCTGAGACTGCGCATCATGAAGAAGCCTAGGGAGAACCCGAGGACGACAAGACCGAGGTAACGGACGACGGCGGAGTAGCCTGTGAGAGACTCAATCACGAGGAGCACAAGGATTGGAACAAATTTGTAGCCGGTGTAGCTGACAAGGTCCCAGAGCTTGCTGTTTTTGGAGTTTATGCCCAAGACGTAGAAGGAGATGCGGAGCAAGATGAAGTCCATGACGTAAAAGGCGAGTGTTCTCGTTGTGGCGTAGCCCAACATCTCCGGATGGAAGTCGCCCTTGACGCCCTCGCCCAAGGCCCACACGAGGATGTACGACAGGAATGCCATAGTGGGGATGTAGAGGTCTGGTGCGTTCACGTCCTCGATCGGGGTGGCGAACACGTCAACACCGCTGCCAGCACTGGAGCCTGTACCGGTGACTGCTCCGGCAACGTCCGACTTGCTCTGTCTGATCCAGCTCTTGTTTGTGTAGGGGAAGAGGATAAGAAGTAGCTTCTTCAGCACGTACGCGTTTGACACCTTGAAGTAATACTTGATGTCCTCGTTCAACACAATCTGCTGGATATTCTGCTGCATGTACTGCTGCGATGCGTTGAAAGCGCTCTGCGAGAACTGTAGACCCATCTGTGCTGCCGGATCATTGAAGAATGTGTTGAACTGCGTCCCGGCAGTGTCGCTCGCCGGGTTCCCATATCCCCCGTGCGTCTGCTGTCCTTGAAATTGATTAGCGTTGTATTGTTGCTGTTGCTGCTGCTGATGCTGATGCTGTTGCTGTTGCTGTTGCTGTTGCTGCTGTGCCTGCTGCTGTGCCTGTGTGCTCGCCGAGCTTTGGTTGCCACCCCAGTACGAAGATTGGCCCGGTTCAGCTCCCTGCGTGGGCTGCTCACCCCTGACCTGACCCTGGTATGGGTTATACATGTATGCTGGTGTGCTGTTGAGAGTGTTGTTGTCCAGATCTGTGTTCTCTGGTTCTCTGTCCGCTACAATGGGCCAGCCAGCACACCCATGGCCCTCCTCTAAAGAGCCATCGGTGCAAAGAAGCTCGCAGGTCGGCACAGACACACACCGAAGCTTTCCCGCCGCGGGCCAGCCAGCCTTCTTTCTTCTCTCCTAGTGGGAAAAGTCCCACGCTGGGGGGAACGACGCGTCCGTTTTCGTGTTTCATCCTCTATCAGGCTTTTCACTATAAAGGAGCAGGGGTTTCGCAACAATAGACAGGCGGATAAGCAACGAGGAACAGCCAGAGGTGACGACGAGGAGCATACAGAAAAATGTCGTCTCGTGGAAACTTCAGAGGATCCACCTCGGCACGCTTTGTCAAAAACAGAAGACAGAAGAACGATAGCAGCTCTAGCTACGGAAATGGGAAGCAGTTTCAGCAGAATTACAACAACTTCTCAGGCAACAGGGGTCAGAAGAACGAAAATGGAAGAACAGTTTTTGACGACGTTGCCGCCGAGAGAATGAACCATGTTAGGGACGTGGATCGGATAGACTCGATCTTCGGATTCGACAAATATGAGTCTGGTCCCAAGAGAATAGGTTGGCTAGTCAACATGCATTCCACCTTGATTCAGGATGAAGACTCTCATGACCAGCTCTCCGGTGTAGATTACTACTTTCTTGACGAAGAAGGTGGCTCCTTTAAAGTCTCTTATCAATTCGCTCCCTACTTTCTCATTGCATGTCCACCGGGAAAATCAACCGAACTTGAAGAATGGCTCCGCAGAACCCTAGACAGTATGGTAAAGTCCATAACGAGCATCGAAAAGGAAGACTTGGACTTGGCAAACCATTTGACTGGTAAAAAGAGAACCCTTGTCAAACTCTCGTTCAACAGCATCACAGACCTACTCAATGCAAGACGACTCTTACAGCCTTACATCAACAAAAACAAGCAGCAGAAGGAAAGCAATGATATCTACAAGTCCATGAATCTCAATTATAGCAGCATCAACAAGGAAACAATTGAAAATGATGATTTATTGATGGATGTAGATATAGAAGAAGAATTTGGCTTCAAATATTCAGACGCTTCAGAGCTAATGCTGGATATCAGAGAATATGATGTCCCCTATCATGTACGTGTCTCTATTGATGAAGACATTCGTATTGGGAAATGGTACACGGTAGAAGCAAGTCCAGCAGGGCCGAAGATCACAGAAGATAAGGAGAAGATAGCATTTGCAGACCCTGTTGTTTTGGCGTTCGACATTGAAACAACCAAGGCCCCATTAAAGTTCCCCGTCTCCTCGGTAGATCAAATCATGATGATCTCTTATATGATTGATGGGGAAGGTTACCTCATAACAAATAGATCCATCATTTCCGAAGACATCCAGGATTTTGAATATACACCTAAGCCAGAGTACGTCGGCGAGTTCTCCATATTTAATGAGCCCAATGAAAAAGCTCTTCTAGAGAAATTCTTTGAACACATCAGAGATGTAAGGCCCACGGTAATTGCAACTTTCAACGGTGATTTTTTTGATTGGCCTTTTGTCGAAGCAAGAGCTGCTTTCCACGGCTTGGACATGTTCAAGGAAATTGGCTTTGCAAAAGATGCTGAAGGCGAATATAAATCGACATACTGTGCACATATGGATTGTTTCCGTTGGGTGAAACGTGATTCCTACCTACCACAGGGTTCTCAAGGTTTGAAGGCTGTGACGACGGCAAAATTAGGCTACAACCCAACTGAATTGGACCCGGAGTTGATGACACCCTATGCTTATGAACATCCTCAATTACTTTCAGAGTACTCAGTTTCTGATGCAGTTGCTACGTACTATCTTTACTACAAATACGTTCATCCATTCATTTTCTCTTTGTGTACTATTATTCCACTAAATCCAGACGAAGTGTTGAGGAAAGGTACCGGTACTTTGTGTGAGATGTTGCTAATGGTCCAGGCATACAATGAAAATATCTTACTACCTAATAAACACATTGATCCTCCTGAAAGATTCTATAACGGACATCTGTTGGAATCTGAGACTTACGTGGGTGGCCATGTTGAATCGCTTGAGGCGGGTGTTTTCAGGTCAGATCTAAAGAATGATTTTACAATTGATCCGACCGCAGTTGACGAGGTTGTTGCTGATTTAAAAAATTCTCTAACTTTTGCCATTACCGTTGAAGAAGGTAAAAAAATCGAAGATGTGACAAATTTCCAAGAGGTTCACGACGAAATAAGGGAAAAGCTTTTGCTTTTAAAGGAAAATGTAAAAAGACACGAAACTCCGTCTATCTATCATGTTGATGTTGCCTCTATGTATCCCAACATCATGACTACAAATCGTTTGCAGCCCGATTCAATGAAATCCGAAGAAGATTGTGCTTCTTGTGATTTCAATAGGCCCGGTAAGAAATGTGATAGAAGATTAACTTGGGCTTGGAGAGGTGAATACTATCCTGCTGAAATGAACGAATACAACATGATCAAAAATGCCGCTTATAGTGAAACATTTCCAGCAAGACGTCCAGGTGGCCCGAAGAGGAAATTTGAAGAAATTCCTTACTCCGAACAAGTTGCGCATGTTAAACAAAAGATTGCTGATTATTCGAGGAAGGTGTATCACAGAATCAAGTGTACGGAAACCGTTGAACGGGAGGCTATTGTTTGTCAGAGAGAAAATCCGTTTTATGTTAATACAGTCAGAAATTTCAGAGACAGACGTTATGACTTCAAGGGATTGGCTAAAGTATGGAAAGGAAAAGTGAAGGGGATAGATCCATCAGATAAACATGCAATTGATGAAGCCAAAAAAATGGTTGTTTTGTACGATTCGTTACAGTTGGCACATAAAGTCATTTTGAACTCATTTTATGGTTATGTCATGCGTAAAGGGTCCCGATGGTATTCGATGGAAATGGCAGGGATCACTTGTCTCACTGGTGCTACAATTATTCAAATGGCACGACAGCTAGTTCAGAGATTTGGAAGGCCTTTGGAAATTGACACAGATGGTATTTGGTGTATTTTACCGTCGAGCTTTCCCGAAGAGTACCATTTCAAAATGAAGAATGGGAAAATGCTAACTGGCTCTTATCCTTGCTCAATGTTGAATTACCTAGTTCACGAAAAATTCACGAATCACCAGTACCAGACTTTGGTCGATCCTTCTCGTTACAAGTACGAAATGAAATCAGATAATTCTATTTTTTTTGAGGTTGACGGTCCTTACAAAGCAATGGTTTTACCAACCTCTAAAGAAGAAGGTAAAGGTTTGAAGAAAAGATATGCAGTGTTCAACTTCGACGGTTCTCTAGCTGAGTTGAAGGGTTTTGAGTTAAAAAGGAGAGGTGAGCTTCAACTAATCAAAAACTTCCAGTCTGATATCTTCAAATTATTCTTAGAAGGAGAGACACTTGAAGGATGCTACCAAACAGTTGCTAATGTTGCCAACAGATGGTTAGATGTTCTCGATACGAAAGGAAAAATGTTGGAAGACGAAGACTTGATTGAGTTGATTTGTGAGAACAGAAGTATGTCCAAAAAATTATCGGAATACGGTAGCCAAAAATCCACCTCAATTACCACGGCTAAAAGATTAGGAGAATTTTTAGGAGAAGAAATGGTCAAAGATGCCGGATTAGCCTGTAAGTACGTTATCGCTCAAAAACCAATTGGAAGTCCTGTCACAGAGCGTGCTATTCCAACGACCATCTTTTCATCGGAAAGTGGTGTGAAAAGCAAATATTTAAGAAGGTGGCTGCGTGATCCTTCCATGACAAACTTTGATCCTAGAGCGATCATTGATTGGGAGTATTATAGAGAACGTTTGGCTTCTGTTGTCCAAAAAATTATTACAATTCCTGCAGCACTCCAAGGTATTAGAAATCCTGTTCCAAGGGTTGCACATCCTGACTGGTTACAAAAAAAAATTGATATTGGTGATGATAAATTAAAACAGTCGTCATTAAGTTCATTTTTCAAGAAAGCTCCCAAGGGATCAAAACTTCTTCTACCTCCTGCAGATATGGAAGATATAGGAACTGATGGTATAAGTGACAGTAAGAAGACAGCCAAGGTAACTTCTAGAAAAAGAAGGCTAAAAGAAGACAACGCATTGGAGGAAGAGGAACAAAGAATTTTGAATGGAAAAATGCCAGATCCATTGGTGAACTATCCAGCATTCTTGATGTACCAAAAAATTAAGTGGAAAGTTAAGGCTAAAGAAAGAGAGAGAAGAGAGAAAATTTTTGGCAGAGGATCATTAACTACGAGCTCATCGTTTTCAATGAATAGAATGTTAAAAACCCAAGCTGAATCGTATCTCAATTCTGTCTGGCAAGTTGTTGAATATAAGTATGATTCTGCACACCCTGACAAATTGAAAGCATTTGTTCTCATAAATGGCAAACTACAAACAATTCACATTCAAATACTCAAAAAGATATATTTAAATTTTAAGAATAATATGGAATTTCCGAAAGACGGAATTGAGTTATGTGAGGTAACGAAGACGAACAGTATATTACCAACGGGCTCTTCCGAAGATAAAAATATCTATAGATTAGTCATGCCCCATGTTGTTTACCAAGAGGAAGTCAGAAAAACTGACGGAATTTTGAACAGTCCTTTGGTCGAAGGCATATATGAATCACATATTGATGCAACTGAACGTGCAATAATGGAGTTAGGGACTTGTATCAAATTTGAAGAATCTAAAGCGGTGCATTTGATTAAGTCATTTGAGAAGGGTTTTGAGCAAAAACATTTGAGAACTAACCCTCCGGATGGCTACTTGAGTAAATTATCGATGGGAGTATTATATCTTTTGCATATTGTTTCAAACTCTTACGAAATATTTACTCTATTGAACAATTCCAATGACACAGCATTTGTTTATATTTTGAAACCCTCTTCGAGTGCCCAACAACTACCTCCCAATTTTGAGAGTATGTATAAGGAAGTTTACAAGGAGAAGAAAGATATTGTAGACAAATTGTACAGTATCATCGACTATAAAGCTGAGATCAATTTTGAAATCAAGTATTTTACTGATGTCTCCAAAATTTACAAAACTCTTAACTCGAAATTGATCAATATTACCGCTAACTTAGCCTCCAAAATGATCCTGGTTATTCAATCACATATTGCCGCAAAATTGAAACAAATGTTCAAGGTTTCAGTAGACTTACCAACGATAACTATGGGAATATCGGAAATTCAAGTTCAAGCGTTAACGTGGCATTCCGTTATTATAAAGAGAATCATGAACCATTATTTATCGTTATCGACCTGGTTGAGGAAGCTTATGCAGCTATCGAAATATACAAATGTTCCCTTGTGTAACCTGAATGTGAACAACATCGGGTATTTGATCGACATTAATTATTCAAGAAGACTAGCAGGCAACAATATCATATTGTGGTGGTCACCAAACTCTAATCCAGACTATGGTGGAGCAGAAAAAGAAAACTTCATGGCATCGATTGAAGAGTCTTTGAAATTCCCTGTATTCAACAGGCCCGAAATATATGACACTGTCTGTTTGGAAATTGCAGTAAAGAATCTGACTGTAAACACAATCTTGTCATCTGCTCTCATTAATGAAGCAGAAGGTGTTTTCATTTCAGAGAATGGCGATAATCAGAATTCTACATTTGCAGACAATAGTTTCTCCGGTCCGGCATTGACAATTTTACGGAGCATGATCCAATCGTGGTGGGACGATGCCATCAAGGACGTCAATGAGGCAGATGCATTGATCAGTTCACTTTTAAAATGGTGTTCAAGTCCTTCATCGTTTTTGTACAACTCATCCTTACACTACCATATCCATAACCTTACCAAAAAGTCTATGGTTCAATTATTAAGTGAATTCAAGAGAATGGGATCTTCGATTGTTTTTGCTGATAGGAATAAGGTAATCATCAAGACTTCCAAAACTGTTGTTGAGAATTCATATGCCTACGGACAATATGCGATTTCAAGTATTCGCTCAAAACCTTTATTCAATCTACTAGAGCTTGTCATTGTGAGATATTGGGATTTGCTTGTTTGGATGGACAAATACAATTTTGCAGGTAGTTTTACCTGGGACGTTTACGAAACCACCGATAATCATAATCAAAAAATTAATTTGCCTGAAGGAGAAGCCTCGGTGCAAGTCAACAGTATTGAACAACAGCATGAGAAGCTTGAATATGTTTCGAAATGGCAGATTAAAAACTACTTACCAATAATTTTACACGAAGAGTTTGAAGATTGGGTGTTAATGATATTAGATGCTTTAATTAAGGACAGAAAAAAGCAATCCAGTACAGAAGTATCAGCTTCACAAACTAGGCAGACACAAATTACCCAAATTTTGATGAATCAGAAAAATTTTGAAGAAGAAATGGATATCGAAAAGATTACTCATGAGGGCTTATGCTCCCATTTCCGTAAACCACTTTTGAAAAGAATCAATACATTGATCAACAAGCAGGCTGATATGATGAGGGATGTCGAAATGGCAAAAGAGTACGAGTTCCCTGTTTTAGCAGGGTCACATCTAAAACTTACAAACCCTACTTTGGAGTTGGTGAAATACATTTGTCAAATTTTGTCACTTTCGAAAAGAAGAAATATGGAAGTTCGTATGCTACGTCGTGACTTGCTTAAGTTATTTGGAATTAAAGAGTTTAGCGAGGAAGGTATGTTTAAAAACCCATCTACGTCATTGGTGATTCCAGAGGTCATTTGTGATACATGCAATCAAATACGAGATATCGACATTTGCAAAGATGATGATCAAGTACTATGGCATTGCTCTAACTGTGATAAGGAGTACAGCAAATTGATCATAGAAGAGAATTTGATTTACGAGTTCAACAAACTGCTAGTTCAATACTTCACGCAAGATCTCAAGTGTAACAAATGTGGAAACATGAGAAGTGATGAGCTTTCAAAATATTGTGATTGTTCCGGACTCTGGGTTAGTACTGTTAATATGAAGGACCTTGAGAGAAAATTTAGAATATTTCTGAACGTTGCGGATGCTTACCAATTGGGTTTGTTGAGAGAGGTTGTTTCGGAAGTTTCATGAGCCATATGGATGGCTGAATGGTTACAATCCATCAGTTGGCATATTTTTGTAGAAGTAAAATTGATTAATTATATAATATTTTACATCGAAATTACGAGCGCTATTACCGACAGCATCAGTATCTCTCCTTTAACCTGGAAGCGATGGTTCTTAGGTTACCGTAAACCTTACCTGGAGGGCTGCCCAAAATCAAGCTCATTACTGCTTCCCTTGCCATTTTGATATGCGTGAAGCCTCCAAGAATATGAATTTTGGAATCAGCAAGTACTATTCTGGTTCTAGTGGCGTTTTCTATTGCGAATTTCGTTCTACCATCTTTACCAGCAATACGACCAATAGCACGAGATAAATGATCACCTTGTAAAGTTTTGACATCTTTGATCTCAAAAGATTCTATGTATAAATCGTCAAGCCTCAACAATGCAATAGCATCATCGATATCGAAACCCAATGAAAAAGCTTTGATGAAATCTGCACCTTTCTGTAAAGCACCTGGATCTGTCGTCTTGTTACACGATCTGAGTTCCACGGCTTTGCTCCTGAGGTTCATTCTGACCTGGAGCTTCAAATATTCAACTAATGGAGGGTATATTTTTGGCCAAGCAGCCTTTAGTGGTGACATTCTGTGAGGAGGAATTGGCACTTTACGAGTTTCGAGCTTAACTTTGGAACCAGAGTCTGCTTGAGACTGAAACTTTGGTTTTCCCGTTTCGTCCAGCACTAATCCAGCACTTGGCTGCCTCACTTTAACTAAGTTTGATTCGGTCTGTTCCTGTTCTTGCTGTTCTGTGTCTATATTGGTATCGATCATAACATCATCATCGTCATTGGTTTCAGGTTTTTCATTTTGAGCTGTTTTATCTGTGTTTGAACCATTCTCTTCGATGGCGGTTGGTGCAATTTTTGCAGCGGTTGGAGCAACCATTCTTATTTGTGTTTGTGGTTTACTTTGAGACCAAGAATATTTCAAAGGACTTTATTGATCTTTGACTAGACTGAAAATGTTAAGATATGAAAAGAAAAAAATTTTCCCAAAAGGTAAATCTGAAAAAAAATAAAGATAGAAAGGATGGCTCGCCCGTGCACCTTCAACAGTTGGCGACTTTTATCTGGGTCTCTCTCTATTCATGAATACGAAGAAGTTACTTCGACATTGTGTTGCTGACGAATAAACTGGAACTGAAGCTACATTGTCAAGAAACAAGAGTCATGCAGACACAACGAAAGATCGCAGGTGTTGTGAGCACTGTTTCACAGCAGCTATTTTTTACGAGGAACGCATCATTTCTACCCAAAAATAATGGTATATCATTTCAGATAAACGCTACTTTTTTTCATAAAACAAAAGCGAATATAAGGACAAACTTTGGAGCTCTTAGAAACCAATCGACTAGTACAGAATGTGGACCTTCCGAAGAGGATATAAGAAAACCGGTTTTCACTGCAGATGACCTGTTTGAGAAAAGTTTGGAAAGTTTGGAAGGATTCGCAGATAAGACTTACTTTCAACCAGAAATAGAAACTGGTAATGAAAAAACCGTATTAGAATTGTACAAGTCAATTCAAAATTATCAGGCATCCATATACGATTTTGAAAAGTTATCTCCGGAACAAAATATTTACATAAGACGATCAAATGATTTATTAAGGAAAATTTTGGTAAATCCGAAAACAGATTTCAACGAAGCATTATTGAAAAAGCTATTCATTACCCAACCGTTGTTCCCAACATTGAAAACAATCATAAAGTCGTATTACTCTAAAGGTGCTTCAGTCTATATTCCATCGACTTTGGCACTAATACCTTTCAGAAAGTTGATTTGGGATGCCCAATTTCAGGAAGCGCTAGATTACGTGGAACTGACAAATGGAAATAAAAGATATATTCAGAATAGAAAAGACAACCTGAAGCGCATTTACACCTATTTTGGTGGCTCTATAGTTGGATTGATTGCATCCATTCATGGTGTCGTTACTGTTTTCTTTCCTGAGATAATAAGTGCCGGTACTGGGGGGACTTCGTACGGTATTTACGGTATCTACGCATGCATAGTGACGTACATTGTCAACTGTGGGTTTTTAGCAGGACTAGCATTCAGTTCCAAAGGTTTGGAAAACGGTAATTTAATGTTTAAGCAATCCACGATGCCACACGATTGGTACTTGAAGGTTGATCAGATGAAGATGTGTTCTAAAATTGTCGAGGCAGATGCAGAGATTAACGGCATGGATGGGTTTGCCACCCGTGACGTTGTTCGCCGAGTTCAGGAAATGGGTTTTGAGGTAAACGAGCCAGAACAGGAAGTGATGCTGAGACAGTATTGGTATTCTTCCGGGGAAGGTTTCTTATGGGTCGAGCCAGACATTGATCCTGCTGAGGTCGAGTGGTGGAAACACTTGGATGACATTGGGGTAAAGAAGGTGTGGGATCAAAACCTCAATAAAATAGAAGAGGCGGACGCCTCAGAGGATATAGAAGATGGAGATAACGGCGCAGAGCTACTCATCTCGGATGATAAGAAAGAATAGATATATAGAAGGTCATACTGTAAATAAGACATAAATCAGAAGATGATTTTTGAAGCATAATTTTATATGAATCTAAATGACGAAAAAGGGAAGTAACTATGAATATATAAATAAAAAGTTGAATAACAAAAGTTGAATAAAACAAGAGACCCCGGAAAACCCCAACCAACAACTCAGTACCTCGGCGAGGTACTGTGAAAACCAAGAAAGAAAAATGTGCCAAATGAACTGAAATAATACTCACACAAAAATATGCATAGAATAATAATGAGGAAGACAAATGAGATAATTGTAATGTGATGATAACAATGACAAGGATTGTTAGTAATGTGGGAATCCTAGCTCCACCACAAACCAGAAACAGATATCACATTGTCAAATTTGAAGGCAGCTGGCCGTTACCTGTCTCCTCTTGTAACTTCTTTGCCTTTCTTTTGTTGAACGATTTGCCGCTGATCCAGAACTCAAGGACGTAGTTGAAGAAAAAATCATCCTCGTCGTTGAAGGCCTCCAAGACTTGATCGATTCTGTTCTTGAGCTCCACGTCATTTCTGGCTAATCCTTGTAGTAGGTTCAAGTACTTGTCCACAGGTGCATTTCTGCTGTAGTTGTTCAGGGAGGTGGACATAAAGGCATTCAAACCGGGAATAGAGTTGGCGACGGGTGGGTAGGAAGACTTGAAGAAGTTGGAGTTGTTTGATAGGATGTTGCCGCTGTCAATGGCGATCTTGATGCCCGAGACAGAATTCGAACGTGGCAGAGGAGATAAGTTTGCTGAGTTTATCCCATTCGCATCGGAGGCAGACATCTTGGAGGGGCTTGGAAGCATCAACAAGTTCGAATACTGGTTCGATACTAGTCTGTTCAAGTTGTTGAAATTGTACAAATTGTTCATGTTGTCGTTGATCTTGTTGTTGTTGGATAGGAACTCCAAGTTGTTGGCGTTCAAGTTGAAGAAGCCCTTTCTCTGACTGAGTAGGTACAATTCGTCAAGCTTATCGAATATCTTCGACTCGGAGTCAAACTTGTCGAGCCTGGCAAGCAAGTTTATCAGTTTCTTATCGTTCAGAGACGTGATTGTTGTTGCCGATCTCTTAGATAAGATGAGTATTGGGCCTTTTCTGATACGGCTCTTTGTTATGAACTTAAACATGTTGCTGGGTCTGTAGATGCTCTTGTGAGTGTGCTGGTGTACGCTAATGCCTTGTGAGCTTCTGTGTCTCCTTCTTGCTTGCCTTGGGCCTCTGGTGCCGTGCTTTACGTCTTGTCCACGTCCGCAAGAACCGCTGGGTCCAGAAGATGTGGGGAGCAGCTGGCGTCCGAGAGACGTGCAGCGGAGGGAGGGCAAACTGACTCAGCAGGCATTCAGGGCTGTGCAGGGGATGTGACGGTGCGGGTAGTCACGTGCGCAGCAGCCTGTGTCCGAAACGGTGACATGTTTCCGGGCCAGAGTTGGATCGGGGATCACGAGGTTGGGCGGAAGGGAAAGTGCCGCTATAAGGAGACTCCGTGGAACTCAGCAGTCTTGTATTTTACAACGTTAAGCAGTTTTGGGGGGCCAGTGTCAAGGAGAAGACATTGCTGCAGGAGAAACATGCCAAAATTGCTACTTCTTCGTCATGGACAGTCCCAGTATAACCAGGAATCACGGTTCTGTGGTTGGATTAACGTTCCGTTGACCGATACCGGTAAAGAGCAGGCCAGGAGCTCTGCGGAGCTTATTAAGACAGACCCGCTCACGAGCGAAATACCGCTTCATTTGCTTGTCACCTCGCGGCTCCAGAGGGCCGTGGTCACCTCGGATATCATTCTCGAGAGTATAGACAGATACGACATGGATGTCACAAAGTCGTGGCGATTGAACGAAAGACACTACGGCTCTTTGCAGGGACTCAAGAAAAACGACATTCTGCAGAAGTACGGGCAGGAAAAATTTATGTTCTGGAGGAGACAATACAATGGGTGTCCTCCGGAGAGTGACACTGCAAACGAATATTACAAGGACACTTTGAAAATCGCCGAGTTTGACGACGAATTGATTCGTCAGCCGTCGCTGGTCCCGAAATGCGAGAGCTTGAAAATGGTCATAGAAAGATTGAGGCCCTTTTGGGAGGATGTCATCTATGCCAGCCTGAAAGACGGGAAAAACGTGTTGTGTGTCACGCACGGGTCCGTAGTGAGAGCGTTGTTGACCATTCTCTACGGATTGTCTGATAAAGAGGTCGAGAACTTGAATATACCCAACGGGATGCCGATTTTGGTGGACTTTGACGATACGACTCTGAAGCCTAAGGAGAAGAGCTGGAAGTATCTCGAGCCCGAGAGAGCCAAGATCGAGGCTGAAAGGGTCAAGAACGATGGCCTGCATCAGTAGAGCGAAAGATGGTGTTATATCAATAATTTATTCGATATTTTCTATAAAGAACTAAAGATTAGAGTTGATCTGTTGAATCAGTAATGTTAGTGTGGGTATATGTTTCGGTATTGGTATCACAATTAGTCTATAAAGAGGTAGGCGTCCAGCGTTTCTTTTCCCAGTTTTTGACAGTGTATTGGATGTTGTTTGGCAGTGTGCCTGAAGGACTGAAGCAGCGCTTGTTCTGGATGGTACAGTCGTTCAGCTTGAGCCACGGCATGACCTTGCCGTTCTCTCTAATTAGAGAGCCATTCTCCATAGGCTCGTTCTTCACCTTGACATAAAGCGCTTTCACGCTGTTGTTGCTTTGGTTGCAGAATATATCTGTTCTTGGTGGCAAGACTACTTTTGACCACATTTTGTCCCTCGACAAAAGTTGAAATTTTAGTGTAGTGGTGACATCGACGTTGTCGACTGTGGCAAGATACTCGTCTAAGG
The DNA here is from genome assembly GCA_030556025.1 of Pichia sp. NRRL YB-4149. NCBI lineage: Eukaryota > Fungi > Ascomycota > Pichiomycetes > Pichiales > Pichiaceae > Pichia > Pichia sp. NRRL YB-4149. The sequence continues at coordinate 6,786 of JANIWA010000008.1, read as the reverse complement.
AAGAACATCCAGAATTCAAGAATTTGTGCTGATAGTAATCGAGAGTCGATGAGTCGAGCAGCTGGTTTGAGCAGTTCTTCTTGATCGATGCATCAAGGGCGAAAAACCGCAGAAAAGAAGGGTTGATTCTACATTCTCTTGATCTTGGGGCTGCGTTCGACTCTTTCACGTTGCGTTCGTCGATCGCCTTGTATGCAGTGTGGAAAGTTTCCAAGGGTAGAATATCATGGAGAACAAGGTCTCTGTTTTCGATGTTGATGTTGTTGATTGCTTTAGTAAAGAATAACTCGTTGCTCTTGTAGAAGAGTCTCGTTGATGTGATTAGTGATGAATTTATCAGTTTTTCCTTGAAAGTGCTTAGAAAGGAAGAGAAAAACGGCTTTTCCAATTTCGCCTCTCTATTGCAAACCTCTAGTTCCATATCCGTGACATCGCAGATTTCGCAGATTTCGTCCAGAGTCTCTTCCTCGAAAATGTCGCCAAGTGGATGGCTGTCGTGCTCGACCTCATACATCGTTGAGATCGTTGTGGATACTGGATTGGAGTAGAGGCTGTTGCTGTCGATGTCGGATATGAAGGATGAGGGATAAGACAACGCTGAGTCTGTCTCGGAAAAGTTGGAGCACGTTTCATCCAGCACGGGTGGTAATAAGGTGTAGCTAGCGGATGGATTTTGCAGTGGTAAAAGCAGAGAAAGTAGGTCTTTCGAGGATGACTTCCGTCCCTTGTATAGTGAGCATTTCTTCGAGAGGATGGCCGATCTCAGAGATGGCGAGGAGTGCTTGTGGATGAGATCTGGGACACTTGAGCACGAGTCAGAGCTGCTGGAACTTGACACTAAGTCCGACGAGAAGGTGTTCTGCAACGTCGGACCGGAGCCGGAAGGTATTGAGTGCACGCTTGTCATGGACACCTTGATGGAGGGTGCCATCACCTGCTTGAACAGCATGTTTTCGCATTTGCCAGCGCTTGCGCTGGTCTCACAGTGACAGCACGACATTGCTTCACTTTGAAGGTGTGAGGTACGATGATAGGCAAGAGGAGAAGAGTCCGACCAGGGGTATGACAGGTTGGTGTACAAAAAGGAGAGAGAGAGAAAAAGAGGAAACTGGACGAAGCCAGCATGAAGGAGTGAGGACCATACGACACCCACCCGCACGCCGACGGAGGACACGAGAGGGAGAGGCCTGAAATATACACTTTCAGCGTAGGTCTCGACGGTTCCGAAGACAAAGGCAACGGCCAGACATGGCAATAGCAGCTCCTGCACGGACTCCCCGAATCAGGTGTAGAAAATGTGTCAAAAAAGGCCTCGCTCCCCGCCCCCCCCCGGTGCCATTCCGCGGGTTCGCCGTCGTTCTGACCTTCCGCAAAGGGCATTCGCCGGCAATTGAGCCCGCCGGCTGCGAGGGAGCTCGCTGGCGGGTGAGAGTGTAGGCGACGGCATTCTGGGGTTGCCATTTCGGGCTGCTGCCGGACGGCCGATGCACGGGCAGTCTGTTGATCAGGCCGGTGGCATTGCCTGTGTGGACGAGAGACGGATGAGTTCCCTGCGGACGCTCTTGCGTGCCTCCCTTCTCCCTCTATATTCTACGTCGAGTCGAGGCCGGATTTCAGAATGCCAGAGAACGGCTCCGACAGGAAATGGATTCAGTGCCTTGGCTCCCCAGCTACCGCCAGCTTTGTCGCTGGCTGGGAACGTGAGCAATCTCGGCAAGCAGGGGGGGCGAGACACACGATAAATATAGCAGCGGGGAGGGGGGAGAAGAAAACGTCGCAACGGTTTTCTTCCACGGCACCTGTCTCGCTTGACAATGTTATTTCGCCCGTCGCAACTTGCAGCGCGACGCTGCTTACATAAGTGCCTGCGGAAATTTTGCAGTCGACGTCGATCGGCCAAGAGACTTGGAAGGAGGGGCCAAGACGAGAGGCCGTTCTGAGTGGTGGATAGGCTCTCGTGGACGACGGGGGGAAGTCCTCCTTATGCCATTACTGATCTGGGGAGGGGGCGATAACGACAGATAAGCCCATGGAACGGTAGCACTACGGGAGTGCAACTACGTCACACTGTGGACAATGCAGGACGGGTGCCCTCAAACCGGATCGCGAACAGCTGCAGGATTGGAGAGAGGTGTTTTCTTATCTGAGCCCCAGTCCAGCAGAAGCAATCTATTCCTTTCTGGGGAGGAGTGTGGTGGCCATGTGCGCCGCAGTTGCTGAATATAGAGATAACAACGCACCAATTTAACTAGCTTGATGGTCTGCCTCAGGCAGCATGCGAAGGCTTGCTCTCCAATGCCATTCTGGTGCCGGGTATTCTTCTTCTGGCTCTAGACTGAAATGTGGATCTGCAATGTAGAGATATTGCTCATGCACGTCCTTCGAAAGTTATAAAATTCTTATCTTTTTATGCCACGTATTCGCCGACACAGGTAGCAAAAAGATCTCGGTCTCTCCCTGCTAGTGGTCAGTGTCGGCCTCTATCGTGCGTCAAGGTAGGCCTGCCGGTTGCAATGGCGAAGGACAGGTCAGAGAATGACAGAAATAAACATCTAGCGATATCGATATCGATATCGATATCACCAGGATAAGGCGATAAGCCCATCTGTGATGAACATATCCACGCAATCGGGCGGCCGAGTCCGATCCCGTCTCGATCGCCTTTTGGACCCCGCAATCGGTCCTCCGTGGCGCCGCCCGGCGCGCAGAAAACGAGCATCACCACAAACGCAGCCCTGCGACGATCGTCCCGGCGCGCCCGCACGCCCGCCTCATCGCCTCCGATCTTTCCGGAGTTGCGATGGTGGTAGCTTGCCTGTCCTCAGCTGGAGGGCAAGAGTCTTTGTTGGTCTGGAAGGCAGAAAACCAGTCAGAAAAAAAAAATTGCTCGGGATTAATGAAGGGCTGTTGCAGGCTGAAACCGAGATTTTTCCCAAACGAGAAGGCCGTTCCAGTAACAATGTGAGAATGGACTCTTTTGTCAACATGGAGTCAACTGAGGGGAGGCTATCGTCTCTATTCCGAGTGGAATCAGAACAAGTGGGAAGTGCGCTGTTCTTGAAGTTGCCAGCGGCCGTAGCAGCAACGATATGGGCGCTCATCGACTGCACCGGTCTGCAGACAAGTCTAGGTTTCGTGTAAATGAGTTGTCCTCGGTGGCAACAGGCGTCTGGCCCCGGTTCTAAGTTTTACTCTGTAGCTTTGATTCTGCCTCTCTCCTCCCCATATTTGACGGGTAACGTCGATAGCGGATTTCTGTCTCTCTTTTCCCCCCGATTTTCTCTCCACCCTTTTTTCTCGGCGACCTACAGTGGCCAGAAAAAACAAGAAATCGTCGGACTCCAGAGCGGGCATGCGTGCACATCGAAAAAGAAACCATTTTGTAGGCGTCGTATCTCACAATGACGTTGATAAAGGGCGACGGGGGCGATTGTGTTTAGGTGGAGTATAGGTAAATTGGCAAGGTCCAGGCGATAATGCAAGTCATGCGTCTACGCCCGCTCCTTTGATGGGCCTTATTACCATCCGGCTCTACCGTCCCAACCGCCAACTAGTTGTGGGGATGGCGGCTAGTGCATTAGACCAGGCTAGATTGTTTTAGCATAAACTCCGTCTGGGGATACGACGGACGCTGGCCTGCGTCAGGGAAACCAACCTATCCGGCGCTTCCACCGTGTGCACACAAGTGTAAACACGCCGTTCCAGAGTAGAGCCACAGACACAGCAGTTCCAGTCCCGGATCTAAATCTACTGGATGGGGGAACAGCCAAGTTTCTGGCCCAAGTCCATGGGGACATCTTATTCCCGCCGAGCAAGGCAGAGAGAAAATGTGTGGGAAAACAGCTGATAAACAGAAACACAAGGCCACCCAGACTGCGGCGACAGGAATGTGACGCCAGCCGTTCTTTTTGGGCCCTACTTTCTGGCTGCGGGTGCCCCAAAGTGAGACGCTCAGCCGTGCGCCGCTCTTAATTTTACGTGGCCACGCATGTTTGTTTGAGATAGCAATTTGGCCGCCTCACGTTAGGCCAAAGAGAAATTTCTTTTTTTTTGCCCCCAACATCTCTCCAGGTATTGAGGCCGCCATCTTATTTTTTATCAGAAGGGCGGGGAAAGGGGGTTCCAGGCATCTCAGATGGGTCCAGGGATCGTCCTGACGTCGACATCGTATTTCTAGGTTTTGAAATAGATGTGCACAGGAGGGTGAAGGGGGAGGTTTTTGGAGGGTCCATTTTGCAGCACAATCGGCTTATCTCCTTGTATCGGAGACATCGCCCCCAATCCGGACGAACCAGCCTATCCTTTGTACTCAAAGCCACATCCGGTTGTGATGAGCAAGGCTATCGTCCCGAGCACGTTCCGCCGCAGCGGCCTGGAAGCCTTCCTTCCACGTAAATAGTGCCAGAACGTGTACACGCTCAGGGTACCGCCACAGTGGGCCAGACAAACTTGCTCGAAACGCTGGCCGGTCTCACATGCTCATACTGCGTGGCGGCGTAAAGGTGCTGTATAGAAGTGCGGGCCGGCGCAGCACAGTGCGGATGGAAGCCATCGCTGCCAACATATTTCTGCTGCAGTGCGGTCTGTGCAGGCCAGGAGGAGCGGCGGCAAAAAGAGCCGCACACACCGCGCTGTCCCTCGCGCCTGTGCTGCACGTTGCTGCAACCGTAACCATGAGCGTAGCAGCGGAAAATAGGCGAAAACAGTAACCGCTGAGAAAAAAAGACCGATAACTGCTTCGTCTCCCCCCAGTCAGTGCGTCGAGTTTGTTCGCTGCCGCTCGTTGGGGCTGGGTGGCTAAATTGGCTCCCTCGCTCTTTGGGTTGTAATTTTAGGCACCCCAAAATTTTGGAGCAATAAAACGTTGAAACCGATGATGATCTCCTTTTCGATTTCCTGTTTGGAGCGCTGATTGCGCATTCACGTTTTTTTCGTTTTTTTATTCTTTTTTTCTCTTCTTTTTTTCGTTCTCGTTATAAATGAGATTGGGTGCCCCCTTTTTTCTAGTATGCTGCCCGTGGAAGTATAACTGAACGTGCTGGTTACGTATTTGAGAACTGGATTTTTGTGTTCTTTCTTCTGTTCTTCTATTAGATGCTTCCCTCTCTGCCTTATTATCATACCTTTTCTCTTCTTTCTTCTCCCCTTTTCCTCCTTCCTACTTCTAGCTAACTGCCATAGCCTGACTCACTAGGATGATGACTGGGATATCACAGAGACCTAATCCTGGTCCTGTTCCAGACTTAATGGGGGCCTTTGGCGAACAAGATAACGGCCTTAGCGATAAAAATAACACAATAAGCCCAACCAGCACTGTCGATTTGCACCAGCTACAGTTGCAGCAACAGCGACAACAAAACCAACAGCAAGAGCCACAACAACACAACCATCATCACCACCACCATCACCACCATAGCCACAGCCACGCTCCCCAACAACCACAGCAAGAACAGATACCTAAACTAGGAGAGATAATGGCTGACCAGGTGGACCCAGAATCGGTCTATTCGAAAATCAACTTTGTGAAGTTTTTGGTGGATAAACACTGTATCGAGAACTACGAGTTCTACACAGAGCTGGCATCGATCATTGAGAACTACGAGCTGTTTAGACGCTACAACTCCACATGTGAGTGGTTCTCGATATATAACCAGTTCATCGAGACGGAGATCATCAACCTTCCGGCAGATATCACCTTGAAATTGTCTAAGAACAGCTTGCCATGTCTGTTCCTTCTCAACAAGATCGAGAAGATCATCATGAATTTCCTACTTGCCTCATACTACGAGTTTATATCTTATACCAAGGACCTTCTTTCTGCCAAGATCAGAACATCCTCATCGTGTTCCACATCAACGACAAACTCCACCAACAACACATCGAGCTCCTGTTTTACGAAACCGAACAGCTCGCTATCACCAGACTCCACTTCGGTGTGCAGCGACTTCTCCTTCTACTTTCTATCGGAAGGTGAAAGCAGGAGTACGCATGACCACCACGAGCCAGAAAAGAATACTATCGACATTATCGGTGACAGCAGCGGAAAAGACCGGGTACTACTCGCTAGCAAGATTCTCGACGCTAGTGACTGTTGTGCCTGCGATGGGAGCTGTTTCAGTAATGGCGGAGATATAAAATCTGCAGAATCCAAGGACTCCGCTAGCACTAGTGGAAACAGATACACCAGTGGGAGTGCTGAAGTTAGTGGGAATGGTAACGTCAGCAGCAGCTGCAACGACGTTACCCTGAAGTCGGATACTAGCTCCGACTCGAGCGTGTCGAACATGACGGTGTGCGATAAGTGCGACGGGAGATGTGAGAACAGGGGCGGCGGCGAAAGCAAGTCGTGGTCTAGATTCACAAGAAAGTTGAAATGGAGACGGAAATCGGAATCATGAGGTGGGGGAGGATGCATAAAATAAGGGAGATTTATCAGATATCACAGACTCGGTTAGTAATCGACCTCCTTCTCCTTAGATAAAATAGAGACAGTCCAGGCGTTGAACACAGATCGGCAATAATTCACATGCCCACGTTTCCGGATCCCGTCACCACTGTCACTCCCCCCCCCCCCCCCCCCCCCCCCCCTCCCTCCTCCCGGCCCCCCGCCCCACCAAACCGGTTACTCCCCCCGACCCTCTCCCCAAGGGCGGTTTGGTCATCCACCTGGTCATTACTGAAGAAATATAGCCCGTTGTCGACGTCTGAACTCCCTGTTCTCAAGTTCCTCCCTGGAAACAGCTATTTTGACTACTTACTCCAAGTTGGCGGAGAGAGGCAGGAGTT